>JADHKR010000007.1:289760-371890 GCA_019925305.1 Sporothrix cf. nigrograna | reverse complement strand
TAAAGCTTAAGCAAATAAAGCGCAGCAAATTCAGCAATAAGGACAGTTTGCAAATAGCGAATGATAACAACGATGGACTGACTACCACGCTCATGCTGACCTCACCGGATATCGTAACCCGCTGTCACCGTCGACGGTCAGGGCTGTAGCCGCGCTCCTGCCAGCCGTCGCGTGGAGAAGGCCCCGCTTTTCTGATCCCCACGGCTATGCACGTCCCTTCCCCAAGAAGCCCACATACCCCGATACCTCGGCTGGTGGCGGCGGAGGCTGACAGGGCAAGGGCGACCGCTGCGGAGAGCGCCTGCCACATCTCTCCTACCTCGAGAGACCTCGCAGCAACAGCGCTCGACGAGGCACGACCCCAGCTGCTATTCTACGTCCTCGGCAATACGCTGCAAGACAAGATCCTGGCGGCCACCTCTCGCGGCTCGTCGCCCGTTGCTCTCGAGGACGCACAGCGCAGCCTTTCGGCTCCAACTAGCGCGGATCTGGGGCCCGTCGAGGACACCGCCGACAGCTTCTTCTGTTTCTTTTTCTTCTGCTTTTTAATTTCGTTTTTTTCGTTTCTCGTCTCCGTCTCCTTTTGCTTCTGTTCTCGTATTTCTCTGTCCTCGCTCGTCTTGTCGGCTCCCCCATCCCGTCCTCGTCGCCTCTCGCAGGCCTTTCCACGCCTCGCCCTCTTCTCCTGTTTCTTCTCTTCTCCTCCCCTCCTCCTCCCCCTCCTCCCTCGCTCGTCTGCCCCAGGTCGTCACAATGGCGGGCCCCGTGCGGCATCCCATCGACTCGAAGAAGCTGGAGGACTACCTCCGGCAGAACGTGCCCGAGATCGAGCTGCCCCTCGAGATCAAGCAGGTGAGCTCTGCGCCTCCTCTCTCTTTCCCGCCGTCCTCCTCTCTGACAGCGCCCCAGTTCGGCTTTGGCCAGTCCAACCCCACGTACCAGCTGACGGCGCCGTCCGGCGCCCGCTACGTCATGCGCAAGAAGCCGCCCGGCCAGCTCGTGTCCAAGACGGCCCACAAGGTCGAGCGCGAGTACCGCATCCTGGCGGCGCTGGGCGGCACCCCGGAGCGCGCGCGCCAGACGGGCGTGCCCGTGCCGCGGGCCTACTGCCTGTGCGAGGACGCACGCGTGGTCGGCACGCCGTTTTACATTATGAGCTTCCTGGACGGCCGCATCATCGAGGACCCGGCGATCCCGGACGAGGAGGTGCAGCACGACCCGGCCCGGCGCCGCGCCATGTGGGCGGCGGCCGTCAAGGCGCTGGCGCGGCTGCACCGCGTGGACCCGGCGGCCGTGGGCCTCGCCAACTACGGCAAGCCCGCCGGCTTCTACAACCGCCAGGTCGAGACGTGGAAGGGCATCTGCGCCGCGCAGGCCGCCACCAAGGACCGGGACACGCAGGCGCCCGTGGGCGCGCTGCCGCACTTTGACGAGACCATGCGCTTCTTCAGCGACCCGCGCTACCAGCCCCAGGACCGCTCCACGCTGATCCACGGCGACTATAAGATTGACAACCTCGTCTTCCACAAGACCTTGCCCGAGGTCATTGGCATCCTCGACTGGGAAATGTCCACGCGCGGCCACCCCCTCAGCGACCTGCTCAACCTCTTGACGCCCTTCCAGACCGCCCACCTCGCCGGCCACATCCACAACGGCCACCCGCTCTTTGTCCCCGGCAAGCTGCCCGGCCTGCCCACCCCCGACGAGATCACGGCCATGTACGCCGCCGAGGTCGGCTGGGTCCCCACGCCCTCGGAGCTGCGCTGGGCCGCCGCCTTCAACATCTTCCGCCAGGCCGCCATCTGCCAGGGCATCGCCGCCCGCGTCGCCGCCCGCCAGGCCAGCTCCGAGATTGCCCTGTCCTACGCCAACGCACGCGACACCCTGGCCGAGCTGGCCTGGAAGATGATCCTCGAGGCCCGCGAGCTGCACGGCCTGGACGACGGCGACAAGGCCAAGTTATAAAGCAGACGACGACGGTGCCGTGTAAAAAAAGCATAGATTTAGTCATACACGTTTTTAGTTTGGCATACCACACACAACACGAATTGGACCAAGAAAATACTCGCGTATTCGCAAATCTGCATTGCTTGCTTCTTGGGCGACAGGCCAAGTTGATTTGACTAGCTGTGTTTCAGTTGAATCAAACAAGGAGGCAGAAACCCGATCCCGCGCAGTCCTCTTCCAATGCAAACGCCAATCGTGGACCCCCCAGACAAAAGGGCGAGAACAGAAACAAGACCAAACGAGAAAATTCTCCCACGGAAGAGAAAGGGCAATCAGAGGCCGCAAGAAGACAAAGAGAGGATCATCGTATACGAGACACGAGAGGCCAGCAACCGCGGCAAAGTGGCCAGGGGATTAAGCACATCCTGTCGATGAAGAGGGACGCCAAAAAGAGTTCACTGCAGGAGGCTGCGGTCAAAAGGGCCACTACTGCCCATGGGCGAGGGGCGGATTGAGTAACCGGGATGGCGATAGAGCATGCCAGCGTCGTCAACACTGGAGAGGGCCAGGGCGGGTGCCATGGCATGCATGCTATGCCCAGGCGCCGGCGTATGCAGAGCCTGCTGGTGAAACGAAGCCGGGAAGAACGCCCGGCCGGTATGGGGGAAAAACGAGGCGGCTGTTATGGACGTCGTCGGGGGCGGAAGCAGACCGGGGCAGACGGCCGGAATGGAGCGCACATGTGCTTGGCTGCCAAACGGATTCGTCGCCCACCGCTGGTGGAAATCGGCCGTCGACGATGCGTACATGTCCCCTCCCGGCATAGAGCTCAAAGGGGCGGGTTGCGCTTCCATTTCGACCGGCTCCCCACTATGATTCGAAAAGCTCGACAAGGACGATGCGTACGCATTCACGGACTGAAGCGGGCGCACAGCGTTCGTGGTGTTCGCGTGGGCTACTGTTGGCATCGACGGCGGAGCCGGCGTGTGTGCACCCGCCAAGGCAGACGATAAATCAAGCGACGATGGGGTGGGTGGTGGGCTTGGGGGACGGGCGGCGTACTGTGCAGGCAGCGCCTCGGGTGTCGGTGTGTCGGATAGTCGGGGCCGGGTCCGCCGGGAATTTTCTTCGTCTGAGTCGGCAGCCAGTGCTCGCCGACGTTCACCGGCAACCGCCGGCAGATCGACGCCAGCGCCAGAGACCGCCGCCGCCAGGCTTCCGTGGGCTGCCGTTGGCTGCGGCGCGTTCGGCTGGGACGGGAACGCCTCCCGATGCTCGTCTCGGCGGTTGCGGTGGTGTTCGCGGAGGATGGCACGGTTGAGCTGGCGCAAGCGAAGTTGGCGGTCGCGCTCGCGTTGGTGGCGCTCGCGTTCGCGCCGAAGGGATTCCGAGTGCTCACGATACTCGTCCAGGAGACGGGTCATTTCGGGCGACGACGCATGGTACCGTGCCTCGTGGTCGACGACGTCTTTGCAGTACGGACACTGGTCGGACGCCTCCAGCCACGCCTTGATGCACTGGTTGCCAAAGACGTGTTTGCACTTTGGCATGCGGACCGCCGTCTCGGTTACGCCTTCGGGCGACTCGACTTCAAAATCGACATAGCAAATGTTGCACACTGAGAGCGTTAGTATTTTGGAAAGACACAAAAAAAAAGGGTGACTGTACTCTTGTCATCCCCGTCGAGGCTGTCCACAGCCACAGGTTCGAGGGCCCGGATCGTGGCTTCCGAGGCGACCCAGGTCGTAGTGATCCGGCGGCTGATGACGGCTTGCCGAACCAAGTTATAGAGGTGCTCGAGATGATTTTGTCGTGCGACATTTTCGGTGCCCGCAAACGGCCACCGCAGGCCTGTCAGCCGTTCGTCGTGTCTTCTGGCCAAGGCGGATGCGGATTCCTGCCGAGCATGGCTGGCGTTTCTGCGCACCGGGCCATTGGATTCAGCTTCGTTCGAACCTGCAGCGTTCTCTTGCGGCCGCAGCAGGTCCGCCGTGGACCCCTCCTGAACATCGGACACACTTGCCGTTGAGGCTGTCGACGGAGCAGTTGAGGCGGGGGACGATGCACTTGACAGCACAGACTCTAGCTCGGAGTGGGGAGGGCTGGAAGCGCTGGTAAACCCGGAAAAGGCGGGCGGCGCTGCTACTGTGGCTCCTTGATGCATGTGCTGCCCAAATGCCTCTGGTGCTTCTTCAGCCTCGGGCCACGGGCTGTCTCGGCGCGGCTGGTGCAACATCCGGTCCGGCTGTTCCTGCAGTTCGTCCTGAAGTTCGTCCTGTAGTTCGTCCTGCCGCTCGTCTTGTTCCTCGTCTTGTTGTTCCACCTCGGGCGCTGACGTCTGCCGGGTTTGCTGCGTATCCACGCCGGACTGACTTGGATGGCCTTGTGGTTGCTCCTGGCGAAATTCAAGGTTTGACACTCGTGCCTGTAGATGAAGGTGTGCCATGAAGCCCCCTTGTTGTAGCCGTTGGAGGCGTTGCTCATGAAGTAGTTGGAGTCGCTGCTGCTGCTGCTGCTGTTGCATGTATTGCAGCTGCTGTCGCTGTTGCAGTGTATGTTGCACCTGGTCGGCAGCAAATTGAATCAACGAGCCTCCTGCAGCATTCGAGGCCACAGAATACACCGCCTGCCTCCCATAAAAAGGGGAGAGGTGGCTAGGCCCGCCAGGTAGACCTTGTCCATATGCGACACCGCCGGCTGCCCATCCAGGGATCCCCAGCGACGCCTGTTGAAGGCCAGGTATGGCCTGTGCTGGATGTGTTGTTGCGATGGGCGCAAGGACGTTGAGCTGGCGTGGCGGCGAAGGGACCTGCGAGGAGTCGGCCATTTCAAGGCCAATCAAGAGATTGAGAAAAAATGAGTCCAAAGGATGCGGCGATCGAGCCCGCCAAATCGTGAAGAAAGCCTCTTTTCTCTCTCTTTTTTCTCCTTTTTCCCCTCTTTCTTTTTTTTTTCTTTTTCTTTTCTCAAGGTGTGCCGACAAAGAGTAGCCCGATCCGGCTCGTCGCCCACTTGAGAGGCTCGTTCTTGTGCGAAAAACGTCACTTGATCTTTTGGACTATAGCAAAACGGTCAGCCAAAAACAAAGAGTAAGGTCAGGCGAGAATTGGTTGGAGGGAAAGAGGTAGACAGAGGACGTCTCAAGCAGAAACGAAGCGAGAAAAGCAGAAACGAAAAGGCCAAACGAGCTGCAGGGAGAAGCCGTGCATTCAAGGGGTATACGCACAGCGAGAACAGCGTGAGAAACAAAAGGAGAAGGAGAGAAGAGGGAAGAGAAGAGGGAAGAGAAGAGGGAAGAGAAGAGGGAAGAGAAGAGGGAAGAGAAGGAGAGAGGGAAGAGAAGAGAGAAAGAGAAGAGGAGGAGAGGAAGGAAGAGAAGGAGCGAGGAAAGAGAAATGAAAGAGACAAGAGAGAGGAAAGAGAGGAAGAGAGGAGAACGGGAAGAGAACGGGAAGAAAAAGAAAGAGGAGGCGTGTGACCTTTATCGGAAGGCTTGCTTGGTCGGGCAAACGAGCGTAGGCACGAACGCACGAACGCACGAGCAGGCAGACGACAGAGAGCACAGCTGGCGGACGAAGCGTCTGCTGCACAACCTGGCAAACAAGCCGGCGCGCGGGATCGTTGGCTGCTGTCGTCAACTATGAGCGACACAGCTTGCGTTTTCGTGGCCAGACGGCAGGTTGTAGAAGGCGTGCAGGCGTGCAGGCGTGCAGGCGTGCAGGCGGGCGTGCAGGCGCAGCAATCAAAAAATCAATTGCGGGAGTGAAGGCGGGAAGGCGAGTGGCCTGGAAGGGCATCAGATTGAGTGGATTCCGAAAGGAGAGCTGCTGCTCCGTTACAAGGACAGACGCGGCAGGGAAGGGTGCTCGACGGAGACAGGCCACCCACCGCCACCCTCAGGCACGGCCGAGAAGGAAGCCCAAGCAAGAAAGAAACCAAGTGTGCAGCGCCAGGGATGCGGAAAGAAGCACAGGCACAGGGTGGTCGAGTGGGATGGCGCTCACTGCTTGTGGAGGAGAGTCTCAGCGGTTGCAGGCGCGACACGACCGCCGGCACCAGCGATGTTGGAGCTGGCGAAGAGGGGGGTTTCGGAGTGGTTGGCACCACATGGACCGCACCACATGCACAGCACTACCTGCACATACACCGGGCTGCCAGCAGCTGAATGCGTGCGTTGGACGGTTTGCGTGGGGCGTGCGAAGAGATGCGTCGTCAGACGTCGGTAAGAGGACCAAGGCAGCGTCTACCACGGCTAGAGTGCAAGGTGACGGGGGGGTGGCTGCTTGTTGGGCATGAAGTGAAGGTCAGGCGAGAATGAGGAGAGGGTGATAAGACATCTTACCTTATCTCACAATGCCATGGCGGTTCGCCAACGCAGGTCGAGAGGCCACAGAAGCACAGAAAGCACAGGACAACGAAGACGGGCGCTTCTTTTAAGAAGGCCAGCGAAAGACAGCGAGAGGCGGCGAGAGGCAGAGTGCGAGCGTTCCTTTGCCTGCCAGACTCACGACCAGCTGGCCAGTGCCACTCGGTCTTCGGCTTAGGACGTGGCGGTGCGCGTCATTGGGAGCAAAGCACAAAGTGAGCACAGCCCGGACGCTCAGCAGGTTGGCCAGGCGTCCAGACGCCATTCGCTGACGGTCGAGGCTCTGCCATCTCCGGCTGGCTCCGTGAGCAGGATTGGCGCTCTGCGAGCTCTAGCACAGGGCGGCTTCTCATTTTGCCCTCGTGTGGCCGCCCCGCAGCTTGGCTGGGCGTTGCCTTGCCTCTCGGCCTCGGCGTTTGCGTTGTTCTCGCACCCGCGGGCCCAGAGCACGACGTACGAATACGCAACACGCAACATACAGCCGTGGCCGTGTTCGTGGCCGTACTTGTGGCCGGTGCGGATCTCGTCAGGTCCGGACGCAGCGCCGGTGGCCGGAACACGGAGCGAGAAGAATGCTCACGCGTTCACGTGTTGACTGCAGCAGTTTCCGATGTCGCCGGGCTCGTTCGTTCTTCGTTACAGGGGGGTACTAATCAAAATATCCCGCCTGGTTGGTTCTTTCTAGCATGGGTCGGCCACCGCAGGCACTAAACTGCAGGCTGTTAGTGGGCAAAGACATTTCTAATTCACTTAGAGCCGCACGGCGCATCGTATTTTACCTGGTATTACTGTAAACGTCTCGGATCATCTGCCTCTGCTGTTCACATGGGGACGTTTGCGGAGAGGCAGCAAGCACAGGAGAGCTGCTGAGCCTCTACCGCGCAGAGCCGTTTCGAGCATGATGACTGGAGCTCTGACGATGCGGCCTTGTCCACCAGCGCCGGGGCCGTGCCGTGGCTGGCACCGGCTCGGTGAACTGGCGTGTTCGTGTTGTTGTGTTTTCGTGATGTTCTGCTGGCCCCTCCTGCCCTGTGAAAAAGGGGCTCGCCTCCCTTCGCCATCCATCGTTCCTTCCCTTTTTGGCCAGTTGCGGTGCCCCCTTTTCTGTTTACATCGTGCCTTCCATTTTCGGGACATTTCCGGGCAGCCGTCCGCGAGGCTGTCCGCGAGGCTGTTGCTCCTTCCGTGCAGCGCATCGCGCCGGTCATTGGACGGCGACGGCATCGCGTAAGGGCTTACGGTGGCGATTCAGCCGGTCTTCCGTTTCGAGAGGAATCTCGAGTAAGACCATGCTGGTAGCCAGCTGTTCTTTTTTTAGAATTTTCCAGATGCAGACGTGACAGTGGCGATAGGCGGTTTCATGTGTAATGCGCTATTTGCACATATAGTGCGGTTATACTACGCCCAGCCGTACGCTCTAAAAGCCACGGTGTCCGGCCGGACGACGCGGCATGTCCCTTCTATCCAAAAGGAGAGCTTATATGTCGGACGCCAGGCGAGGCTGCGGTGTTTGGATAGCTTCCCGGGCGGCGGATATCAACGGATAGAATGGTTTTGAGATTGAGGGATGCTCTACCCGTTTAGGAAATTGGTTACGGTCTTACACGGATGGGATATTACGTAGCCTTTTTTTTTCGTTTTCATTCTCTTTCTTCTTCTCTCTCTTTTCCCCTTTTTTCTTCCCTTCTTCTCTTCCCTATTTCTTTCACAATCTGCGCCCAAACAACGTCTTACCGCAAACGCTCCTTGCCTTGGCGTGCGAAGCCGTGGCGTTGTGCTCTATTGATTGATGCAGGCACCAAAAGTCTGCCGTCTTCTTTGTCTGCTGTTGGACCGTCCTGGTCAGCTGGTCCACCACACACATCCACCAGTCGGTCAGTGATGCAGGCCAGACTTGCGGATTCGTGGCTTGCAGCTCCGCTTCCGCCCGCTCAGAGGTAACTGCGCACAGGGATGGCGGATGAAAAGAGCTCAGGTGCAAGTGCAGACGCAAATGGAAACGCTATCGCTGTACTCCGTACTTACATATACGCAAAAGCAAAGTACAGGCTGCCCTGGACCACTCGTGATACGACGGAAAGAAAGGGCACAGTCCAGCCGCAGAGGTCGACGTTTTGCCAACGCAGAAAGCCAGGGATGCACATTTCGGCCAATGGCCACCGCATGCTCTCTCATGCCCTGACATCCTGGGCCGACGGAGAGTGGGTGTGTCCCAGGCGGAGCCCACACCGATTTCGTGGGAAACGCAAGACGAGGGAATAAATGTGCAGACCCGAGGAGGCTGAAAGGTGGCTTATTGGTGGAGGAACGCTGGGCATTCAGAAAGACGCCGCGACATGCTTTTTCTGGATACGATAATACCCCCTGGCCCTGCGTTCTTGGTCTGTGACAGCAAGGGGCGCTGAACCTGGTAGCAGGCCCGCCGACCGGAAAAGACGTTGCCCGACCCCCTCCTTCAAAAAAAACCCAAGACGGTCACTCCGTTCTGTTCTGCTTGTCCATGTCACAGAATGCTCTGTCTCCTTGGTCTTGTCGGCGGGCTCAGACGCAGCAAAAAGACTGATGTCATAGCCGGCGTGCTCGCCTATTTATATTTTAGCGTGCGGCATCCAACTCAACTGCAGCACGTCGCAGGAAAAGCAGCGACTACAAAACGCCTCGACCGTCCATCGTTTTTCTCTTTCGTGTCTCTCTGTTGGTCCTTTCGTCTCCCTCGTTGCTGCCCGCGCGCTGCTCGATGCATTGCCTCTCCACAGAGGAGGCGTCTCGATCCTGTCGCCAGCCCATTCCGCGCCCTGCGTTGATCACTATCACGTACGGTCCTTACCACTTTGAGTTTTCCCGAGCAGCCCCCGTCACCGCTCAGACTGCTTTCGCCACGAACAGATGCACTGCACTTCCATGTCTGGCGTCCCCTCCCCGCAGTCCTTGCGTCTTGTGGTATTGCATTGCGCCTCCCTAGTCCTTGCGTCCTGCTGTCTCGTTTCTATCGATTTTGCCCTCTTCTTTGGGCTTGGCTCGGCTTGGCTCTTCCGTCCTTGCTCTCACTCGCACAACCCCTCTCCTCGTATCGTATCTTACGAGTACTCTTATTCCCGTTGCACCACGGCCAATGATTGCGAGCCGCTACGAGCCATCACGGAGCGCGGAGACCGGAGCACACGGCCGGGCGTGCCAAGAAGTGGTTTCGCCTCGACAGAACAGCGTCAGATGTCATCAAGCCGTTGCTGCTGCAGTCGACTCTGGGCGCGGGCGCTGAGCTCTGCGCGTTGTTTTCGCCAATGATGCCCGTAGGCTCACTTAAAAAGTCAGCCCAGTGTGTGCGCCGGCCGGCCGTGAGAGCTGCGATACGTAGGCGCGACGTGCAGTTGTCCCCGCCGTCTGTCCCGCCGTCTCAAATGAAAGACGTACCGGCGGAAGACAACGGGACTGTGCACTCGCTTTCCGATTTGTCTCTTCTGCGTTTGCTGTTTGTACGCCAGCAGCTGGCTTTCCACAATGGTGACACATGATGGAAACGACGCCTCTGCCATTTCGTGCTTTCATCACATGGCCTGCGGTAGTTGTTTGCAATTATATTATATGTACATTATTTACCGCAATTGTGCTTTATTCAAGTGAATACCGTAATGGTGAGATACTTTTTCAACCTGGAGACAATCGGCGATTCACCGGCAATGTCGAGCCTCTCGTCTTTTGTGTTTCTTCTCAATTATCAACAAGCATTCCGTCTTGAACGCTTCTGTTCAAGGCAGTGCGGTCTTGCGTGATATTGATACGGCTTTGATATCTACACTGCGCTTAGTTAATACACGCTACACCGCAGCGGGGCGATCCCCAGGCCGCGCAGCCAAGCTACAGCGCCCGAGCAACCAACCAGAGGCCCTAAAAGCACAAATGCGAGCTTCGCTGACAAGCGGATTGGCGCATTCGCCGAAGCTTATCTCTGCACTGCGTCACTGCAGCTGATAAGAGACGACCGCGCCGTTCGACCTCAACCAGCTCAACGCGCCTCCATTGCTGCGTTGTTTTCCTGCTTCCCACGACGCTGCGGTCTTTTCTGCATCTCTGGATCTGGAGGTATCACGGGTTGGACTTTCGTGCGAGGTCTCTGGTCTTTTCTTTTTCTTTTTTTTTCTCTTTTTTTTCCCTCCCTTTCTCTCCCTTTTTTCTTTCCTTTTCTTCCTTTTCTTCTTCTTCTCCCCTTCTCCTGTCCTCATCCAGATACAGCTCACCCTTCACCTCCACTCGCCCACGGCCATGGCCATCTCGGTGGCACACGACTGACCATCGCTCGACCCGTTCCCGCTCGACCCGTTCCCGCCCATATGCAGCCATCAAGACGCGCCGTGGCGACGGCACCGCCGGCCGACCGGGACCCGCCACCGCCCTCCAGCACGCCCCGGAGACCGCCACCGCAGCGCCGGAACATGACGGCCGAGAGCACACGCGAACGGGCGACATCGGGGGCCGGCGCCGGGGCTGCGCCGGGGCCCGGTAACGTCTCCCGGACGCCCCGGCCCTCCCGGACACCGCCGGCGGCGTCCAGCGGCGGCCGGCCGCGGTCCGGCACGTCGACGTCGACGGCGTCGCTGGCCACGGCCAACGGCAGCATGGGCGGCGGCGGCGGCGGCGGCGGCGGCGAGCGGCAGCCGCTACTGGTGCGGCGGACGTTCAGCCACGACCTCGAGCCGGACCCCCTGTACTCGTGCACGACGAACCCGCACACGCACCTGCCGGTCTACACCAACATCCACCGCATCCGGCGCGACATTGTGTCGGTGGTCGAGGACTACCTGTCGCCCGAGCAGCTGCACGACATGCGCATCAACCTGTCGGTGGTGCGGCCGCTCGTCGACAAGCTCTACGAGCTGGACGACATCTCCATCGGTGGGTTGGGCGGCCGGCGCTGAGTGGCCACGCTGCGGACGCTGCTGACGCTGTCTAGTCTACTGCCTGCTGGTCAACCGCGCGCGCTTCCTGCACGAGCAGGCGCACCTGACCAACCGCCAGAACGTCAACTTTACGCGCGCCACGCTCTGCGAGCTCATTGCGCACCGCGTGCTGCGGCGCTTCAACGAGGACAACGAGGGCCTCGAGGGCCTGCTGGTGCTGTCGCACATCCTGGTGGCCGGCTTTGAGCCGTTCCAGAACGCGCCGGCGGCGGTGCGCCCCGACGAGGCCGAGGCCGAGGACGCGGACGCCGGCGCCGGCTCCGGCTCGGCGTGGCTCTTCCGCAAGACGCTGCCTGCGCTCGAGGTGGCCATCCTCAGCGAGGCCAAGTTCTTCCTGAGCTCGACGGCCTGCCAAAAGGTCATCGAGGCCATCTACGTCGGCCGCGTGACCTACACGCCGTCGAGCCTGCTGGACATCATCCCCGACCGCTACAAGCAGAAGCCCATTGCGCTGTACGACCCGCGGCGCGCCTCGCTGCTCAACCAGTACCGCCTCATCGTGCCGCGCACGCGCAACATCCTCGAGGCCCTGCAGTTCACCGTGCTGCTCGGCCTGTACCTGCTCTTCATGGCCGAGCGCGACGCGTCGCGCCTCAGCGCGCTCGAGGTGGCCTTTTCCGTCTTCTCCTTTGGCTGGGTGCTCGACCAGTTTGCCACCATCCTCGAGCACGGATGGCACGTCTACACGCAGAACCTGTGGTCCTTTCTGGACGTCGCCTACGCCGTCGTCTACTGGGCGTACCTGGCCCTGCGGCTGCACGGCTGGCGCACCGGCAACGCGCCCGGCGGCGCCGGCCAGCAGGCGCTCGACGTCATGGCGCTGGCCGCGCCCGTGCTGATCCCGCGCATCGCCTTTACGCTGCTCTCGGACAACCTGCTCTTTGTGTCGCTGCGCTCCATGGTCGCCGACTTTACGCTGCTCACCTTTCTGGCCGCCTGGTGCTTTGCCGGCTTCCTGCTGTCGCTGGCCTGGCTCGGCGAGGGCCGCTTCTCCGTCGTGCTGATCGGCAAGTGGATGGTCTACATCTGGTTCGGCCTCGACGGCTCCGGCATCCAGCGCGCGCCCGAGTTCCACTGGCTGCTGGGCCCGTCGCTGATGGTCGCCTTTGCCTTTCTCGGCAACACGCTCTTCCTCACCATCCTCGTGTCCATGCTGTCCAACACCTTTAGCACCATTGTCTCCAACGCCACCGCCGAGATCCAGTTCCGCCGCGCCGTGCTGACGCTCGAGGGCGTCAAGAGCGACGCCATCTTTGCCTACCAGCCGCCCTTTAACATCCTCGCCCTCTTTGTGCTCGTGCCGCTCAAGTTTTTCGTCAGCCCGCGCTGGTTCCACAAGATCCACGTCGCCTGCGTCCGCTCCATCAACCTGCCCATCCTGCTCGTCATTGCCGCCACCGAGCGCCGCCTGCTGTGGCCCGCCTCGCCCTACTCGAAGCACTACTCGGCCGCCTACCGCTCGACGGCCGCCTCCGCGCCCGGCCCCGGCAGCCCCGGCAGCGCCGCGTACGCGGCGGCGCGCGCCCGCGCCGCCCGCCGCTCCTTCTGGGGCAAGTGGCGCATCACCGCGCACAGCGACATCCAGGCCGTCTTTGAGGTGCCGCCGCCCGACGAGGTCGAAGACGAGATTGCCGCCGACGACGACCTGACGCGCCACCTGATCCGCCGCCAGTTTACGCCGCGGCAGCCGGCCACCGACCCGGCGCCCGCGAATCGGGTCGCCCATGCAGCAGCAGATGTAAACGTGCAGGGCAGCGCCGCCGAGGGCGTGCTCAGGCGCAGTGGCTCGACGGTCAAGTTTGCCGACAGCCTGGCCGCGCCGTCGCCGTCGCCGTCCCAGGACGCGCGCGCGCCGCGCGCGCCCAAGACCATGGGCGCCAGCCGCCGCGACAGCATCGCCTTCCCCGGCCTGGACCCCGACAAGCTGCAGCGGCTGCTGCAGCTCGAGGCCGACGGCAGCTCGAGCACGGGGCATGCGCTGTATGGCGCTGGCGCTGGTGCTGGCGCTGGTGCTGGTGCTGGTGACGTGCGCGCACGGCTCGACGGCCTCGAAGCGTCGATGCAGCGGATCGAGGGGATGCTGGCCCGGCTTCTGGGCAGCCGTGCTGGCAGTTTCTCCGCCTCCAATGAGGACGCCGACGCCGACGCCGAGAATGCCGTGTCGGACGGCGCGGACCGGCAGGACGCTGACAAGACCATTGACGAGGTGATTGACGAGGACGAGGCCGTCCTGGCCGGGCACACAGGGACCCTCTCGGACCTGGACATGACGGGCGTCGAGCGGTAGTCTGGCGGCGGCTGCGGCTGCAGCCGTGTCTGATGGAAACCGCATGGATGTGTTCGTCTCTGGACTTTTGTTTCTTTTTGTTTTTCTTCTACAATACCCAATTGCTTTTGCCTGCATCATCCGCTCGTGCCTGCCCTCCATTTTCGTCTGTCTTCTCCCGTGACGCAACTGCCGCGTCACCGCAGCCTGGCTCGTCTCGTTTTCCGCCGCCTCCACGCTCACGCCCTGCTCACTTGCTTTCCCGGCACGCAACTCCCCTGCTCTCTCGTTCTGTTCCCACCCGCCGAGACCGCCATGTGCGTCACATCCTACTTTGAACACCCGCTCTGCGGCTGCCGCTGGCTCGCCATTGTCCAGCCGTGCGCGCCCGGCATGGGCTTCTCGACGTGCCCCGGCGTCCTCCGCGGCCGGGCCCAGCGAGCCCCCCGCGGCTTCAAGGCGTCGTCCACGCTCTGCTCGCACCCGCGCCCCGAGGTCGTTGCTGCCTGGATGGCCGTCCCCTGCCCTGTCCACACGCTTGGCGGCGTCTACGACAGAAACCTCGTCCGCCAGATCTACGAGGTGAAGAACGGCATCCGCTGGGGGACCGGGCCCGACCCCGGCGATGTCGGCGTTGAGTGCCGGTGTGGCGTGATGTGAAGGATGCGAACTGCGTCGGCACGGTACGGAGAGCGACAACGAACGAGCGCAGGCAAGGCTTGCTTGGATCTGCTCAAGACGAGAGAGCTTTGTGTTGGATAGGAGTCGTTGCTTCAGTGCTTCTGTGGCTCTCCGCAGTGATGTTTATCCTTCTGGAGGCGTAACCTTCTTCAAGACAGCTTTACCATTTTGTCTTGGGTGTTTACTTTTGATTTTATTTTCAATTTTTACTTTGAATTAATTTTTACGTCTGATTACTTTCAAAAGGTTCATTTGCTTGACCATAAAATGCTTCTGATAAAATTGATGACTAAGCACACCACTATATCGCCGCTCCGCCGCCAGCTTTTCACCTTGCCTCCACAACCATGCTGCCCACGCCGGACACGTCGCATGTGCCCTACAGCCGTGTCTACGAGCCGGCCGAGGACTCGTTCCTCATGATCGACACGCTGGCCCTGCCGGCGGAGGCGGTCTTTTTGCAGTCCCGCTTCTCGCTGTCGCCGGCTTCCTCGTCGTCGTCGCCGTCGCCGCCGCCGCCGCCGCTTGTCGTCGAGGTTGGGTCCGGGTCGGGCGTCGTGCTCGCGTTTGTGGCGGCGCAGTCGGCGCATCTCTTTGGCGCGGCAGCCAGTCCGCTGGCGCTGGCGGTCGACGTCAACGCGTTTGCCTGTGCGGCGACGGCGGCGACGGTGCAAAAGGCCGTTCGGGCGGAGAAGGGCCGGGGGCAGTTTCTGGGCGCCGTGCGCGCCGACCTCGTGTCGGCCCTGCGCCCGGGCCAGGTGGACGTGCTGCTGTTCAACCCGCCGTACGTGCCGACGCCGACGCTGCCGGCCAACGAGCTGTCGCCGGCGCAGGCGGCCGCGGCCGACGCGTTTGCCCGCGACGCGCATCTCCTGGAGCTGGCGTACGCGGGCGGCCACGACGGCATGGAGACGACGGACCGGCTGCTGGACGCGCTGCCCGCCGCGCTGTCGGCCCGCGGCTGTGCCTACATCCTGCTGTGCGCGCAGAACCGGCCCGACGCCGTCAAGGCGCGCATCCGGGCGTGGCCGGCGCCGGCGCCGTCCGCGTGGCACGCCGAGACGGTGGGCTCCAGCGGCAAGCAGGCGGGCTGGGAGAAGCTGCAGGTTGTGCGCATATGGCGGGACTGAGCTGGCGGTGGCGTGGAGAAACAGTTTTGTATCGTTCTGTTCTGGGTTCTATCCATGCCAAGTTCATTCTCTTTTTCATTTTGTTTTTGTATCAAAGATGCCTTTTAAGTCCTTCACCACGGCCCTTGTGCCCGGAAACGCCAACAAAAAAAGAAAAGAAAGAGAGAAAAGGAAAGAGAGAAAAAATGAGAAAAAATGAGAGAAAAAAAGAAAAAAAGGGAAAACGAAAAGGAAAAAAAAACAAGACGGTCGGTCTGTCCATACACCAAACCAGCATGCCGCATAAACAAGGCGCAAGTCGAGACGCCGTAAGAAGCAAAAAAGGGCTTGGCAGGGTCAGCCCCGCCCGCGGAAGCCGCCGCCGCGACCGCGTCCGCCAAAGCCGCGGCCGCCGCCCCGGCCGCCCCGGCCTCGGCCACGCGGCCCGCCGCGGCCACCGCCCGGCCCGCCAGCACGGTCCGACTCCTTGCGGGCCTTGTTCTTGGGCTTGGGCGCGTCGTCGACAAGCAGCGTGTCGAGCGGCAGGCTGTCGGGGAGGATAAAGTAGCGGATGGTGCTGCCGCGAAGGTTCATGGTGTCGAGCGCAATGGGGTCCTGGCCCTTGGGGGTCATCTTGACGTTGCGCAGGGCCGTGTTCATCTGGGGCGAGACCGAAGCGATGGTGCCGTGCACAATTGTGCCATTCTTGAGCTCAATGGTGACTGTCTCGTTGGCACACTTCATCAAGAACCTGGGGGGGGGGGGGGTCAGCAGGAGAAGAACCAAAGGAGCGGACGCGACATACCGGACGAGCTTCATCGTGGCGGCGGGGAGGTCTGGACAGGGACCTGGGGCACGCGCCGGAAAGCAGACAGGGGGCCGAGGTCAGAGGAGAGACGGAGGATGCGCCGCGTGGTGGTCGCGTGCGGCTGCGGGTGCGGTGGCGGGCGTGGATGAGGTGGTGATGTCGGGGCACCAAAAATCGGTCGGCCTTTTGGCAGGCGTGCAAAATCGCGGTAAGGCTAGCAGCGTCACGTGCAGCCTAGTTTGACAAACGGGTCCCAGCGAAGCTACCCCGCTGTAAACAGCAGCCTAAGCTTGGAGCTGGCCCAACGAGCACATTCCGAAGCACTCTTGGATATTGAGAAGTAGATTGCACCACACTTGGCCGGGGTGGCTCTATGTAGAGTAAATTCGGTATGTACATGGACAGCGTCCGAACGCGCCGCGGACGAGACGCGGGGGACGCTGCCCAGCCTCTCGACGCACGCTTCCTCCGGCCCCTCACTTTTCCTTTTCGTTCTCCGACACCTTCTCCCACTCGTCCTCGGTGCTGGCAGCCGACCGCGTCGAGAGGCGCTGGCTGGCGGGGGCCGCAGCCGCGTCTTTGTCGTCTTTGTCGCCTGTGTCGGGGCCAGCCTCGTGCGGTGCCGCGCGCTGCCGGACCTCGCCGCGGACGCTCCCGGCGGCCGCCTTGCCGGTGGACTGCCCCGTCGATGCGCCCGCTGCGGCAGCCGGCGTCTCCACCTCGGTCTCGCTGTCGGTGGACGCGGCGGCGGCGGCGGCGGCCACGGCGGCCCGGCGCCGCTGCTTGCGCTTCTCCTCCGCCTCCTGCTCCTCCTGCAGGGCGCGCGCCACGCTGAGCTCGTGGGCAAACCAGTTGACGGCCCACCAGAGGCCGCCCGAGAGCAGCGACAAGACGACGAAATGGATCGAGTAGGTGGCCACCAGCAGCACAAACAGGACGGCCTGCAGCACGGCAAACGTGGCGTTGGTCGCAATCAGCAGCGAGGGCGTCGGCCCGGGCGTGAAGATGGACTCCCAGAGGTCCTCAAAGAACTTGGACATGGCGGGGTTTGTGCGCGAAGAGGGTTGAGGTGGGCGTCGTTGCTGCAAGGACCGTCGCGCGATCGTCGACGACGCGTTCAGGGGCAGAGTCGTGTTACGCCGATAAAGAAGCGTGCGCAGAGGAGCACCAAAACCAGAAACGGGGAGTGCTCTGGTTATCAAGATTAGCGCGCTGGTCGGGTGAGGACGCTAGGTGCTGTGCGAGGTTAGGCATGCGACGTGGGACGTACTCCGTAGCATGTTGAGTACAGTCGAAGAAACGAAAATATCATGGAAGAGATATATTAGAATCAGAGGCAACCGAGACTGTTCACGCCCCACATTCTCGCCCGCACGGCGACCTGCGGCTTCCTGTTTGGGCGAGCGCCATCATGGCAAGCCGGCAAGGAAGGAGACGGCAGAGGAAGAACAGGAAGGAGCAGGACGGGCTGTGGCGCCCAACCGCGTGTGCGGCTGCTCGCGGATGCGCTGGACGCCCGAGTTGGCCTGGCTGGGCGCCTGGATGGCTAGACCTGCAGCAGACCAACTGGGTTGCATTCCCAGCCTCTGCAGGGCTGCGGCCAGCCGTTTGCGCTGTGCCGTTTTGCGCGTGTCGTTTTGTGCTGTGCCGCCTACGCGTACGCTGCACCTTTTGTAAGATATTTTCCACATCTGGCCAGAACACCGGACAGCATGCTGAAAGCAGCTCATCGCCAGCAGCATATCGCCAGCAGCAGCAACAGCAGCGCGTTGTGCTGTCTCCGCTGTCTCCTACCCGTGCAATTCTCGGCCGCTGATTGGCCCGCCCTAGGCAGCCTGGATGCCCCCACTTGGAGGCCCAGCCCCACCCCAGACAAAGGACGAAACCGCTGCAGCCTCTCCAGCCCTCTCACTAGCGCCTGCCCTGCCTGCTGTCTCCTGCCGTTCGAGCGCCTCCCCACTCGAGCTCTGCCTTCTGCACCTCTGCTCTCATCTTGTGCTTCACCATCGCCGGCCCATCCCATTGCCTCGCACCGCACGACCGCACGACCGCACGACCGCACGACCACGCCGACAGCGCGGCCACCCGTCTCTCGCCCCGCCTACCGCCCTGCCCACCGCCCTGCGTCGCCTCGTCCCCTTGACAGCATCTCCTTCCGCCTCCTCAGACATCCGCTCGCTGCCTCTTGTCGACGTCCCCCGCCTCTTTGCGCGGCCCGGCTCGAGCATGTCTGGCGACGCTGTTCCGGCAGCTGCGTCCTCTGCTCCGCCCGCGTCCGCACTGCCCGTCGACAAGATGGCGTCAGGGGCGGTCAAGACGGCGTTTGCGCCCTCCGATGGGCCCCCGCCGGCCGAGGCCGAGGCCGAGGACGCAGAGGCCGCTCCGTTAGCTGCCAAGAGCAGTGCAGCAGAGCGCCCGTCTGCGGAGCAGATCGAGCAGGCGGAGCATCAAGAACGGCCAGAACGACCAGAAACACCAGAACGACCAGAACGCACGCAACGGCCAGAGCAGGATGGACCAGCAAGTCCGGGGGAAGCAGCAGCGCCAGAGACGCCTCTCGAAGACGAGGCCCTCCCGGCCGCAGACGAGCCGGACGCTGCAGCGGCCTCGGCGTCGCCGCCGATGATGACCCCGGCTCTCCCCCCGGCGCCGGCTGTGGCTGTGGCTGCGCCGGCATCCGCAGACGCCACAGGGACCTCCGCGGCAGCAGCAGCAGCGCCGGTGCCGGCTCCGACAATACCACCCCCGACAACACCGCTGGCCCTCCACCCGATACGCAGCAGCCCCGGCGGGCCCCCGCTCAGCTGCAACGCCAAGCACCCCCGGCTGCCGGCCAAGGCGGCCCCGAGCGGAAAGCCCGCCGACGCGCCCGGCAGCGGCGACAGCCCGGGCGCAAAGAAGCCGCTGACCCTGCTGGAGCTGCCCGTTGATATTCTGCGGCTGATTGTTAAGGAGATCACGCACACCAACGACCTGACCTCGCTTGCGCTGACCAGCTCCACGCTGTACAACCTCGCCGTCCCGCACATCTACTCCCGCTTCGACATCGTCTGGCCCGACCCCACGGCGCCGCCGTCGGAAGGAAAGAGCGTCGACGCCCTGACCTACGGCCTGTCCACCCTCTGCCTCGGCAGCACCTTTGCCCGCACGGCACACCGCCTCCGCAACGACCTGCGCCGCCGCAGACGCGCACCGGCCTCGCCCCCCGGCAGCGGCAGCGGCACCGGCAGCGGAACCACGGCGAGCGGCCACAGCGCCCGCCAACACACAAAGTTTGGCAGCCCCAACTACGCCCAGTACACGCGCAAGTTCTCCCTGGGCAACGGGCCCGCCAGCTGGGTCTCCGAGTACATGATCAGCAAGGAGGCCGGCAAGATGCTGGGCACGCTGGTGGCCCTCTGCGTCGCCAAGATGCAGAACCTCGAAAACTTTGTCTGGGACATGCCCACGGGCGTCGTCTCCGACGTCTTCATGGCCCTCGCCTCGCTGCCCGACCTCGACCCGGACCACGGCGAGTGCAAGCTCGACCGCATGTGGATCCGCTGGCACAACAACTCCCAGACCCAGAGCCTGCCCGTCTCGCCCGCCTCCAGCCCCGGCCTCCCGCCCGCGCCCGCGCAGCTGTTTGTGCCCCAGGGCAGCAACCTCACGCCCATCGGCATCATGCTGCCTCCGCACAGCGGCCACCCGCCGCCCCGCCCCGCCATCCCCTACGCGTCCACCCACGTCGAGTTTCCCACGTTCAGCGTCGTCCCGCCCCTCCGCAGCATCAACGTCCTCGACATTGACGAGGTTGCCTACCTCGACGAGCTGGCTGTGCTCATCGAGCGCTCGTGCAGCCGCCTCAGCGAGCTGCGCATCGGCATTGCCGGCCACGCCACGGGCAAGGACTTTGTGCAGACCTGGGACGGCCCCAATCTCCAGCAGGTCGACCTCGACGCCACCTGGCCCGGCGAGAGCACCATTGGCGAGCGGCGCCTGGGCGGCGTGCTGGGCATCCTGGTCGGCCGCACCTACGACATTCGCCGGAAGCCGCCGCCAAAGAGCCAGCCGGGCGCCAGCAACACAGCAGCCTCCGCGGCAAACGCTGCAGCAAACGCGGCAGAAAACGGGGCAGACGGGGCAGACGGGGCAGACGGGGCGACCGCCGACGGCGACGACGGCGAGGCGACGCCCGTAGCGCCGTCCAGCTCCGCCAACACTCTTGCGCCCGCCAGCCAACAAGCAGAGGCAGACGCCGCCGTCGTCGGCAGTTTAGCGCCGCCAGCGCCGCCGAGTCCGCCGCGTCCGCCTGCGCCAGAAGCGGCTGGCCCGCCCAGCGGCACGGCCAACGGCACGGCCTCTCGCAACGGCCGCGACGACGATGGCGAAGACGGCGCGTCGGGCGGCCGTCTGGACAGGAAGCTCGCGCTCACAGTCCTCGAGCTGGAGCGCGTGCCGCTGTCGATGCAGGTGCTGGTGCGCGCCATTGACTGGACGACGGTGACGACGCTCACCATCCTGAGCTGCCCGCAACACGAGGCGCTGTGGCGCCAGCTCCGGAAGCACTTTAAGCCCACGCCAGCCCCGAGCCACGGCTTTGGCATCGCCGCGGCCGCCGCCGCAGCCTCGCCGCCGCTCCACTACCACATGGCGCTCAAGAGCATCCACACCGACATTGTCTCCAAGTCGCTGCTGTCGTTTATCCGCGAGACGCTGGCACCCAACACCCTCGAGGTCCTGTTCTTGCAGAACCGCCGGTCCACAGACGCATCGCACCAGGTCTCCATCCAGGACATTTTCAAGAGCGCCATCAAGCCGCACCGCGCGAGCCTCAGAAAGCTGCTGGTCGACGGAAACCTGCGGTCCGACGGCGCCCCCGACAGCGCCCGCCGCCGCCGCATCTGGACGCTCACCACGGAAATCCTCCACTATATCACGAGCGGGCGCATGGCCAACCTGCGCGAGCTGGCCTTTTCGCTCCACTACCACGACTGGGTAAGCAATCTCCTATAAAAAATAAAATAAAAACACCTGTACAGGCTGCTAACAAGACGCCCAGCATACGTTCCTGCAGCGCCTGCCGAGCCTGCCGCAGCTGCGGTCGCTGCACATCCAGCACATTGCCGACCACGTCGTGTCCGAGCCCAACATGTACGACCTGGCTATGCAGGTTGCCGACATTATCACGCTGCGGCCCGAAGTGCAGCTGTGCTTTGTTGGCATCTGCGACAAGTGCTACGAGGTGGTCGAGTCGCGAGGCAGCGACAGCGTCAGCAGCGAGGACGCATTCGGCGAGGGCGGCGCGCACGCCAGCAGCGTGGAAGGCTCGGTCAACGACGGGAGCGGCACGGCTGCGTCCACGTCGGACGAGGAGGAGGAGGATGACGATGACGACGACGACGACGACGACGACGACGACGACGACAGCGATGCGGACGAGCTCGCCGGTAATTCCATGTTCCCGCCCGCGGCCGGCGGCAACAACAACAACAACAACGACAACACCATCGGGGCAAACAACGGCAACGGCATGGCACACGGCAGCGACGACGAGTCGGACAGCGGCGGCTCGGACGACGACTCGCTGCTGCTCGACGGCGAGCCGGCCGTGCCGCGGCCGCCGCGCTTGCGCATGCGCGAGATCTTCTTTTACGACGACAAGGTGGCCGTTTTCAAGGCGCGCCATGGCAGGCTGTAAAAAAGGGCACGCGCTCAGGGCAAAAGCCTGCCACACTTGTCCAGTTGCTTTATCTTTACGTCTTTATATAAATGCGGTTCTCTCTCCAGTATAGCTAGCATGGCGACCATGGTAATGGGCTTTTTAGGTTTTCATTTCTTTTTCACCTCAATGCTCCTGGGGGTTGCCGTGACTGATCTCTTTGGGTCTCCTCTTTTGATTCTCCTGCACAAAGAGCTACCATGATTCAACTCTGCCCGTCAAGCAGTGTCTCTGCATGCGCCGCCCGTGCCTTGAAACAGACCCAGGCAGACTTGCCCTGCTTCTCCTCTACGAGGCCGTCAAATGGCCGGGATGACAAGATGGCTCCATCTCTTTAGTAGCTTTTTTTGTGTGTTTTGGCCTTTTGCGAGGCTGCTTTCCAGAATGAGACAGCCAGAATAGACAAGATAAAACAGGAGGGCAGCATCACCATGCATATCGGGCCCGGCCCAGAGACCGAAAGAGCCCGAAAAAGGCCCCCCTTGGCCCCTTTTTTATGTTTTCGTCTCCTTTTCACCGGACACCTGGACGGCGGCGTCTCCATGTTGATTGAGATTTGCCTGGCTGGTCACCGCAGCCCAAATGGGAAAAGCGCCGAGGAGTCCAGGAGACGAAGGAAGGGACTTGCAGATGGAGTGCCTGAGAATGAGCCAGGAGGATCGAGGCTGGCATTTCGGAGACCGGCAGGAGGTGAGTATGCAAGCTCAAAAAAGAGAAGAAAAGAAATAATAGTAATGATGATTAAAAAAAAAAAAAAACCTCTCTGCGGGAGAGGACGGAAGCGGGAACGACAACGGTGAGATGACGGGATAAAGTACTCGTACGTGGCAGAATACGCAACAACTCAGGCGAGGCTGCACGCTCATGTGGCAAAGGAAAGAAGTAGCAGCGGAAATCACGGCTGGCGTCATCGTGCCATGGCAGTTTATCTCGAGTACGCTGTCCTCCCGAGACCGTCGTCGAGTGGCGGAGGATGCAACTGCTTCGTCTTTCGGCGCTTCTCCTTGTCCACCTGCTCAACGGTTTCCACTGCTTTCCGTCATATGTCGACTCTGGCTGACGCCGTGCGTCCACGGAAGACACCTTGCAGTCGAATCCGTGGCTGCACGGATATCGCACCAGCCAGGAGCACAGAATTCTAATTTTGCCTGCAGGTTTCAGGTCGAGGCCGGGGAAGACGTGCGTCTGCTGCTTTCTGTACTCTCCCTGTTGCACAGCAGACAGCCTTGTTTTCAAGAGTTTAAGAGCGCACGACGCATTGCAGACCTAGCTAGCTAGGTAAAAGAATAAAATCAAAAGTATAGTGAATAGAGCGTCCTTGATTGTCGACAACCACCCGTGTTGTCCTCGTAGCACGACACGTTGGTATTTGAACATGGAAAGCACCCGCGTCGGCCAGATATCACATCCGTTTGATTATCTTGTCTTTATTTTCCTTCCACCGCCGGACATTGCGCCCAGGACCGGCATCACCAAGTCCTTCTACCAGAAGACAACAAATATCAGAAATCTTCTTGTCAGAGGTGGCATTCCCGCATGATCGCCCGTAGACAAGCTTAATAGATTAGAATTCGATTGAAACTAAAAAGAAAAGCAAAAGAAAAGAAAAAAGGTGCCCTAGCCGCCGTCAGCAACCTTTTTCAACTGCCAGAGTTGCTCGTTTACTGTCTCCCACCTCGTTCGTGGCCGATCCTTTACGATAGGGCTGCGTCCAAGGGGCGCCGAGGGAGCTGTCGTGTGCCAGTGTCGGTGGATTTTATTTTCCTCTTTGCACAAATCACGGCGTGTCATTGATATGCTCGGTGTATAAAAATATCAACTCATGCAGACAGACAGGCACAAGACAGCCACGAGCACAGGCTGCCGGAGCACAGCGCAGGGCGAAGCCGTTGTCAGCAAAGAAACAGGAATGAAAATCCACAAATCAGAGGGTGCGTGCTCTCCTCTTTGCTTGCACATGCGTGCCTGCGATGGTGACACGACCGTCCACGAGACTGCCGGGGCAGTTCAGAGGGTCATTTCGCTGTCTCTCTCTCTCTCTCTCTCTCTCTCTTGGTGTTCTGGCGGCCCGCCAAGGGCTGCTGAGGACGGTAGTTGGACGCACGATGCGTGGCAGTGTGCAGAAAATGAAGAAAGACTGGGTGGCGAGGGACCAGAAACCTGGCGTTTGAGAGCAATCGACGCAGGCCGCGTTGCAGAATCTGCCGTGGCACCCGTTGGCTGCGCATGTGGACAGGCCGCATTGCTTTGATTTTTGCTCTTCTTTTTTTCTCCTATGTGATGTGCTGGTTCGCCCCGTCACTGTCGTACAGAACAGGCCAGCGCTGCACACACACTCTCCTCGGGGCTGCGCGGCGCCCTGCTGCGTGTTCAGGGGGACGAACAGCAAGAGAGAAAATAGCAGCAGTAAGCCGACAGCAGCATGGACAGAAGGAAACGCGGAAAGATGAGCACCGCGTGGCAGCCGCATGTAGCGGCATCGCCCGTGCTTGCCGAGCATCTGTCGTACAAAAGATACCGTTGATAGGAGGGATGTCTTTCCAGTGCCGGCATCGTTCTTCTCGTTTTCCCTCCACTTGATTGCTGCGGTTCTTGTGTTCGCTCTTGATACATCTCATAGATTAAAGCGTTTCATGATAAAGACAAACAGGCTGGGACAGAATCCCGTGTATCCTTTTCTGGTTGAAACGAGGTCCTGTTTCTCTCCGGGCAGACGCCACAGATCAATCGCGACAACGCGGCATGCCACCGTTTCGGCGTTTTATGGCAAGATCCGTGTCTGTGCTACTGTGGCTTGTACGAGTCGAGTGACGTGTGCAGGTATGAGAAAGTAGCCGGAAGTAAATACAGAAATTCGATATGAACGATACAGCAGCGGTGTTTGGTATCAAGCAAGAGCTGCCAGGCGTGTGTGGTGAGGCAGACTGTCTTGTGCTGCGCATTCGTTGGCCGCTCTGACGCCCTGACATGCCACGGTCTATGCAGTCGTTGAATATGTTTCCGCCATCAACACGGAAAGCCAGACTACATTCTGCGTGGCTCGTTGATACTTTGCACACCTGCATGAGCACGCCAGCCAACCAGGTGTCACAGACCAGTGTGCTTGAACGGACTCTGCGAGGACTGCCATTGTGGTTAGTGCTGACTTGCTCTTTTGCCTGTTTCTCTTCTCAACGTGTTCTGTCGTTGAGGAAATGTCCAATGGCAGGCGCTGGCTGGTAGATGGGTAGATCGAACTGTTACGCCGGGGGTCATGCGGGGATGTCACGATTGTCTCTCATACATGTGTGTTTCTCGGCGTGAAAAAAGGGCATCTGCATATCAAGCCGGTCAAAGGTTAAGGAACAGTGCAAAGTAAAAAGAAAAAGCACGTTAGACACGTCATCTGAAGCCGTACACAGAGCGTGAGCTCTTTGTTCATCGAGCCCGTATGGCATCTTACAACACAACACCTGAGGGGGGGATGAATGAGCCACAGCGACTGTATGCGTGAGGTGTACATAGCGTGGATGGTACGGACAGGTAGGATGGAAAAAAAATTGAAGAGGCCTTGGAGAGAGCTGAACCGCAGGCGCAGCCTTGTTTAACGTTGCGTCTGTAGCATGTGAGACTCTTGTTTGAGCAGTGCGTGTACGTCTCTTCTATTTCTGTCAGTGTCAGCGGGACGGCTGCTTTGATATCCGCGTTCGTAGTCTGTAGCCAGGACGTCTTGTCTGCGGCATGGTGTAGCGATCGGACTCTTCAGAGTCCGTATATCATTTGAGCTTAAAGGTCTGTGTGCTAATATGCAAAATCAAAACAGCACACTGTCCTAGAATGCCGTGACAATACATCATTTTGCTGGACGAGGGTTGGCTGAAACCCGAATGGCAACCAGTACGTATATATGTACCTTGTTTGTATATATTTTTGTCTAGGTGTTGATTTGGATTCACTCACCTTTTATTTTTATCTCGTTTATCTCGTCTTCTCTCTTTTTTTTCTTGCTTTTCCGTCACGTCTGCCGAGACCAGGTGATGTGGCTTTCTCACTGCTTTCTTATTTTGGCCCCCAAACGCGGCAATTATGCAGTCGTATGTCCAGTCTGGCCTCGTCCATTACGTGTCATGGAATCAAGCCAGCTCGTGTTGTCACGCTCTCAGGACGCACGCCAAACTCACACGCCCCTTTATGGCGTACGCCTGCAGCTTATAGCTTGTCTAGTTTCCACTCGGCAGGTGCAGCCTTCGTTCCTCTCAAAGGTGAGTTTGACTCTCTTTCCTATTTCGACACGCGCACCCTGCTTCTTTTCGTCCGCCGCATCATTGCCTCTACCCGAACGCGCCCGGCCGAGACTCTCCAATGCAACGGACCAGACTGCAAATACGACGCCTCAACTCTGCGCGGCCCTGTAGCACCTGCACGGAATAAAAAAAGCCTTTTGTCTCCTGCAGCTCGTCCCCTGCACGCCTTTGTTTTTGGGGTATCCCCCTCGTGGCCCGTTCCCCTCCCCCCCGCTCTTTTGTGCCTGTCGTCGCTGTTAACCTGACCGCAACTCTGTGGCGCTCGCCGTGCTGGTTTGCGTGTGTATGTGTGTAGAGAAGTCGGGGAAATCCAAGAGGCTACTTTAGAGTAGATGCAGGCTTGGGTCCTCAACGGACAGTGCCTCCAACAAACCGCGCAACCCCAAATCAGCATTCACCTATCGTATACGAGAGTGCTCTTCGGTGAGACGGAAGTCGCTGCAGCTCTTTCGCTTGCATGAGTGATGTTGTGGTTGGCGCTTAAAATGCATTTTTTTCTTTTTTTCTTTCTTTTTTTTTTACTTTATTTTCTCCCGTTCCGTAGCCGTACATATTCGTCCATCCTAGCCGATAGCCGCGCTCTTTGTGCCTGTCTCTCCGTCTCTGTCCGCACTGCAGCTCATTTGCGGTCTTTTGTTTTCTGTAAGATACATATATACGACGTATATGTACTGAATCACACTACCCCCTTCCTTCCGCCCGCTGCACGCCTGGTCTCCTCAGCTCCTTGTCATTTCCCGACGTTGACTGCCAAGCAACAAGGCGTTGCTTGCCGGCCGGAAGCCTTACAACGACAGGTCTGCGCAGAGGCTGAAGCTGGCGTGGCATGGAGAGCTTGGGGCCGAAAAGACACCGCGACGCGGGCAGAAATAAGTCGCCGAGAAGGATATAAAAAGAACAAGAAGACACTGCACATGAGTTGGGGGCCGTAAGAAAAATGCGCTCGACTCTCCCAAAACAAAATAGATAACGTGCCTCAAATGGCAAGAAAGCCTTGCGTCCAGGGCAGTGCCATGCCAGGAAGGGGACCCGCATGCTGTGCCTGCGCAGGGGGTCTTTGGATGGATGGACATGGGGGGACCAAACAGCCAGAGAAGAAGAAACCGCAGAAGCCCTCTGCCAGCCTTGCTCGGACAGAACAAGCCATTGGCTGCGAGGGACGGCAGCTGCGCCTTATGAGAACTGAGCTGTATTTGCGTACTCGTGTGTGTTGTCCATGTTGTATTCTCGTATCTCGCCGTCCTTCAGGGGCTCCCTGCTCTCCATTGGATGAAATAGGCGCCCGGCCTGGGAGAGAAGTGGCAGAGACATCGTCTTCTGGCAGGTCCTACGGCCCACTTTCTCGTCACCCGTCTTGTGGCTGTCCAGCGCCGGGGCCAGGACAGGTCGCCGTCCGTTGCTTTGCTGTGGCTGTTTTCAAGCTCGGTCGCCGTCTTTGCTTTCGTATCTGTCGTATGCGGTGCGGAGACCCCTGCGCGTCCAACGATACCGTAACAGGCTTTCCGAGAGCTGTGCACGTCGTACGAAGTAGAGCCAGTTGGGAAACGCGCCGGGCCCAGTCTTAAGCTACGACGTACCGGACTTGCAAGACACCGGTGAGAAACGGTGCGGTAGGGGGCTCGACTAGGGCGTCTAGTGCGCCGGAGAAGTCCGTAGCGGTTTAAGAAAGCTGGGGAAACGAAACGAGATGGGCGGGATGACAGGTCAGGTTGAGCAGAATAGACTTTGAGGCCTGGATCTGATCAGGACGTTCGTTTTGCCCGGCCACAGACCACCTGTCGCATTGCATCTTCCGAGACAGAAGCAGACTACGTGCGGCGGAAGTTCGGATGTGGCTTTGGGATTGCAAACGCGAGTTGACCATGTCGTACGACTGCAGGGGTCAAGAGAGCAAAAGAAACAAAAGGACAAAAACGCCTTGCTGCTGTCTTCCGTTTCGTGCAATCGGTGGACAATGCTGGGCAGCAGAGACGAAACAGGAAGGCCAGAAGCCGGGGAAGGGTTTTTTTGTTTCTATATTTTTTTAATTGTTCTCTTTATTTTTCCATTCTTTTTCGTCTCTTTTTCTCCCCCAAAAGGTACGCGTTTCCGGCCGTTGATCTCCCTGCCGTACAACCGCCCCAATGCAACGCTGCTAGCCAACAGCGTCCCATTAAACACCGTTCGGCTATGTGTTTTCCCTCCCGGGCAAAAACACGGAGGATCAAAAGCCGACAGAGCAGGATTCAAGGAAAATTCTCGAAGAAAATGGAGCAGAAGACAGCCCAAGACAAAGGCACGGAATCAAAATCAAATCAAAAACAAACGCCCGTATCAACAAAAAAGACGTACTCGTAAGATATGTATGGTGAGTCGTATTTCGTACATATTTCTGTTCTTGTCTCCACGCGGCAATGGACAGGGATTAAGGCACCAGATAAAATCAACCCGAGTGGCGCGGGAAATATCCCGTGGGCGATACTAGCCTGAGGCACTAGGAAACTGAACGTACTCGTATGATCTTTAAATGATGGGACGTGAAAAGAAAAGAAAAAACCACAACTGAATAAAGCTGAAACACAACAAGAGAACATAAGAGAACACAACAAGAGACAAAGCCTTGTCAACCGGATATGCCTTTCAGACATCCTTGTATGCCGTCAACATCTGCAAGTGTTCATCTTAGACAACAACTGCTTCGTTGCAGATAGCAGACGACTGAAAAAAAAGACGCCAAACAACTGCACAACTACACAAACTAGACGCAGAGTGAGGTATGACGCAAGCCGGCTAGTGCTCAGTCCGTGCTGTCTCCTGTCGACTAATATAACTGGGCAAAAGCCAAAGCTCGCACGACGCTTGCAGCACTTTGTGCAAGCCAGGCACACCGGCAGCGGTCGATGCAGATGGACAAAGTGGACGAGGAGCAGTGGCTGAAAATAGGCTATCTAATACAACCCCCCTGTGAGCACGCAGGAACGCCGCGGCGTTTCCTGCACCGGCGCTGTAAGAGACGCAGGCCGGATCGGATATGCGGGGTGCGGTGCGTGAGACAACAACAGTGACCGAAGCCAGAGAGGAAGGTAAAAAGCAAGGAGGAAGAAGGGAAAGGCAGAAACCAGCGTCTGTGCCTCATTGTTATCACTTTTGCTTCTACTCGTAGTTCTCCCGTCTTTTTACCGGGCCTACTCGCACGTCGTGCTTGCACGGGTTCTGTGCCTTCGGTTCCAGATACCAGATCGAAACGGAATCGGGAGCCTCCCGACCTGGACGCGTTTTGTCCTCGGTTCTTTCTTGTCCTTTTTTTTTTTTTTTTTTTTTTTTTTTTTTTTTTTTTGGGTCCGCCACCAACACGGATGTAAGACAATCGTTCTTGCTTTTCTTTGGCGGATATTAACCTCTCTCGCTCCCGCTAAATGCTACCGTAATCTCTGCCCGCCAATCCGGGGCTGGGCTCGGGTTGTGGGACGTCCGCAGCCTGTCAAGGCTGTCACCCACCTAAATACTTGGCCCCTGTTCTTCCATCTCTTGTCTGTCTTGCGAGCTGCTGTCTTTTCACGTTGGTGTGTTGGTGTTGGTGTGCTAGATAGCGTCTGATGCCCTTGGAGGCTCGTGAGGGATGTAAGATATGTACTATGTACATCAAGCAAATCGGGGCCACAGTGGCCGACGCTTTGCAAGCTTGTCCCTGGATCCTTGGTTGGTTCCGTCTAAAGGGTGGGTGGCGGAGGATGAGAGGATGAGGTACAGGCGATCAGTAGGAGCGGTGGGAGGTAGGAAAGGAAGGGTTGTGAGGCTAGAGGGCCGGGACGGTGCTTCGAAGGAGTATTTCGAGAAGGATTTTTTTCTTCTTTACGGTTTCATACCTCGACAAGCTTACACCGGCCGATGTGACAGAACACCTCCGAAGAACGACAATCCACCGGATCTTGAAGGAGCAGAAAAAAGGCGGGACGTGTGACGAGATTGCAGCATGTCGGGAAGAGAGAAAGAGAAAGCAGCGGTCGCCTGTCCTCATTTCAACGACGGATCCTGAAACAGCACACTCGCCTGCGTTCCTGTTCTACCCCATCTTACGAATGCTAGAATGTGCACCGCCTCAATTTAAGCAGCAGTATCATCACAAGCCCCCGGCGCGCCAGCACATACTCCGTACATACAAGTAGAAATTCAACCCAGCCTGCAGCACTGTGGATAACTTGGCTGTGTTCCGTGCTTCGAGGGTATTTTCGGATATTCAAAGTACGACGCAAACGCAAAAGACTGGTGCTGCTGCGCCTGCCCTGCCATCTTTTTCCTGATCTTCTTCCACAACCCCTGATTCTGGACAGACATTGCTACGTCGTAGTTTACCAAAACAAGGGTGGGCTGAAGATCTTTGGCGACTGAAGCAATGTTTGATTTTTTATTTCACTGTGAATGCTTCAAAATCGTCTCCGCGTCCCGTCTGCGAGTACTCGTGCTTTCTCCTATTCCCGCCGTGGCTTGGAGCCGGGTGTTTTGTTGCCCCGACTGGGCACCACAGTCCACTTTTTTCCTTTTACAAGTCTTTGCATACTTGCCTTTTCCTGTGTTTTATCCTTCTCCATCTGTACCCCATACGCCATGCTATGCATGCCACAGACGTTTTAAGTTGCACAGCGTATCTTTGTTCTGCTGTGCAAAAATTGCGTTCTTCTTGTGAGGACAAAATGGCTAAAGTCTATTTCGCTTTGCACTGCATCCAGGGGCGTTGCTGTTCTGTGTGCATCGAGACGCACAGTCCATCATGCTGGGCACGTGCGAATAGCCAACGCTTTCAGGCGGTTTTGACGGCTTCAGCCTGGCAGTGTTGTCGTCGTGAAGCACGGTCCATGAACCGCCCCGCCGACGTCCAGTGTCTGGGCTACCGTCCACTGCCCCTCTTGGAACGGAACATGTCACTCTCTTACTTGTTCCGCTGTCAAAGTACAACGGCTGTCAGCTGCGCCGTAAACCCAAGGCCAGCATGTGTCTCTGCGGGTAGGCGACGTCTTTACTCGTATTGTGCCTGCGCCCGTGTCCCGTTTTAAAACCCAGCTGTTGACAACGATATGTCGGCTTTGAGCTTGGCTTTTGCTGCCTCTGGCTTACCCATGTCCCGTGGGTTCATCACAAGCCACCCCATGTTCCTGTTTCAAGTCGTTGCACGGATTACAACAGTCTTTGTCATTCTCCCTCTTCTCTTCTTTTCCATTCCCCCAATAACACACGTTGCCCGGTAGTCTGGTATGGACTTGTTCAGAATCCTGCAATTCCAGACTTCCCCGGACCCTCCTCAGCCCTACTCGAGCCTCGGTCTCCATGCCTCTGTGATCGTGTGAAGCAGGGCCGGCTGCGGCCAGCAGCGTACTTGTGCACAACACGCCATAGCCTGGCGATTGGCTCAGCCTATATTAACGGGGCCGGGCCAACCCTTGCCGACGCCGAACCAAAGCCTCGCTGCCAAACGGCTCCAGCTCCAAGACGCCGTCCTGTGATGTCCGGAGCGGCGGGGGGCTTTAATAGTGTATTTCCGGGCTATCAATAGAAGACTGTGCAGCAGAGACACACAAAAATAGTCCACTAATCGCTAGCGTGGGGCTGCTGAAAACCATAGCAGGACGCTGTACGAGTATTGTGCCGGCGCCATTTTCGTCAACACTGAATTAACTCGGCCACGTAAAACTACTCGTAGCGCCGTCTCCTCATCTGACGCCATACTGTGTCGAGGAAGGAAGCAACCAGGCTGGACGGCTAGCCCCGTTGCTCGTTTTCGGACGAATCAGAGCGCGGCAGGAGCGACGGGAGAGGGAAAGGGCGAGGGGCGAGCCGTTTGGACAGCCAGACCTCCCACGTATCGTATTAATACAGTAGACGCCCCAGCGCGTCTGTTCCTTTTTCTTTTGCCGCGATCTTTCCCTCTCGGGTATATCTCCTCCAGGCTAGAGGAGGCGGTGACATTTACCCAAAGCATCGTGGAAGCGAAGAGGAAGAGCATAGAGCGCGCTTGGCAAAATTGGGTAATTCCAGTACTGCGGCGCATCGTACCTGCCTCTGATGGCTGTCAAGGCCGCGCCGCTCTTTCCTTCGCGTAAAACTTTAAAAGAACGTGTTGCTTCGGTTCGGCCCCCGACCACTTCAAGCACCGCCCCTAATACCTGCCGTGGCGCGAGTAATGTCAACAGGCAGCACAATTCTGGGTTTCATTCTCGACACCCGTCTTCTTTTCTCTTGCTACTCTATGTCGGACCGCAGCTGTCGGTATTTTCTGCAGTCGCAGAAATACAAGGGCAACAGGCATCCCAAGAAACTCCAAATCTCCCGGGGAGGAACAAAAATATCTTGCCAACAATGGCACGGCGGCCATGGCAGACGGGATGGCAGGCGATGAAGGCAAAGACAGAACAAACCTCAAGCTGCGGCACAGTACGAGTACTCGTAGTTGAAGAACAGCCCTCTTTGGGAGCATCGCTTCCGGCAAGGCAAAGCCCCCACGGACATTCTTGCCCAGATGCCCGGCTTTCTCCCGCATTTTCGTTTTGAGAGTCTGCTTTCATTTCTACAACCCATGTAACCATCTGGCATCGGATGCACTCGTCACAATTTGTCCGCGGCCCACAGTCGGGCCAGCGTGGCTGCGCCTGGCGCCTCACTTCCTTATCGCCAAACTGTGCTGAGCAGGTTTCACGAAATTTCTGGACGTTGAATGCCTGGCTGTCCGGCGGCTTTACAAAATATGACAGCCGGCCCTCTGCCCCACGTGTTGAACAATAGCCGTTGCGGTGCAAAGACACCGTTGTTGCACGAGAGAAAGCGGTTTGTGCGGGCTCGGAGAGAAGACCGACGTGCAGCGCCTCAGAGGAGGGCATCGGCAGAACGGAACGTACGTCGTATATGGAAAACGAAGATATGAGCAGCTCAACTGACAGACTCTCCGAGCTCGTCTGGCTCTGGTTTTTTAGTTTCCAAAAATCAAAGCCAAGTCAAACCCAAATCAAAACCAGACGACTAACCTAAATACTCATTACGCAGGAACACAACTGACGACAGCGGCAATACTCGCACGGAAACGGCAACCCAAATGAACTGCCCGTGTTTCCGGCCGGACGGCCTGCGCACAGGCAGTATTCATGGCATTCCGGTCTGTTGAGGCATGCCTCTCTTGAGTTTTCAAATCATTTTTGTGTTGACCACCAAGCACAAAGTATACACCCCTCCCCTCCTCAAATTCTCCCTTGCGCGCACACCCTTGCCCTTGTAGGGCCATTGCAGTAACACCACGACACCCCGTTACCCTTTTTCACCCCCTCTATACGTACCCCCCTTATGTGGCCTAGCTCCCATCTGGCGCTTCTTTAAGATAATACTACTCGTACTCAGTACGAGTACATTTGTGCAAAGTACGGTATGAGAGAGGCTCGACTTGGCCTGTGTCCTGCCTGCCACCACCCAAACCCGCGCTTAATGAATGGCCTTGTATCTTGGTGTCGTCTCACGACTGCTACCCTGCCGGCACCATCACCGGCGTCTTGCCCGGCCTGCCTAGTCTGTGCTATTCTTGAAGCTTTCTGCCTCATCAGAAATACCACGAGTATCTTGCAAAGTGCGCCGGAGTCCCGAGGCCGACCCAGGCCGCACAACTTGCAAGCCACTTACACGCCTGCGAGCCCCTCCCCATTTACACGCAAACAAACGTACTCGCACATCATGACTACCCGCAGCTTTCTAGCATTTGGATCGCTTCCGTGATGCTTTGTCTTTTTTTCTCGTATTGCGTTTCCTGGCCTTTTCTTTCAGGGCCTGCAGCTGCAGTACTCTTGCATACCATATGCCCCTTTATATGAATTGTGCCCTTCTTCGTCTCCTGTCACCAAGTAGACGACAAACTTGACGTGCCAAAAGCACAGAAAAAGATGCACGCTCAGTCCCGCCATCGAAAATAGAGTCTGCAACACAGGCACAGAAATAGAAAATACAAGTATAGATCGCTCTCGACAAGCCACACATCTTCCCACTAGAGCAGACAGAGCAACGTCGTGCCCACTGTTCCCTGCCCGGTCCCACTCCTTTGTCTGGCCCCTACGGCTTGACTGCCTGCTCTACTCCTCCTCTGCTCTTCAGTCTACCCCCCTCCCCTCTGTTGCCCTGTCTGCTGTCCTACCGTCCAGCGGCCCCTTATACATATACTCTCCATGAGCCTGCCTGCTCGATGGGCATACCCAACCTGAGGCTGAGAAACAGCTTCACCTCCCCGCCGTCAACCAAAACATAGCTGCGCTGCTTGCGCACACCCCCCTCTTCTTTTACACCGTCCCTCTATCGTTACCACCTTTTTGCCTTTTTTACATAAACTGGGATCGGCCCCCTTCTTGTCATCTTGTCGTTTACTTCATCAAACACACAAACATAGCAACTTGGGAGTTTCCTCTTTCCTCAACCTTGTCAAGCCCTTCAACTTGCTTCTTCACACTTGTTCTTGTCGCCATCAACTCTTCCTGACTCTGCATATAAGTCAACGTCGCCACCCAGCTCCTCCAGGATCAACAAGATTCAACTCTAGAGCCGCTTGTCTCTTCGCCTCACTCACCTTGCTTTCTCGACCGTCCTTGTACGTATGCAAGATGGTGTTTGTTTTTTTTCCTTTCTTTGGTTCACTTGTTCTCCTCCATTGTTTATTCACAAACCCCTCGTCTCCGTTGCTCGCCTTCTCTTCTCTGCCTCTCTTCTCTGCACTGGCTTGTTTGTTTTGCCCCGGCGTTGGTGGCCATGGATCTGTCGTCGTTTAAACCGAGGAACACCAGCTCACCCCATCTACAGAAGAGAACGGCAGCCGCCGCTTTCCACAGTCCCCGACCGCTCGCGTCCTCGCCACAGCTTGTCCTGGACTCCGCCTTTGCCCGCACCGGCCTCTATCCGATACGGGCTCAGCCGGCACCCCCGCCTTTGCAACTGCCTCTGTCCTTGCCGTCTGATGCCGCAACTATGAGGTAAGACGCTGATCATGGCTCTTCTTCCTTCTGCTTTGGTGCATTTCTCTGTTTTCCCGGTTGCTCTCGCGGCGTCATCCTTCTTTTGCTTCCAGTCTGTTTCCGCGTGTCCGCGTATTGTTGCCTTTGTTTTGTATGCGTGCCCGCGTGCGTGCATCTTGTCTGTGTCTAGCGAGGAAACCCCCTCACGAATCTTTCTGTCATCTCACACGGTTTTTTTCTTGCGTACAGCGCTGTCGCTGCTCTCCAATTCGATCCTGTGTTCGGCATGGGCGGTAGAACATCCTATTCCTCCTGGCCAGGTACGACGACCCAATCTAACTCCGCCGAGAAGAGGGCGAGGGGACGGCGAAGGAGCAGACGAGAAGAGAGGACGATGGGGGGATGGTGGACGGTGGACGGCCAAGGAGCGAGAACGAGAAAAGAGGAAGATCAAAGGCGCTTTTGTCTCCCCGACCAACGAAACTAACGCGTGCCAGTCATTGATTCCAACCACGGTCTCCTGGATCACAGCCTCGCCATCTCCTACGCTTCAGACACCAGCCTGTCGCCTCCGACCGTCTCCCGGTCCACCACCGCCAGCCCGCCGCACCACAGCATCGTCCTCAGCGCCCAGCAGCGCGAGCTCAAGCGCCAGCGTGAACAGGTCCGCCGCGAAGCCAAATTCGCCGCCCGCAGACACGCCGCCGGCGCCACGCCCGGATCCTCGCCCCCGCAGCAGAGCTCCTCCGTCTCCATTTCCGCACCCGCCGCTGTCCGGGACTCGCCTGCCCCGTTCCTCCAGTCTCCGCCGCCCGCCATGGCTGACCTGAGCGCATCCTCGGCCACCGGCGGTCTTCCCGGCATCTACGCCACCAGCAGCACCGCTCCGCACATCTCGCTCCTCGCGGAGCCCGCCACAAGCTCTGCGAGTCTCGGCTCGCCCTCGTACATGGCGACGGGTGGCGGCTACCACGACCACCAGCAGCCAGGCGTCTTCTCGGCGTCCTACCAGAGCCAGGGCTACATCCCAGAATACACCACAGCGTCGTTTCCGGCTTCGGCGCCACCAACGCTTCACTCACAATACCCGTGGGTTTTTTTTTTGTCCCTGGCCTGCCTTCGCTAGCTCCCTGCTAACATACGACACATCAGGCGAACCACCATGCACGATCAGCAGAGCCTCTTGTACCACATGCCGCCGCCACCGTCGTCGTCCATGATGGGCTCCAGCCACGTGCCGCACCACCACCAGCCCGCGCACCACGCCCCGCTCCCGCACCCACAGCTCACCCACCAGCAGCACCAGCAGCAGCACCAGCAGCAGCAGCAGCCGCCGCCGCAGCCGCCGCAGCAGCCGCCGCACCGTGCACACCACCACCAGGCCTCGCCTCCTCTTCCTCCGCATGCCCACGCACACAGCCACAACGGAGCCAGCCACCACCCGTACGAGGGCGTGGCTGGCAGTGCTCTCGGCGGTGCCGCGGCCACGGGCGTCCGTGTCGTCCAGGGCCGGCCCAAGCCGCAGTGCTGGGAGCACGGGTGCAACGGCCGGCAGTTTTCGACGTTTAGCAACCTGCTGCGACACCAGCGGGAAAAGTCGGGCCAGGCAGCCAAGGCCGTGTGCCCCAACTGCGGTGCCGAGTTCACAAGGACGACGGCCCGCAACGGCCATCTGCAGCACGACAAGTGCAAGCAGCGGCGGAGTGGTTAGATCTGGTTCCCGGAGACGCAACGACGAACAAGACGCAAGTTACACGACCAAAAATGCCACGCGAGATATCATTGTTTTAGCCTAGAGAATACCAAAACCGGTGCTTCGTTGTTCTCTTTTTGGGGGTTTGTTTGTTTTGGGGGCATCAGATATACACTTTCTGCATTGGGCTTTCTTTTCTTTCTTTTCTTTTCTTTGCTTTCTTTTTTGCTTCCTTTTTTGCTTTTCAGATTACGAGGCTCACGACCTGCGGCCTGCTGTTTCTATTCTTTGATCGTGGGTACCTAGGAGTCCTACAACCCCCATTTCTCTACGTTTCTGTCCTCTCTACTTTCCAAGCTGGTCTCCTGAGAAGAGAAGAAGATGAAGCCATTCCACAGTAAATATATCCATCTGGTGGTTTTAGAAGGTTCTTATGCGCTTCTTTGATTTTCAGCCATCGTGCGTTATTACAAGGATGACTATACGAGCACTGGCCAACTAGAATGAAAGTGGCAAGCTCTGCGTCTGCCTGACCAGGTGGAAGCGCCATCCCCTCCCCGGCCAAAAGAAAGCGAGAAAGATGGCCTCACTACGCGTCTGCTCTGCCGTTGTCATCATCTACTTGTGCATGCAGAGCTTCCCTGCCTCGCTGTCTTTCACTGTGAGCTAGAGATCACACGCCAGGAGTGCAGGGGGACGCCAGACACGAGATGGGCACTGCGTGAAGCGAAAGAGCAAAAGATCACTGGTTTCAGGCTTCGTTTTCCTTGTGCCAATACAGAGAAAGTACGGTACTCGCAGTCTTTTTGGACATGCAGAAAAGGCAGAGGTACTCCGTACTTTGCACCGTTACGACGGCGTAGCGGGCCAGTCGGGTCCTCGTGTCTTTCGGAACCGAAAAAAATCCCTGAAATATATTTCCCGGAGCACATTTCAAGAAATGTAGAGCCACTTTGTGAAGCACGGGCTGCAGAGGGGACTGTGCGTACCCATGCCAGTACGATTGATTATTTGAAAAGGCCAAGAGAAAGTTTTTTTTTTTTTTTTTTTTTTTTTTTTTTTTAAAATACTCGTACTCGTACATAAACGAAAGGTGAAAATCACCTGCCACATCCTGGCTCAGCTCAAACCGCGTCTGCCTTATTACTGGTACAAGTACGGCGCACACTCGTACGCTAGGAACCCTGGTCTGGCCCTTTTCGCCGTTTGAGAACTCAGCACAGCCCCTCCAAAGCTTGGCCCATGCCTGTTCCAACGGTTGCCAAGACACATGCACCTGCGCATATTTCGCGTGTACGAGTATTCACAGAAAAAGGTCAGACATCTTTTCTTTTGTGAGGCAAGTACGCCGTACCTCAGTTTTAATGTCCCCTATGAATGTTGAACAGCATGTTGCAGAATAGGACTGAGGCAGGCTTTGGGTCTTTGAGTCTTTGGGTCTTGGGCGTGAGATGGAGCTTGATGATGCAGTACCCCCGACAATGTAAATACTACGGCATGGCTGGACAGAGCCCCGGCCTGTCCCAATTTGGAGCCCAACGCCACAAGACTAAGACGTTCAAGCTGATTTGCACAAATATCATGCGGGGATGATGCGGCCTTGAGACAGCTTCAGGGTCTGCTGTCAGTGTCTACGACGTACATTGTAAATCTGGCTTTGAAAAGAGGCGCGCTAGATGCAAACTGTGTCTTGCTTACTCGCTTGCAGAACCCATTTGATTTTTTTAAAAAAAGATTTCTGGTTTCTTTCAAAGAGCAGACGTCACAGCACCTGGATATCCACCGCTAGACGAGGTAAGCTTACATAGCCCGGCTTGAAGGACCGGACACGGGCCAAAATAAACACGCAGAACGTACAACTGCATCGTGGCGTTTGGCCGCTGCCTTCGACAAGCACAGCCATGTTACAGGACGGTGGGTGCAGTGGATGCTGGCTCTGCTGTGGCATTGCCTGCGGTTGGTTGACGCCCACTCGTACAGAGTTGTGCTGTGCAGTACTTTTGGGATCACGGGATGCGTGAAATACAAGTACATGTATGCACTGAGCGAATATCCAGTGTAATTACACTCGTGCGTCGTAACCAAGTTTTTGGACTGCACTACGACGAGCCTTGTGCCTCGAGATGCATGGCGCCGTTAGTGTCTGGCATGATATCGCCGCAAAACCGCAGGCCATCGTGACACGTCCTGGGATGGACGTCCATTTCGCATCTGTTTGCATCTGCAAATCTGGCCATCTCTTGTCGCCTGCTCCACCGAGCCTATCATCTTGTCTCCGCCGGGGCCTCTTTGCGTTAGTTTCGACTCGGGCTCGGGTTACATAAGTTTCTAGTAAGTGGGCTTGACTGGACGGCGATCAGAAAGGGGAAACGGCCGGGAACAAGAAAACGAAAAGGGACCAAAAACGATGCTAACAAGTGTAAATAGTGAAACGGGGATCGACCGCCCGACTTCCGGCTGGATGAGCGGGTGTCGGGAAGGATAAAAAAATACGGAGTAAGATACATACAAGTACCTGTACAGTACAAAATATTAATTACAGTGATGGAAACAAATAGTCTCGGGTATTCGGAGAAATAGTAGCAACTCGAGCTTGCACTTTGCTACTTTTCTAGTATTTTTGTTGCTTCTTTCCTCCTCTGGGCTGTGCAGTCTGGCATCCATTTATGTACGCACAGACGTTGAAGGATCGTCGAGTACGTATCTGGCCAACTGAATCCAGTCTTGTGCGTTATGACTGCTCCTCTCTTTCACACGTTCCTATTCGCCCCACAACCGTCCTCCACGTGCGAGACGGGCTACTCGGTTCGGAGAAAGTTAATTCAAATGAAATTATCCACAGTCCATACGCCATACGAGTACTTCTACATTACAGTACTCGTATCTTACGAACTGTGCAAATACAGTATGGCCTGGAACAGAGTCGCATGCTCACGCGGTAATATCCGTGTAGACGAGTGAGGCAGAAGGGAGGACACCGTTTCGATGACGCCTCAACGTCTTCATCAATTCTGCAAACTGGCCGCTACAAGTCTCTCGCCGATAACGATGCAGAAAGCTGCGCTAGGGGACCCTTCTCAGGGCGCCAACGGGCTGTTAGACGCTATGTGTGAAGTGACTCCTCCCGTTCGTGGCGCAATAGTCCCCTCACGTCTTCCGAGAACGTTGATTCCATTTTCCGTGGTGCCTCTTTTGTCGTACCATCGCCGTTCAACAGACGTCCATTTACTTCATACGTCCACCCCGCGATGTAACGCCGCGAACTCTAGCAATGACGAAAAAAAGCTGGGCGTTTTGTCGGCCGATTAAACACCAGGCAAGGGCAAAGACAAGGCATGATCGGCCAAGCCAGACGCGCTGGGCCCGGCACCCAATCCTTTGCATGGCCGCAGGCAGCGCATCCCCGTATCCTCCGTAGTAGTGCCACCGCCAACCGGCCTTTACAAACCCCGTGTCTGTAGCCAAAATGGGGTATCTTGACGTCGTTTGTAGTACTCGTACGTTAGACGCGTACCCATCTCTGATTTTCCCTATTGCTGCTCCTAGTTCCCCGTGCTCCACACCTAATAGGCCTGTCAAAGATCAACGACGAACGAACACAGACAAGACTATCTCGAACTTATGTCGATGACTGCTCGGCTGGGTATTTCGTTCTCTGCGCCTATTTCCGGCCAGAGCCGCTGTTGGTGCGGCAAAGCACTCTGCAAAATTGGCAAGGCACTCACTCATACGAGGACTCGGACAACGTAACGTAGGCTGGCGATAAAGCGAGATGCTCTCGAGCCACGGCGCTTAAAACGCACACGCCGATCTCCATCTTGTGTAAAAAAAATAGTTGAAGAAACGAGTCCTCTTCACGTCGGAAAAAGTGGCTACGAAGTGGAGAGGCATTCTGTATGGAACGCTCCTCTTGATACCCTGCACTGCAGCTTGTGAATTCCACGCAACAAATGGATATCAAAGACAAGAGAAGCTGCTCTAAAACTGATCGTGTTTTTTGCTTCTTCTTGGGCGGCATACAAGTCCGGTACTCCCCACCCTGCTCCTGATGGTCAATTTCTCCATTCGTGATCTCAAAGGATGTGCCGCGACGGCGGCTAGAGGATAGGATAGAAGGATGAATAAACAACATCGGCAACAGTAAACGACCAAGATGGTACGTAAAGGATTGCAAGGATTGCAAGGATTTCAATGACTGCGTTGGACACGCACGCACATGCGAACAACTTTTACGACAAGAAGCAGATGTGACCCTGCGACTTTTACAAGCAGTGACCGCTTGATTTCCAGCCACTCGTATTCCATGATGCCGTTGCTTGTTGGATTCTTGCCAGTCGGAGTTTATGTCGGACCATCCACGAGACCAGCCCAAGCGTGAGCCAAGCGGAGAATCCCACCGCGAGCGGCGGCCCGGCTGCATCTTCTGATTTAAGCGCCAGAGCGGCTTGATATTGCACCTTTTGGAGATAAAAAGAAGGGTAGAGGGAATTGGAAAACATTTACCGCAGTGACCATTCAGAAGCCGCTTGACGAATGACGGCTCCGACGGCATGGGCTCGGGATGGCGTGGGAATAGCGGCTTGTTCCATGTGCCCGTTTCTGCAAGCCTGTTTATTGCGTCAACAACTCAATGCTGCTTTCAATCCGACGAACGCCGCTGCCGTGTCTTTCATGATTACAGGTGCTATGACTAGTGAGGGCTTCATTCGTGAGGGGCGTTGGCTGTCAGCAAGTTCCTGCGTGAGATCCACGCACAACTATCCCAGCCGTGACACTGCAATTGTGCAAGAAGAAGCTTCTCGACAAAGCCGCAAAAGCACGACGGCGTTGGCCACGTTGTAGTAGCAGCCCAGACTCTGCATATTTGTTTACTACCCCTATTCGCTGCTGATCGCCTCATCGCACTTTCCATCTCAGGGCCAGCCATCGGCTATTAGACGCGCTGCTGGCGGCCCCACTACAACCAACCACTTAAAGTGGGAGAGGGTGGGGTCCCGTGGCAAGCGCCGGCGCTTATTGGGGACGTCGTGCTTTCCTGATTGAGGGGCATGCCTGCCAAAGCTGGACGCGTCCCACGATCCCAAGCTTGGACCAGCCCGGCCAATCACAGGTGCTTTTGCTACAGCCAACGTACCCATCAAAACATCACGAATTGTGACGTTGAGCATCTCGCGAGATACGACCAACAGACGGCACGAGGAGCAACCAACCACACTCGCCCTACACCCCGCCCAGCTATGACGGCTGGAGCGGCCTGAGAGAAGAACAGACGTAAACGACAAGGATCCTGGCGCAGTAGCATCCTGCGCCCGTTTTGCGCTTCTTTTTCTCGCTCGTTTGCGAGCGGACGTCGCATCGAGACGCTTGTCGGGCCGGCCTGCACGACCAGCTGCCCCGTGTCCTCGATTATCCCGCACTCTTTGGCGGCCTGTCGCTTCGCGCGTCAACAGCCAACAGCCAACAGCCAACAGGCCAACACCCCTCCCCCCTCCCCCCTTCTCCCCCTCCTTTCGTCTTTCAGCTCCCTTTGCGTGGCGCTTATGTTGCATGGAAACGACGCAGACGGGAGAGGCGTGCGCATACGGCGGCTCGATTTGACGGGAGAGATAGCGGTTACTACCATCTGTGCTTCCAAGCTTGTCTAGGAGACGGCTCCAGCAGGCATATTCGTGCCTGCATCCGGTCAAGAGGATCGTCGGTAAGAGGAAGAAGCGCCATTGCCGAGTTCTTTCTCCTGTGTCTTTTGCCATCCTCATTCTGCATCCGCAACTGTGGTCTGCGTCCCGGCGCGTATCGTGAGGGGCCTGTGCCAACCATGGCCACCGTCGACTGTAGCTTTGCTACCCTGGACGATGCATTGAGGTCAGTTGATGAGGGCGTGCGAAGAAACATCCTGGCGGGCGTTGTGGTCACGGCCATGCCATGCGCAAGCCTCCAAGCAGGGACGGGCGTGCACATGCAGTCTGGGCATGAAAGGGCACGAGGGTGGGCTTGCGCTAAGGAAACTGGCGAGGCCAGAAAGGAATAGACGCGGCGCTGAGACGCAAACGACCAAACACACATGCTAACCTGCGTCCAGGGCATCGTATCAAGGCCAGAGCGGCCTTGCTGCCAGCGCACCCGCCGTTTCCTTGCCCAGCTGGAAAGCGCAGCAGCGCCAGGTGTTCCGGTCTGTCTTCCAAACAGACATCTCGCAGCCCACACCCCATGCCACTCCCGTTCTTGTCTTTCCCGACCACGGCCAGGCCTTTGGCGTGTCTGTGGCAGCAGGAGCCGAAGGAGCAGGAGGAGCAGCACTGCCAAGTGGCGCAGGGCCCTCGGAGTCGCAGGGCAGCGAGGACCTCGAACTCCCGGATGCTCACGACGAGGGCGAGAACCAGCAGACGCGGCGCGGAGCAGCTGGACAAGTGCTGCGCGCCCCGGGCGTCTCTTTTGCGCAGCCCCCGTCGCAGACGCAGGGGGGCGCAGGCCGACGAGGAGCAAGACACCATGCCCACTCTGCAGCCGAGGACCAGACACGTTATGACCGCGCATGGCATGTGGTGACGTCCCGTATTGCCTTGCCCTCGTCGGTCGCGGTCGAGGACTCGTTTGGCACACTGGCACCCGAGTCGCAGATGCTCTCGTCGCAGGATGCCGCCGTCGAGAGCGAGTTCCAGGAGGCCCTCCGGCTCATCCTGCATGCCGCAACGATGCTTCCACGCGCCACATTCGTCGACGACATTCTGTCTTGGCATACGCACCAAGTCCGCCAGCACTATGCGCAGCACGTGTTGCCGATGCTCTCGGCCTGTGCCGGCGAGGCGCCGGCCTCTGTCCCCCGGCAGGACCCCCGGTACTATGACCACCACATGAATGTCGTGGTGAACAGTGTTCGGACGCTCGAGGCCGCGTTTCGCTTGTACTTTTACGGTCTCATGCTGCTTGTCCGGGGAATCGCACCAAACGAGACCAGGCAGACGGCCATTGCCACGGATGACGAGGGTTGCCGTCCTCTGCCGCTGGCGCCCGATGCAGCTGTCAGCCGTTTCCGGCGAGACGTGATTGCGCTCGTGGCCAACTCGACGCCTGCGGGCCTGACTGCCTCGATCCGGATCGTCTTTACGCGATTTGCAAGTGTGATTCTAGGATTCGACCCGCCCAAGGCGGACGAGGCCGGTGCCAGCAGCAACAGCAACAGCAGCAGCAGCAGCAGCAGCAGCAACGCTACGCCCTTTAGAAGGCGGAGTGCCCGGGGAGCACCCATCTCACCTCCCACGAAACAAGGCCAGCCGCTGCCAGCATCAACGGCACCGCGGCCGCCAGCAGACAATGACGGCCGCATCGCGCTGCTGCGGCAACAGATGCACGAAATTCTAGGGCCCATGCACAACGTCGGGCTTGCCGGGGAAAACTTTCACATACTGTTTGCTGAGATCATGGACGAGAAGATGGTGGAGTTTATTCACCTCTCGTTTGCGGGTGGCTGGAACGGAACAGCGTTGGCCGAAGGAGAGGACATTGATAAAGTCCTGGCCCGGTTTTCCAGCGGCATTGCTCCGTCGTCGTCGGCATGCATCGCGTCTCTGAACAACTGGATCGAAAACCACTTTGCCCGCTTGTCCCACGAGGTGCTTGGGCGCACCGGCGTGGACGGCCCCGGCGCCGAAGCCGTCTCTCTAGCAGACGTCAACAAGTGGAAGGAGATTGCCCTCGGCCGGCTGTCGGGCTTGCGGATGACGGAGCTTTTCGACATTGTGCTCCACTGGCCGCAGAGCCGAGCCGGGCTGATCGACTTGCGCGTCAGCATCACCACGCCGCAGCGGCGCGCGCAGCTGGTCTCGACGTTTTCCGCAGCCCTGCAGAAGCGGCTGCTGCACCCGGCGTGCTCGACGCTCGAGATCCTGCAGATCTACGTGGGCATGATCCGCACGTTTCATGCGCTCGACCCGTCCAACGTGCTGCTCAGTTCTGCGGTCGGTCCGCTCCAATTCTATCTGTGCCAGCGCGAAGACGCCGTGCGCATTGTCGTCGATGGCCTGCTCGCCGACCCCGAGAGTGGTCCTGCTGCGAAAGCCACCGTTGCGGACCGCATTGCCAGAATTCGCGCGGACTCGTCCAATGCGTTGGCGTTGGCGTCGGCGTCGCCGGCGAGAGACAGCGCGAAGCTCGTGGAGCTGGCGGGCATTCTGAACGACCCGTCGCAGCAGCGGCGGCGGCATGTGGACGAGGAGGAGCTAGACTGGAACGACATGGAGTGGGTGCCGGACCCCATCGACGCCGGCACCAACTACCGGCGGCCCAAGTCCGAGGACGTGATCGGCACGCTCATCAACGCGCTGGGCTCGCGCGAGGCCTTTACCAAGGAGTTCCAGAGCATCATTGCGGAGCGGCTGCTCTCGTCGCAGGTGTCGTTTGCCAAGGAGATCAAGGTGCTCAATCTTCTCAAGAAGCGCTTTGGCGAGAGCTCCCTGCAGAGCTGTGAGGTCATGATCCGGGACGTGCAGGAATCGAGCCACTTGGATGCGGTGATCGACCACCTGATGCACATGAACGAGAGCAGCGGACGTGGCGCAAAGCGCGATCTCGAGTACCGGGCCAAGATCCTGTCGCGGCTCTACTGGCCGGCCGGCCTGGGCCGGGAGCACTTTTTGCTTCCGCGGCCGGTGGCGGACCGGCAGCAGATGTACGACGCGCTGTACGAAGAGCGCAAGGCCGGGCGCAAGCTGGCATGGCTCAACCACCTGGGCCAGGCACACGTCGAGCTCGAGCTCGAGGACCGCACGGTGTCCCTCGACTGCAAGACGCACGAGGCGACGGTCATCTACGCGTTCCAGGAAAAGCCAGACGAGCACGGAAAGGGGCCCGTCTCGCGGTCGGTGCCGGAGCTGGAGACGATGCTCCAGATGGACGACGAGCTCGTGCTGTCGGCGCTCGTGTTCTGGCAGAAGCAGGGCGTGCTGCGGCAGGACGCACACGACGCCGAGCGCTACACGGTCGTGGAAGACGTGGCGGCGGCGCAGGCGGAAGCGGAGGTCCAGCCGCAGGCCATCCAGGACGTGCCGGTGCCGGCGCCGGGCACGAGCAAGAGCCAGGCGCGCGCAGACGATGCCCAACGAACGATTTATTGGCAGTTTATTGTGGGCATGCTGACCAACAGCGCGGCGTCGATGCCCCTGGCGCAGATTGCCATGATGATGAAGATGCTCATGGCCGAGGGCTTTCCCTGGAGCAACGAGGAGCTGCAGGAGTTTTTGGGCGACAAGGTGGCCGAGGGCGTTCTCGAGGTCGTTGGCGGCAAGTACCGGCTCGTTAAGAAGTAGACGGTGCATGTGGCAAGCGGTCGTTGAGCAAAGGAGGGATTGGCATTATTTGTTACGCTTTTGATGCAGTGTCGTTGCCGTTGTTCTTATTCCGTGGTTCCAGCCCCGTCAATAACACCCATGCGCCGTTTCTGTAAGAGATGCTCGTGAAAAATGATGGGAAGACAAGGGGAGGCAGCTACCGCACCCAGCCCTCAAAGTCGTCGGCAAACCATACGGCCGCGTCCAGGTACTGGTCGCGGATGTCGCCCCAAGTCCGCGTGGCATCCTTGATGACACGGATAGCTGGAAAGTCAGAAGATACGAAAGAAGGAAGAAGGAAGAAAAAAGAAAAAAGAAAAAAGAAAAAAGAAAAAAGAAAAAAGAAAAAAGAAAAAAGAAAAAAGAAAAAAGAAAAAAAAGAAAAAACTCACCCTGGACATAGTGTGCGTCGGTGCTCCACCGCGAAGACACCGCCTGCCCCTCGACATAGGCCCATCCCCTGCCCTTGCGGTCCTTGGGCACGTTGTCCGGGTCGACGGCTGGTCGGCCCACGGAGACGTAGACGGCCAGCGCCAGCAGCCACCACTGGCGCAGGACGGCGGCGTGCAGCGCGGCGGGAATTTCGGGCAGCAGCACGCGGACGGCGTGGCTCGTGGTGAGAACGTGGCAGACAAGCAGGCTGTAGGCGTGGGTGCCCGGCCGGACCGAGGCGACGAGCAGGGCGATGGCGACGTCCTGGGCCTCGCGCACGCAGGGCGTGACGTCCTTGCTGGCGCCGCCGGTCACGTCCCAGGCATGCAAGTACTCGAGCAGGGCGGCCTCGACGGCAGCCGACGGCGGCGCCAGCAGGACCGACTCGGGGCTGGCGGCCTCTGCGACGGCGGCGAAGCGCTGGTCCTGGGCGGCGCGGCCGACGAGCTGCAGCAGAGACAGGCCCTGCAGCGCCTCGGGCACGGGCTGCGGCGGCGGCCGGTCCAGGCCGAACCGCGCCTCGTAGCCCGGCCGGTACGAGACCGCCGCCATGGCCAGGGCCTCCATGGCGAGCGCGCGGCTGTCCATCTCGTAGGCGTAGGCGAGGTGGACCAGCGGGAGGCCGAGCCCGGCGACCAGGCTGTGGAACAGCGGGAAGGCGTCGCTGTCGGCCTGCTCGTCGCGCTCGTCGTGCACGCGGCTGCTGAAGACGGGCGCGACGAGGCGGCCGTCGACCTCGACCGTGTCGTCGCCGGCGCCGCGCTTGCGCCGGCCCTGGCCCAGCAGGTAGGTGGCCACGACCGTCCTCCAGCTGTACGCCACGCTGTGCTCGGCCAGCACGTCCTCGAAGAAGTCGACGTACGCGCGCTGGTAGGCCGCGTCGCCCAAAAAGTCGCGCCAGTCCACGTCGGCGATCTCTGCCGGCGACGGCGGCCAGGCCGCCAGCGCCGGCGCAAGGGCGTCGTAGATCTGGTTCAGCTGCTCGGGCGACGCGCCCAGCAGATACGCCGCGCAGAGCGCGTGGGCCATGTGGTTGTGCCGGCTGGCGCCCGGGCCGTGCAGCAGCGCGTGGTTGACGTGGTTGCCGCGCAGGAGGTGCTTCAGCGTGCGCCCGCGCTTCTCGGGGCTCGTCTCGATGGCGTGCACGGGGACGGGCTCGAGGCGGCGCGCCGAGGCCCCGGACGGCGAGCCCAAGGCGGCCATGGCCGCGTCGACGAGGCGCCCGACCACGGGAATCGAAGCCAGCAGAGGCATTGGGGGCGGATCGGCGGGCGGGCAGGCGACGGCAGAAGCGCTTTTCCGACGTCAGCGACCGGTTGTCGCTCGAGGAGCGTGCCGGAGAGAGAGCTTTGTTTCTGTTGGGGACGATGCTGAGCAGTGACGTGACCGGCCCACTTGGAGCTGTGTCGCTCCTGCCGTGGGCAGTAAACGCCACGCCACGAGGAAGGAGCGACGAACAGCGCTAGGCGCCCCGCTATCGTGTGCCTCAACGGAACCTCATCCCGCTCATGTCGCTTTTCTCACACCTCGCCATTCCACACCCGGCCGCCATCCTCGACCTCGACCCGACCTCGGCTCACCTCGCCTCACCTCGACTGCACCTCCTCTCCCGGCCCTCGGACACGTCAGACCCCACCATGGCCCCCCCCGCCATCATCGCGCCGTCGATCCTGTCGGCAGACTTTGCCAACCTCGGCCACGACTGCGCCAAAACCATGGAGCAGGGCGCGGACTGGCTGCACGTCGACATTATGGACGGCCACTTTGTGCCCAACATCACGTTTGGCCCGCCCGTGGTGGCCAAGATCCGCGCGCACGTCGCCAACCCGGCCGACACGCACGCGCCGCTCGGCCGCGGCACCTTTGACTGCCACATGATGATCGCCGAGCCCAAGCGCTGGGTGCGCGAGTTCAAGGCCGCCGGCGCCAACCTGTACTGCTTCCACTACGAGGCCGCCTTCTCCACGGCGGCCGAGACGCCGTCGGCGCAGTCCGAGCACACGACGTCGCCGCGCGAGCTGGTGCGCTACATCCACGCGCTGGGCCTGCAGGCCGGCGTGGCCATCAAGCCGGGCACGCCCGTCGACGTGCTGTACGAGCTGGTCGACGCCGCCGACGCCGCCGAGCGGCCGGACATGGTGCTGGTGATGACCGTGGAGCCCGGCTTCGGCGGCCAAAAGTTCATGCCCGAGCAGATGCCCAAGGTGCAGGCGCTGCGCCAGCGCTACCCGGAGCTCAACATTGAGGTGGACGGCGGCCTGGGCCCCGCCACCATCGACGTGGCCGCCGACGCCGGCGCCAACGTCATTGTGGCCGGCTCGGCCGTCTTTGGCGCCAAAGACCCGTCCGAGGTGATTGCACAGCTGCGGGCCGCCGTCGAGGCGCGGAGAAAGTAGGGGATGGAACGGGGGCGTATTTGGATACAAGGTCGTGGCTCGTTATTGCAAACAGAATCTGCCTGTCTGGTCCGTGGCAAGAAAGAAAGAAAAAAAGAGAAAAAAAAGGCTACAAAAAAATAAAAGGAATAAGCAACACAACCGACACGTTAGTCCGAGTCCGAATCTTCGCTGCTCGAGAAGCCGTTAAACTCTTCCTCCGACGAGTCCTGCAGCGCCGCATCTCCCTCCTCCTCCTCATCGTCCTCCTCCTCCTCAATCTCAAACGTGGCCGACACATCCCAGCGGTCGCCCGGCGCCTTGCGGCTGACGTACTTGACAAAGCGCAGCGTGCCGCTGTCGCGCAGAACAATGGTCATCTTGTTCCATGCGGCGGCCTGGAAGAACAGGATGTTGTCGTCGTCGTTGCTCGACCGGTAGATGGCCGCGTCGTCGTTGCCGTCGTCGTCGCCTGCCATGTACACCTCGTGGCCGCCCACATCGGCCTCCTCCTCTCTTGGCTCGTCCGTCTCCTTTCCGTTTGCGTGGCCATTCTTGTGGCCATTCCTTTCGCCGCTGCTCCCGTTGGCCGTCTTGCCATTCTTGGCTCCCTTTTGTTCAGCCTTGCCTTTTCCCTTTCCTTTTGTCTCCTGTTCTTCCTCCTCCTCCTCCTCCTCCTCCTCCTCTTCCTCTTCCTCGTTATCGCCCCAGCCCTGCGTCGGCGTCAGGCCCAGGTTCAGCTCCAGCCGTGCCGCGCCCTCGTGGCCCGTGGCCAGCGTGTAGTCCTTGCCGCGGCGAAAGCGCCGCGCCGTCAGGTCCAGCGACGACACAGTCGTGCTCGTCGCCAGCTCCAGCCACGTGCGGAACTGCGTGCTGGGCAGCAGCACGTCCAGCAGCTCGTGCCACGGCGAGTCCTTGGGCGCGTCGCCCTGCTGCAGGTACAAGAACCGGTGCTTGTGCGGCGGCCGCGCCACCTGCCAGTCGCGCTTTTCGGCCCTCTCGTCCCCGGTCTGCCGTGCCTCCTTTTCGCGCTGCTCAATGTCTCTGCGCAGGCGCTCGGCAAAGCTCGCCTTGAGGATCGACGGCAGCGTGATGCTCGAGTTCTCGTCAAAGTGGCTGGCCATGCCGGCCAGCGTGTCGGGCGTCAGGTACGACGGCGCCAGGTACCGCAGCAGAAACTCGAGATCGGCCTCGCTGAATTCCAGGCTCGCCCGGCTGGCGTCGGCGCTGTCCCCGTCTCCGCCCGCGCCCACCGCCACCGTCTTTGGGCGCGGGCGGTCGTGCTGGTCCGGGTTGCCCTGCAGCTGCATTAGGCCGCTGTTCTTGAGCTGCGCCTCCTCGGCGCCCTGCACAAAGCCGTCCTCGCCGGGCTGCGGGATGTGGAACCAGCCGCTGATGGCCATGCGCACGCGGCCCCCGTTGCGCGCGAGCTCCGCCGCGTCCGCCGCGTGGTACACCTCCTCGACGTCGTGGAAGCTCTCGCCGGGCTGCACGGCAAAGAAGCTCAGCTGGTTCCAGGCCGGCGGGATCACCTTGACGGGGTCCGGGCCGGGCGTCTTGGCCACCGCCCCGTCGGCACCCGCCTTTTCCGCCACGGGGAAGAGGCGCAGAGCGCCGCCCCATTCGCTCTGCCACGGAATGTCCGGATCCGTCAGGTACAGAATGTAGCTGACCCGGCGACTGCCAATGACGTCGTCGTGGCAGAGGAGGTAGCAGCCGGGCGTGTAGACGTTGATGGCCATGTCCGTCTTGCGGCCGCTCAGGGGCCCGCAGCCGGTAATGTGCGACACGTAGCCGCGAAACGCCTCCGAGTAGAGCGCGTCGCGCAGCGCCAGCAGCGAGGGCAGCTTGGCCAGCGCCTCGTCCTCGAGGCCGTCGAGGTTCGCGAGGTCGCCCGACTGGTGGATCTTGTAAATGTCCGTCTCCTTGGGCGTAAACGAGACGTTTTCGCGGATCTCGTCGCGCACAGACCGCAGCAGCCCATCGTCGACGAGGCCGTGGATCACGGCGTGCTTGTAAGGCTCGGACTCGGCATATTCGCTGGTGTAGGCGTCGAGGACGGACGCGTCGAAGAGGCCCTTGCGGAACCGCTGCTTGGCAGCTTCGGGGGAAACGCCTGCAACAGGTCAGGAAGCCATTCAGAGGGAGTCAAGCCGAAGCAAAGGAAATAGAATAAAATAAAAAATAAAAAAGGCCGTGGCTCACCTTTCTTGACTCGCTTCGAGGACGTCTTGCTCAGCGGTGCTTCCGCCTTTCGCTTCGTGGAGACTGGCATCAGGTCGGACGGGCAGACGAGCAATTGGAGAGTGCTTGTCGGTAGAAAGAGAAACGGTGTCGGGATGACTGCAATAAATGTGCCCGAGGGCGAGAGAGGGAAAAGTTTTCTGCAGAATGGGCTGATCGCAGCTCGCGGTGCCGCCCCGAACGTGCCTTCCTGTTTTAGACTCCTTCCGCCTTTTTTTTATGCGTTTGTGCCGTTCCCCAGCCGTGTGCTCACCGCCTTTGCCCCGCCGCTTCTTCGTCCGAGGCCCAATTGCAGCCGCCTTCAAGCGCCAGCCTGTCGTTTGCGCCCAAGATTCCGTTCCTGGAGCCAATGTTGTCGTTCATGCGCTCAGGCACACGCTGGATAGACGTTTGAGATATGCCTGCATGCGCTTCATCTCGCCTGTCATGCGGGAGAGAGGGAGCTGGGCGACAGGAGCGAGCCATTGGCTCAGCTCGACCGGCCGAGGACTGCTGCATGCAAGAAAGCGCCGGCGATGCTGGCGGGAAGGCAGAGAAGGGACAGAAGCCACGACAAACTCGAAAACAGAGTACGAGACCTGCATGTTGCAGGTTGTCGGCTCACGTCGTTCCAGCTGATTCTCAGAGGCGTGCTCAAGAGACCAGACGCTGACAGAACAGACGCCGACAGACCAGACGCCAACCAGCACACCAGACACAGCTCGTGTATTACGTCTTCTATTTACTGGCTTGTGCGGACTCTTGGCGAAGATGTTGCTGCATCCAAGCGCATATCTGGTTTCGGGCAGTCGATGCTGACTTATCTGCTGCCGTTTCTGGAAAGAGCAGGGACAAGTCGATCGCCCTTTCCACACGACCACGAACCCGATGGCGCTGCCGGCCCTGTTTCCGGCAGGAGCGACGGCCACTAAAGTACTCCGGGTTGTTAACACAGGCCGTCCGCATATTTCCCTGCTTTCTCGTTAATAGAGTACTTTTTTAGTGTACCTCCTTTGGCTGTGGCGGCCGCCCGCCCCTCTTTCCGCCTGTCCTTTGCTCTTTCCTCTGACGTCGGGTGGGTCCCGTCCGCCGCCCAGCCTTCGAGTCTTGAGATATGCGCAGCCGTGGGGAATTCCCGACGACGCAACAGGCCATCAGATCGCCGGCGTCACCAGACGGCTGCTTTTTATTCTTCTTTCGCTCTCAGCCGTCGCCTGTGCCCTGCACCTGCAAAACCAGCCTCTTGTCTCACCCTCCATCGTTATCCTCTCCGTCTTTTCCTCCGTCTTTTCGGTCTCTTTCTTTTCGCCATGCCCATCCGCAATCCCTTTGCAAGGCGCGCGGCGGCCGACGAGCGTCCCGGATCGTCCGGCTCGGCCGGCACGCCCGGCTCTGGGTCCGTCGGCGGCCTGCCCACGCCGCTGTCCTTTGAGCGCGTCGACACCGTCGGATCCATGGCCTCCTCGGCAACGAGCATGCACAGCCGCCGCAGCCAGGACACTGGCGACTACAAAATGAGTGGTGAGTGCCCCGTCCATGACCGCCTCGTGTGATTTTGCGTCTGACGGGCCAGTGGTCAACGACAGCGGCGTGTACCTGCCGCCCTCGCCCACCTCGGAGCGCGATGCCTTCTGGTCCTCTGCCGGCCCTGGCCACCGCCGGACCTACATTACGTCATTAGCGACGCTCTCCCGGCCGTCCACCGACAACAGCGGCGGCGCCAGCTCGGCCGGCGCTGGCCGCAGCAGCCTCGGGGACATTGAGCCGTTCCCCATCTCGCGCGAGTCCTTTGACTCGTACCGCCGGTCCTTTGACATCTCGGCCAAGTCGCCCGTCACCAGCAGCCACGACTGGGGTCACGGCGGCGGACGGCAGAGCCTCGACTCGGCCCCGCGGAGAACGGCAATGGCGGCGTCGGCCGGCAGAAGCATGCGGCCGACACGCTTCCCGCCGGCCGACGAGGGCTTTGAAGATGTTGGCCTCGACGACGGCCGGCAGACCAACGGCGGCAGCACGTTTGAGCCAACGGCGGCCGTCAGCACCGCTGCCTCCAACTTTATCCGCAAGCGCGGCGCTTTCTTCAAGTTTGGCAGCGACCATGCCGTTGAGAACGCAAGCGAGGCGGCCGCGACGGCGCCCAGCGCCTCGCGGCTCCTCGGCCGGAAGCGCGGCCAGAGCGGCCAGGGCGCGGAGCTGACGGCCATGGACCGAAACACGGGCCGGCCAATCGATGCCGCCGCTGCTCCCACCGTGCCTCAGGCCCGGGCATAGTACGGACCAACGCTCGCCCTGGTGCGAGTCGACAGTGCTCGCCGGGCTTCCTTGAATTTGCTGTTCATCTTGCATAATTACGACTTGCCTTGCTTAATACCTCGCAACCCGGAAACACGACAACCGTCTGCTTTCTCTTCTTTCTCTACTGTTGGCAGCGCCTGGCGCGTGGAAGGCTGCCCTTGGTTCTGGCGCCGAGTTTTGTTTGAATTTAAGATTTTTGGCGTCTTTTGGCTTGCTTTGGAACTTGATTTTGTTTGGGTATAGGTTTGGGGACAACGGCGATGACGTTGGCCGACAAGGAACCGGGATGCATTCTGTACAGCTACATCGACAGAATAATACAGCATACACGTACACGATACACAATATGAGTATCTGGCAATGCTCTGCAACGGGCCCCCTAACCGAATGGCCCGCGCAATAGCCCGCGTTTCGTGTTCCGCAGCGAAATGGTGCATGGCCTGACGGATGCACTGGCGCAATGGCGCAATTGTCTGGCTGCAGCTGTTCTGTCCGATAGCGCTGCATGCAGTCCAGTCAGCTTTTTCCTCCTCCGTGTGTTGGACATCTCTGCCCGCTTGTGTAAGATTGTGGCCTCGTCCAATGGTTCACTGCCTCAAGCGTTCGAGCATCAAGGTAGCAGACAGAGCGACAAAATGAGGTATTACATGCCGCCTCGTCAAACCTGCCAAAGAGTTTGCTTTTTACAAGTACAGAGTACTCCCGTGTGGATCCTTAATCATCGGGGTTAGAAGCTCGGCCCGCCTTCGCCGCTCTTTGACATCGCACCTTGGTCATGGCTAGGCTATATATTTTGCAGCCGCCCGGTTTTTGTGCTGCTCGCCCTCTGCATTGCCAGCTCACAAGACAGCCACCGCCTCAGCACTGCCGCCGCCATGTCCTCCGAAAAGGCCCCCGAACAGCCGTCTGCCAAAGGCCCCGGCCGCCTCAAAGCCTCGTTCCTCCCGCACGAGCTGTCGCGGGCCACGCGGGCCGTCCACGCAGACGACTATATCAACGTCCACCGCGCCGTCGCGCCGCCGCTGCAGGTGTCCACCACGTTCCGGTACAATGACGATCCGGACGCCCTGCGCGCCTGGGACAACACCGACCCCCATGCGCCGTACGACTCGCACGTGTACTCGCGCGACTCGGCGCCCAACACCACGCGCTTCGAGGCCATCCTCAGCGACCTCATCGGCCAGCCCACGCTGACGTATGCGTCGGGCATGGCCGCCTTCCACGCCCTGGTCGTGTTTTTGAACCCGCGCCGCGTGGCCATTGGCAACGGCTACCACGGCTGCCACGGCGTGCTCGAGGTCATGAAAAAGATCAACGGCCTGGAGAAGCTCGACCTCCTGAGCGAGCAAGACCTCGCCAAGCTGCAGCCCGGCGACATTGTCCACGTCGAGACGCCGCTCAACCCCACGGGCGAGGCCCGCGACCTCGCGCACTACGCGCGTCTTGCCCAGGCCAAGGGCTGCTATCTGACGGTGGACGCCACGTTTGCGCCGCCGCCGCTGCTGGACCCCTTCCAGTGGGGCGCCGACCTGGTCATGCACTCGGGCAGCAAGTACTTTGGCGGCCACTCGGACATTCTGTGCGGCGTGCTGGCCGTGAACCGCAAGCACGTCAAGGATGCGAGCTCGCGCGACGCGGCCGACAACTGGATCGCCGGCCTGCGCAGCGAGCGGCTCGTGATTGGCGGTGTCATGGGCAGCCTCGAGGGCTGGTTGGGCGTGCGCAGTCTGCGGACGCTGGAGCTGCGCGTCGAGCGTCAGAGCAGCAACGCCGCCAAGATAGTGCAGTGGCTGGCCACGGAGCAAAAGAAGGAGGGCAGCCTCGTTTCGCAGGTCGTCGAGCGCGTCTACCACGCCAGCCTGCAGCCAGAGGCGGCCGATCCGGGCTCGTGGCTGTACCAGCAGATGCCGCGCGGATTCGGTCCCGTGTTCAGCATCATCCTGCGCAACGAGACGCAAGCGCGCCGGCTGCCGAGCAAGCTCGAGCTGTTCCACCATGCCACGAGTCTGGGCGGCGTCGAGAGCCTGATCGAGTGGCGCGCCATGACCGACCCGCGCGTGGACCGCCGGCTGCTGCGTGTCAGCATCGGCGTCGAGGGCTGGGAGGATATCGTTGCCGATCTGGAGCGGGCCTTTACTGCTCTCGTCGCCGAGGAGGCTGCCACGAAAACGGCGTGAAAGCCAAGATCAAAGTCCCGTTTTGTTGCCGTGTGGTTGCTTTGTTTTTTTTTCTTTTTCCCTTTCAGTTCAAACCTGGCTTCAATACACTTCACCCCCGTCAAAGTGAACAGCCGGCCTGAAAGCTAGGCGTTCTCGTCCGCTGCTCGCAGCAGCTCTGTGACTGTAACAAACTGGTAGCCCTTCTTGATGGCTGCAGGCAGCATCTTCCGTAGCATGGGCACCGTCCATGAGCGGCGGTCGTGGCAAATCACAATGGCGCCCGGCTTCAGCATGCTCAGAATGTGCCGTGCGTTGACCCACGGGTAGTTGATTTGGGCATCGTGCGGGTAGACACTGCCGAGCACGAGCCTGTAGCCCAGCCGCTGGACAAGCGTGCGCATGCGGTCGCTGAAGAAGCCCGAGCCGGGCCGGTAGTAGCGCGGGGGCTGGACCTGGGCCAAGTCCGGGTTGGCCGCGCCGCCGTGCCGTCCTGCCCGCACGGAATCGTAGACTTGCTGCAGGAGCCTGTCCACCTCTGCAATCTGCCCCTCGAGCTCGCCGTCTGTCAGCGCCCGTCCCGGCTCGTCGTGCATGCCGTGGTTGGCCAGCTCGTGGCCTCCCGAGGCGAGGGCCTCGCGGAGGACGCTCTGCCGGCCGGGCACCTGTCCGCCAATCACAAAAAAGGTGGCGTGGGCGTCGTACTCGCGCAGAACCTCGAGGATGCCGCGCGTGTGCTCAGAAGGGGCATCGTCAATGGTCAGGGCCACGAGCTTGCGCTGGGCGGGCCGCTCGGTCGGGTCGCCCGTGGCGACGATCGGCAGGTCGACGCGCCAGAGCACGTCGGGCCAGCGGCTGACAAAGTAGCTTATGAGCGGCCGTGGCGGCTTGTAGACAACATAGAACGGGAGAAGCAAAAGGCCAGCAAGCGCCAGCAGCACGAGCAGCGTCGCCATGCGCTGTCGCCGGGCGCGCCGCCGGAGCTTGGGCGGCAGACGAAGGATGCGTGGGAGGCAGAGCATGAAGAATGGCGGCGGCAGACAGTGAAGTGGGAGGGCGAAGTGAGCGATGTGGACGGACAATCAGTTGGATGAATCGGACGAACGAATTGACCTGCTGTTCCGATGCAGGGCGCGCGGAAGGAGCGGCCGTAAGGAACGTTGAGATGAAAAGAGTTTGGGAAAGCGCCAACGTGCGCAGCACGCGTCGTCTCCATTGAACCACCCTGGTTTGTGCTACGCAGAAGGTTGTTGCCCGTTTGGGACTGAAATTGGGGCGGTTCTAGCCTGGGCTGCGCTAAGAATCAGTTCAGAAGACACGAGTACGGAAGGAGCCGCTGAAAGGCCCGCTTTTATCTCAGGGGCAGCTTCATCCCAAGACCGGACCACGGAGCAACGACAAACGATGCAGACGTCCGGCGTCGTCTCATTCTCAAGATAATACGTCACTCATACAGAGTCAACTTTCACATCCGGCATAGCTGTAAACGTAGACACGTAGGCCGAGTGGATAATATACGCCACTGCAAAGGAAGCAAATGCCCAGGACTCTCGACGGTGCCTCGGTATTTGCTTGATCAAGGCGAGTTTAGCGGAGTTGTGTTTTGTCCATGCTCGTGAGATGTATGTATACTCTATTCTAATGGTGACGTAATATGAATGAAGCCAGCGTTGGGAGAAAACGCGGACTGGACGACTTCCGACGTCACCCCTCTGGCTGACAATACTCACGGGCACACCTAACACTTGAGGACCAAATCAGAACCAGCTCACAGCATCCTTGTGGCTTCGTCGGGAGTTAAAAGCATGCCCCACGACCTTTGTTGTTCATCCACCACACGGGCAAGATGGCGGAGTGGTTAACGCGCGGGCCTGCTAAGCCCGTTCCTTCGGGAGCGAGAGTTCGAATCTCTCTCTTGTCGTTTTTTTTGGGGGGGGATCTTTCTCTGTCGTCCTTTTTGCTCGTCCCGTCCCTATCTTGGCTTTCTACGTCTTTGTTGTGCGCCTCGACGAGACTCGACGTGTTTCCTAGCTGCAGCCCTGTTCTTTGCTCTTGGCTGTCTCGGGCACATGTGCAACAGCAGCCATCAAGACTCAGCCGTGCCCGTGATGACGCCCGAGGCAGTGCCCTGCGCATCTCCTTGTCTCTACACACTGTTTGCCACTGTTTTCCACTGTCTGCTTTTCGGGCGTCGCCTTCACTTGTCTTGGCCGTGCCTTCCCGCACAACGACGGTTTCGTGTTGCGCGCGGCTGGCGCCTTCCGCTGGCCACCAATGGTTAAAAATGGCAGCTGCCAGCTTAGCTGGGGCTGAGTCCGGGCGGTGCGCCAGCCGGCGCCGGCCAATAGCGCCAGCCAACAGTGCCAACGCCCTGAATACCCCTCCCAGGCGAAGACGATCATCCAGGGCGGGGCGGAGGAGGAGCGAACAGGCAGGTGCGCAGGCGGACATGATGGGAAGGAACGAGCAGATCGTCATCGGGAGGGCCGCTCTTTCTTCGACACTGCCCAGGGTCGTGAGAGTATGCCGAATAGCGCAACACGGTGGGCGCGACTTCCTCGCCTTCTCCGCAGCCGCTGGCGCCGTCCTCCCGCCCGTTCCGCGCCTTCCCTGCTCTCCAAGCCTCGCGGCTGCCTCTTTTGGCTGCTTTTTTTTTCAACCTCCAGCCGCTCTCGTGTTTCTTTCTCTCGTGGCCTTGTCTGTACCGCCGCGCATCCGTCCACTTATAGCGTCCGTTTCTGGCCAGCATTCCTCGTATCCCTTCCGGCAACGCCTAATACTCGTACCCCATGCAGCAGCATCTTGCGACAGCCAGCATCGTCAGCTTCACCGAACGCATTCTCAGGCTCTGAGCTCCGACGAGCCCTACATTCCTGATACGTCTCTTTCTTTTGGACGTTGCGCTCTCTCCCGCCACGCCGCAGAGCCGTAACAGCTCCTGCCGTGCCGTTTCACGTCCCGCGGCATCCCCACCCTCGTATCTTTTTTTCTAGACAATTTCCACGATGGGTCTCCGCGATATATTGAAGAAAAAGGGCGACAACGATGACGAGCCTGTCATCGCCATCTCGTCGCCACAGTCGTCCCAGCAGCGCCAGTACGAGGAGTCTTGGCAGTACCAGCAGCAGTACCAGCAGCAGTCATCACAGCAGCGGCGCAACACTCCGCCCCCGCGTCCCCCGCCTCCCGCTCCGCTGCAGACCCCCGAATTCACCTTTATCCGCTCCGACACATTCACCCAGGAGGTCATCCACCCGCCGACTGGCCTAAGCGGCTCCGACGACGACGACGACAACGACAGGAACCCGTACCTGCAGGCCGGCGGCAGTGGCGACGGCGGCCTGGCCAGTCCGACGAGTCCCAAGAGCCCCCGGCGCAGCTTCGACATGTTCCGCAAGGCGTCGTCGCGCAGCGGCCGCAGCAGCCGCAGCAGCCGCAGCGCATCGGTCTCGTCGAGCGTCCACGAAAGGGGCGACGCAGCCGTCGAGTCCACCAAGCGCCGGCTGTCGCACCGTTTGCACCTGAGCCGGACGCCGAGCACAAGCTCCCACGTGCCCGCCAACCTTCCCGAGATCGTCGTGCCCGAGGGCGAGGGCGAGGGCGGCAACCGGACGGCATTTGGCTCGTCCGTGTCTGTGGCGTCACAGGGATCGGCGGCGTCCGGCACCAGCGCCTCCACGAACAACAACAGGCCGCCTCCGGCGGACCCATCTGTCGAGTCCCAGTGGGAGAAGCGCGCCACGATGCTGGCCCAGGAAAACGAGCGGCAGCAGCACCGCAGCGGAAGCCGGCCCGGCACGCCCGAGGAGCGTTTGGGCGGCCGGGGCGACGCGAAAAGCCCGGCACGCAGCCGGAGCAACAGCGCCGCCGGCACCGCCGGCAACAACAACGACGGGACCGTGTCGAGCGAGAAGCTCGATGCCACGATTCAAGAGGCGATCCGCCTGCACGAAGAGGGCCAGCTCGAGCAGTCGACGCGCATGTTTGGCATCCTGGCCGACCCGCGCGGCTACAACAACCCGCTGAGCCAGGTGCTGTACGGCCTGGCTCTGCGCCACGGCTGGGGCTGCGCGCCCGACACGGAGACGGCGGTCCGGTATCTGTCGGCCGCCGCCTCCAATGCGGCCGCAGTCGAGGACATGGCCCTGCAGGCCGGCATCAAGAAGGGCGGCGCCGCCAAGGGCGAGCTCGTCCTGGCCATCTTTGAGCTGGCAAACTGCTTCCGGCACGGCTGGGGCCTGGAGCGGGACCCCATTGCCGCGAAGCAGTACTACGAAACCGCAGCCAACCTGGGCGACACGGATGCCATGAATGAAGTGGCGTGGTGCTATCTCGAGGGCTTTGGCTGCAAGAAGGACAAGGTATGTCTAAGGCCCCTTTTTTTGCCGCTATTTTTTTATCACATCCGGTCTTCTCCCTGCATTCAATACCACCGGCATTCGCTTCTTTTCCTGGACGCTGTGCGCTGCTCTGGGACACTGCTTGATCATCCCTGCAGCAGGGGCTGAGAGCTAGCGTTTGCGCTGCGCTGCGATAAATGCACTTTGCCGGCAATTCAAAGGCACAGGATGCGCCCCACGGAAGGGAAAGAGAGACTGGAAAACACAAACGGACCGTGTGTTGTCTCGGGCGTGCATGCGATGTGGCTGGCTGAGCGGCTGGCTGAGTTGGTCTTTGCAGATCTTTTCAGTCGAGCAGTGCCGTGTATGGAATACTAACGCATCCCAGTTTGCCTCTGCTAAATACTACCGTCTGGCGGAACAGAACGGCAACAAAACGCTCGGCAACACCTGGTAGGTTCTCTCCCCCCCTCCTTTCTTCTTCGCAATGCATATCCCCTCCTTGTCCCAATATCATTGGCCTGCAAGCCTCCCCGCGGGGAACAACTGTCGCAGCTGGTTGGGCAGCGACGGGTCGATAGGCTGGTGTTGCAGGCTGTCTACGAAAACCATCGAGATGGGCAACAAACAGCCTGCTACCCGCCAGATATCATTGGCAGCCATTCGGTTTCTCGTCCGCCCTATTTCTCCTGCCCATTAAGCCGTAGATCTCGGCGTATTTCCCCCGTCGATACTCCCAAGCTAACACAAAGGCTCAACAGGATTTGGAAGGAGAAGTACGACCCAGACAAGCAGAAGAAGAAATAGAAAGAGAAAGTGCCTCGGCACGACTGTTTGCCTTTCTATATTTCTTGTATTTATAACCTTACATTTCCCCCTATCGTTAGTATTTTGGTTGTTTTGTACAGGGTATGGCTGTTTATCGCCGGTCTTGGATATGGCAGAAATCAGGATGGGCCCGGCTTTGATTTGGTCTTGATTTTTGTTTACATACGCGGCCTTGCCGGCAGGTTGGAAATGAACTATCAAGATATTTTCCAGAGCCATCCTTGGTCATCCGCAGTTTGGGTGTTTTTGTTCCGAACAGGATCGCGAGCCTCCGAGGCATTTCTTCCGTCTGACCGGCCTGGCTGCGCCTCACAGGAGCATGTGGGTGAGACCGGCCTGTAAGACGATATTTGGTAAGGCCGTCTTGCCCAGACAGCCGTCGTGTGCCATATGTCAAAGAAAGGAACTGCATTTTTTAGAGGTCAAGGTCCCGTCACAGCACTTTGATTTTTTAAATCAGTTATAAAATTCGAATAAACTAAACTAAGTAAAGTAAATAAGGAAATGGTCCAGTCATAAAACAACCAAAAGGCTGTATCCAAAATGGGTGGAGGGGGGGTATTTGGCGATGCAACCGATAAAAAAAAAGACTGGCTTTTGTTCTTGCCGTCTTGTCTCGTGTTGCTATTTCGTCCTCCCCAGTGCCCTCTTCAGTCCCCAGTCCCAGCTCCTTGAGCCGCCCCAGTCCAATACTCCCTCCAAGCCGTTGTCGTCATGATTCATCATTGCCCAAAAATCCAAGTGTGAAAACTCCGCGCTGATGTCGATGTGTGGTATTTTGTTGTTTGCTGATTCCGGTCGTTTCTCGTAAGACATAGGAAAAAGAGGTGCTTGCAATGTTCCGCTCAACGCGGTGTCGACACAGGAACAACGTGTCGTTCTTGCCGTGGTTGTTTGTTGTTTCCAAGAGAGGAGTGAGAGGCCCGTTGCTTTCGAAAAGGCCACAAACAAACAAGGATAAAGAGCGAGGTGTTGTGTGAGTGCTGCTTCTTGATCTGCCCCCTGGCCATCTTGTGTTCCCGGCCCCTGCCTGTCCGTTCCACGTCCTGAACGTCGGCCGCGGTGCCTCCCTTTTCATAGGGATCCTCGGCGAGTTCGTTGCGGGAACGAGACAGAAACAGGACCGAGAGAGAAGACGATGCCCGGGGAAAGACAAGAAACGGGTAAAAAGGTAGAAAAATAAAATCATGGCAAACCTTGAAAAAGCGAGTTCAGTCTGGCCTGGGCGATATTTCACGACCCCTTGCGAGACTGGCTGACCCTCCCAAAGTACGTGATCAAAAAAAAATCGTTGAAGGATGCAAGCTCTTTTGCAGTGCACTTCGAGAAACGGAACCGTCGTCCAAAACAATGAAAAACCAATCTCGTCAGGCAGAGCACGACTTTTTCTTCATGGCCAAAAGAGAAAAGTGAGCCAACCTCGAAGGTGGTGGGGGGGAGAACAAGAAGGAAACCGAAGAAAAGAGAAAACCAAGAGCAGAGAAACAGAAACCAAAGTCGTGAGACGGCAAAACCAAATGCCAACCGTATTTTAATCAGCCATCCCAAAGGGCCGAAAAGCCAGAAACAGTGCAAAGGCAGAGACTGTTCCAGTGCAGCTTTGCAGAATCCGCCAACCCATAAAAGCACAAACATGAGGCGTAAAACATGAAACCGTGAAACATGAGACGTTCAAAGCAGTCTTTCGTGATTCGTGAAAAGCAGACAGCAATCAAAGAAAGCAAAAAACAAAAAAAAACAGACACGCTCGCTTTGCTCGCTTGGTAAAAAGCAGAAAAAGCACAAAAAGGGCAGATGCTGAACACAGTAAAAGCAAAAGCAAAGGACGAAAAAAGACTGCAAAAAAGGGTTGAACATGATGACACAGCGGACAGACAGAAACAAAAGGTCAGACAAGAGGCTGGAATCCTCGAGCCAAAGAAGAGAATGTGAAGAATCATTGTCCCAGATTGCAGGTTGGAACTTTTTGGTGATCAAAAAGTACAAACCTAGAGGAAACAACAAAAGAAATTCGGAGTCGGCAGCTCAGAGCCAAAAAGGAATGTAGGTCCCGTTGGGAAGGGTCTCGATCTGATGCGAGAAGAAGCTGAAGAAAAAAAAAGACGAAACTGACGAGACAAGCGCGTGAGCGCGTTGGTTTTGTTTTGGTGGCTGCATTCGGTCGACGAGATGCAAAACACGCTGAAAAGCAGAGCAGAAAATAAATCTGGGAAAAGCAGAAAAAACATTGTCGCTGATTGCGCGAAGATCGTGTAGCTGTTCGATGCCGTTGACTGTCATAATCCGAATAAAGTCGCAGAAAAGGGAGTAGAAAAACGGAAAGTCCGAAGTTAAAAAAAAAAAGACAAGAAGAACGCCAGTCTTCTCTGAAACTGTTTGTGTCGTCGTCGCTGAAAGTCGTCATGATCATAAAAAGAAAGAAAAAGTCGTTAATGTGCAAAAGCTCGCGCATGGAGCACACGTTTGCAGAAGAGAAAAAGGGGGGTGCAGAGACAGCCGGTTACTGCTCGCCGTCCGCACCGGGCGAGGCCGTGTTGGCCTCGGAGACCATCTTGACAAAGGAGCGCACCACATCGCTGGGGATCTGGTCCCAGAGCAGAGAGCGCGTGTAGACCTCGGCCTTGCTGTTGCTGCGCATGGCAGCAAGGGCGTCGGCGAGGTTGCGGCGGCCCTGGCTCGTGGAGGCAGCAGCACCAGCAGCAGCAGCAGGAGGGTGCTGGTAGTTCACAACGCCGCTGTACTGGGCGGCATTCAGAGAAAAGAGCTGCTCGTTGGACTGCTCCTCGGTCGGCTGGATGAGCTGGTCCGAGAGCTGGCCGAGCATGGAGGGCTCGACGGTAGCAGGCTGGGCCCAGGACGTCGCAGTGACCTTGGCGCTGACCGAGGCCGAGGCAACAGCGGCCGAGGGCGCAACAACGGCACTGGGCGCGTTGCCTGGCACGCCGGCATCCTTGAGGACGTTCTCCAGCAGCTCGGCCGAGGCGACGCGGACCTCCTCCGACACACGCGGAATGCTGGGCATCTGGCGGCTGGACATGACGAACGCGCCGACGAGGAAGAGCATGAACAGCAGGCCGCCCTGGGCGCCCGGCTTTTCAGTCGAGGCCAGGACGGGCGCGAGGGCGTCGGTGCCGTTGGCATTGGCACGCGCCTTGCGCGTCTCGGGGTCGGGCTTGACCTCCGCGACCTGCTGCTCCGGCTGCTCGACAACGGGCATGGAGAACATCTGCTCCCAGGAGTCAGGCGCTGCGTCCATGGCCAGGCCGTCCATGCTGCCAAACGGAGCCATAGCCGAGGCGCCGGTGCCGGCACCAGCGCCGGCGTAGCCCGGCACGTGGGACGACAGGGCCGGGGCTGGCGCGGCCGCGCCCTCGAGAACCTGAATGTGGCTGGACAGGACGCTGATCTTCTTGCGCAGCTCCGTCGTCTCGATGGTGTGCTGGCGGATCATCTCCTCCTTGTCCATGTTCATGTTTTCGACGTACTGACCAAAGCTCTGCTTCTCGATCTGGAACTCGGCCACCTGCATCCGCAGACCCTCAATCATCTGCTCCATCTCGCTGATGATGTTGGTGTACTGCTTCTTCTCGTCCTCGAGCCGCTCCGTGTGCTGCTTCTTGCGCTGTCTGGAGTCCAGACTGGGCGGGTTAGCCGGGGTGTCCCCAAAGAAACGACGACAGCTGGGGGCGACCGTCACTTACGCTGCCTGTCTGTTGCGAAGAAGGCGCTTCTGCTGCTTAAGCTCCTTGATCTCCTGCTCGTCGGTCGACTGCGAGATGAGATGGTCAATGTTGTTGAGGTTGCGGTCTGCCGGGATGTCGAACCGCGCGTTCTTCTTGCGGATGCCGTCGCCGCGGCGCATGTCGTTGTGCGACCGCATCATGGGACTCTGGGGCGTCAGGACTTTGACCATGGCGGCCGGGGTGCCGACGCTGCCGTTGCTGGAGCTGGTCTGCATGGGAACAGACACGGCCGCGGTGGTGGCAGCCATCTGTGCGGCCGTCGACACGCCGGGCAGGCCGGGAACGGTCTGGAACAGCGGCGCAAACGGCGGCGGGAGACTGCGCTGGAAGACGGCGGCAGAGTGGTCATACTCGGCCGCCAGGCCGTCAAAGTGGGCAACGGGCGTGGCAACACCCGAGGCAGCGCTCGTGCTCGCCGTCATGGGCCAGGAGCCGAGGTGCGCAGGCATGGCACCATGGTGGTGGTGCTGCTGCGGCCGCGGCTGCTGCTGCTGGTGGTCCAGCCGCATGAACGGGTTGGTGCTGGCCTGGTCAAAAGGGTTGACGGAGGGCAGCGACTGCATCTCGACAGGCTGCCAGTCTTCCTGCTTGGGCGAGAAGAAGCTCGAGCCAAGAGCAAAGGAGTCTCTCCTGCTGTCAACCATGGACGGGGACATGTCAAGCCCCGAGTCGATGTTGTTGCGGTCGAGGACAGCGTCGTCCAGTATGCTGTCGTCCTCGTCAAAGTATGTCTGCGCAAGATGACCGGGAGCGTCGACGGGGAGCGGACCGGGCGTGTACAAGGTATTCATGGGGTATGATGACAAGACCATTGTAGGCCGGGATGGGTATGTGGCGATGGGAGAGGAGGAGGGGACAGAGAGGTAAATGTACTCCGTCGACAAAGACCAAGGAGTGGCGGTCTGCAGGTCTGGAGACGTCCCAGGTTGAGCGTGGGCTGAGACGTGGGATGAGCGTGGACGCGCGGACGGAGAAGGATGAGAGTGGGCAGGAGAGAAAGAGAGGCCAGATAGGACGGGGTAGAACGAGAAGAGTGTCCGAGTGATGCAGGGGGGGTATGGGATGTGTGTGTCGGGCAGAAATATCTAGAGGTCTGAAAGTCTGTCGAAAAAATTCGGTTAGTGTGGGCTGGGTGGCTGACCAGAGCGAGGGAGGGCTGAACGGGGCGGAAGGAAGCGGCGCTGCTGGACTCGTTTGTTTTTTCCTTCTTTTTTTTCTTTTTTTTTTCTCTTTTGTTTCTTCTTTTTCTTTTTCTCTTTTTCTCTTTTCTTCTCGCCTCCCTCTCGTCTGTTTTCTTTTGGTAAAAGACCTAGCAGGGGGGGTGACTGTCTAACGGCAGCGTGCAGGAAGAGCAGGTTCTGGGAGCGGTGAAGGCAGTGTGTAGGAGGGAATGTGCAGAAAGGTGAGATGCGAAGTGTTGGAAAGAAAACCAAATACGCGACGTTGATAAAGTAAAGGTTATAAGTAGGCAGAGACGAAGACGGGGCAGGATGGAAGAGATCCGGGACATGGAAATATGCCAGGAGGATGCGAGTTGTGAACGAAAAGGGATTTAAACCAGGGTGGGAGACTGGTGGGGAAGCGGGTGGGAGGGTGCCGGGCCTTTTAAGACGAGAGGACGAAAGACGCAAAGACGAAGAGAGCCTGGAGGGATGCACGAAGAGGAGCAGGGTTGCGGGTGCGGGAGAGGACGAGGGCGCAAAGAGGAGGGGCGTGGTGCAGAGGGAGGGAGAAAGAGAGACAGTTGGGGGACTTGGGGTTCAGCTGAGCGAAGCTAGGGAGGTGCGGATGCACGAGAGGGCTGTTGAGGGAAGAGAGGAAGAGAGGGACAGAGGGAGCACAACAGACTGAGAAGGAGGAAATGAGAAATAAAAGCGGTGCTCAAAAAGTCTCGCAGCAGAGAGAAAAGAGATGGCGACAAGGGACACTTACAAGTCGAAGCAGTACTCAGTAGAGGTTGCTTTGCCGCGAAAACAAGGTTGGAGAAAGACAAAGAGTCAAACGTTGGTTGTAGGGCCGTTGATGCAGAGGTGGTAGATCGGAAAGAGAAATATGATCAGTGAGATAAATCAAAGTAAACGGGAAAGGGAAAGAGATATGTAAAATAAACAGAAGAGCCGAGTATTTTGCGGGAAGAGAGGGAAGCAAGAGGTTGCAGAGGAGGGCGGCCGCCGTTCCTTTTAATCTGTTTGTGAAAGATGCAGCAGCAAGAGCAGCACGCGCAAAGTGTCAAACGGCGGGCTAATAAGAAGAAGACAAGACGAGAGACCACAAATACAAAAATGAATTAGGAAAATAGGGAGGGCAGCGCCAAGGGGTAGGCCCGGGGCCGACAGGGGGTTGGCCAGTATAAGAGAGGCCCAGCGAGAAGCGAATGATGGCGAGACTGAGGCGATGCGGTGACCGGGTGGGCTCTGGCTGTTTGTTTGTTTGTTTGTTTCTCTTTTGTGCTTTTGTGGGTTGTCGAGGTTGGGCCTCAAGTCTCGACAGATGCAGTATGGAACTCGGACGAGCAGAGAAAGAGCAAGCAGATGAGAGGCAGGCGCGAGGCAGCAGGTTTGCAGAGGGCAAGAGCGAAGCGTGCCACGACTCACGATGGGCTGCTGCGATGGGAAAGGCCCTGGGAGGGCGACTTGCCTTGTTGGGAATCTCAGTCGTCGAACGCTTAGAAGGAAGGACCAGCCCGCGGCCGTCCTCCGTCCTTCCCGTCTTCGTTAGTGCCCGCCAGATGGTGTACACGAAACTCACCGCAAGATGGCAGGCGCGACCAAGTCACGAGCGAGTCACTGCCTATGTGACGGGACCACACGAGCCCACCCGACGTCCTTCCCGACGTCCCCCCCCCGTTCTTTCCTGGCAAGGCAGGTGGGCCGAAACAGTGCTTACAGAGGCCAAGACTCGTTTACAGGCGAAAAAGCCAGCGCTATAAGCCACTTCCTGCTGAAGATATCCCGATGATGCCGTTTCGATACGAGGCATAATACCTCGTATACACGTACTCGTACACTACTTACAAGCTGACACTGTCAAGGCGAGACTCGTCCCGGATGCCGGCTGGCCTCTTGGCCGCTTCAGCGCCGACCCTGGGCACAAACTGCACAAACTGTGCTTTGGGCAGTGGATGGGCCGCCAAACCAGAGGCCCGTTTGGCATGAGAAGGGGGCGGTCGACACGCCCGGAAGCCGGACGGGCCAAGCACAAATCAATTCGCAGGGCGGTCTCGTGCTTGAAACAGAGAGAACGACGAGAGGCAGTCATATGGATGACAGCGCGATCGCATAAGCCACTCGCCGCATCAGAGGCACGATCCATTCGGCAATCAACCGATGGGGCCGGTCCCTGGGGCCAGTTGCACTGCGCATCCCAAGATACGGCAAGATACACAAATCACGAAACGAGGCCCTCTGCCGCAGCGTGTCGACGGAGACGAGCCAGAGAGCGAGGGAAAGAGATAAATGGGAGCATCAGCAGACTGCAATGGGCCTATCACGAACCGCGAGTGATTTTCTGCCGGGAGAGGGCGCACACTCTTTCCTGAACAAAATGAACTATAGGTGCACTACGAGCTATCAAGGAGCCGCGGGCTGACCTGCGACTGGCTGTTCTCCTGCATTCGTTCCTCTCTCGATGCCTTCCTCGGATGCCGACGCTTCTGCAAGCTGCTGACAGAAATAAACACAAAGGCGTCGTCTGTAGCGAGAGACTGTCAACAGCCAAATGATGCCCAACGCCGACAGGGGGCGCTCTAGAGCTCATGCACACAGCATCCTCTGCTCCGTATGGCTGTCGTGTTTTGAGGCGGGCACAATGACTGGACAGCGGTCGACGGCCGTTGGAACGAGCGAGTCTGGAGAGGAGGGGGAGTTGGGCAGAAACGGGTCTCTCGGCCTTTTTCGTATTATTTTTTGGATAAAATAAAAGGCCTCTTGCTCTCTGGCCCCCATCTGTCTTGGGCTGTCCGCGCAACGTGAATGGCTGCTTCTGCGGTTTCTGGTCTGCAGCAGCGTCGACCGTCTCTATTTTGGGCGTTGGTACCCGACGGAGGGGGTCAGCCACCACCCACCAAGCCTACAGTTGTCTTCCATGCCGGTGATCACACCAAGAAGCAACGCCAGCGCCCCCCTCTACAGCATCGCATCGCATCGCTCGCTTCGCTTCGTTTCGTTTGCAAACAAAGCAGCAGACCAGGGCACGAGGTCGGCGTTCATGGGGGCGAGCTAGGCCTGGATGAGTGTTCCCGCAGCGCTGCACTGAAGCCGTCGCTCTCCTGTCTTTGAAAAAACCCCAACTCCTCCGCTGGCTCCGCCCGCGCCGAATTACGAGTAGCCATGACGTTTCTAATATTTTGGAAGATATCTTAAGTTGCAAGCCTGGACGTCAGCCAGGCCTGGCTACGCCCTGGTCAGTTTATCTGACAGCCGGCGCAGACGCTAGAAGTCCGGCAAAGGGAGCTGCCGTGAGGAAACCCTCGAAAACAGGGCAAGCATGTGGGGTGTCTTTCTTTTGTTTTGCAAGTCGCATCTACTACGACGTCTTACTACAACCTCGCGACCAAATTCGGAAGGCACTGTGACCTTATGATCGTTCTTGCCTCTGGTCTGGCGTGCTCAGTCGTTCTTTCCGTGTTTACTAACAAAGCCCAACTTAAAAGCAACGTCAACTCTTCAACATGCCTTGTTTTGGGAAACGCGTCTCGTTTTCCATCAACTTTGTCTTGATAGCGTCCAGCTCGTCCGGGTGCGATTCCTGTATCCCCGATTCGTCGCGGCATTGCCAGCAAAGGGCCCAGCGGTGGGCACCGAGCTCTATCCCAGCTCGCGTCGAACGTTTGTCGAGCTTTCTTGGGGTCATATGGACAATGACTCGTCCTCTTCTATCCTATTGCGGCCTTCGCGCAGCTGCGCTGACCGCTGCTGTCTTGTTGACTTTCCGCCCAAAGAGGGAAGACGCGCTAGTTCAGTGAAAACGTCACGACAGCGAAATTGAAAAAGAAAGAAAAGGAAAAAAAATTTGAAAAAGGGAAAAAAGGGAAAAAAGAAACAAAAAAAGACAAGAACCGAAGAAAACGAGGTGGCTGGGAACGTCGCCTCTGGCCGAGAGCTGCGGCGGACCGCCCGATCCCTCATGCTGCTCTTTGCGCATCGTGAGTGGTCCTTCCTGGACTGGTTGCAGGTGGCCGCATATTCGGCGGCCCGCTAAAAAAGTCTGCTCATACACCTCCTTCTCAGAAAGCCAACACGCAATGCCTTCCTCTCAGAGTCTCATTTTAGTGTCCTTTCGTTTCTGTTTTCTTGCCTGTGGAACATATTTTCGGTGCTGTCAGGCCCAGCGTGCTATGGAAGTGCGGTGTGCAACCTCAAGGACCCGGTGCTGGCTTTGACTGGCTTCTCCGAGCTGAGTTGACCAGCTCGCGCCTATCGCCCTGCTTTCCTTGTCTCTGCTTGCACTTGCTCTCCTGGGCCACCCTCCCGAGGCCAGGCCTATGAACGCGACCTTGCGCGTTTTCTGCCCTAGCACCGGAACAGCCTATCCTGTCCTCCTCTTCCGTCACATTGTTTGCCTTTCCAGAGCCGCCTCTCTCCTTGTAGCGTTGCACCTCTCGGCAGCTTGTTCTGCCTTGCCCTCTATGGCTGCCTACTGTGATATCTGACGTCTCCCCTCATCCAGTCCCTCTTTGAGCTCCTGTCTTCTCCTTGTTGCATTTTCCCTGTCCAATTCGGGGCCTGTGTCCCGGCCTTTGCTTTCCCAGACAAGCCGAGCATTCCCAAAAGAGAAAGTAAATATGCCCTTTCCGGCAGTGCCATTCCCTCCCTCTGCCGCAAATGTAGGCCGAACAAGAGGCCAGAGATGTTGCAGCGGCATCCTACAAGGGCTCTGCGTGGGAAGCTACAATACACGCTTCGCGAGGAGCTGCCCAACAAAACATCAAAGGGCCTACCAGAGTGCTGCATTGCCTCTTGTCTGTGATGAGAGAGAACATGTCTAGGACAGGGCGAGCCTTTGAGGGGCTGCGCGGTGATAGCGGCCTGCAGCCGGAAAGGGGCGACACATCTTGTGCTCGCATCCTTTACGAAGCTCCTTCCAGGAGCTTGTCAAGCTCTCAACGACATCAGTGCCCAAACGGCCGCGACCCGTCAGGCACGAACACACATTATGCATGTCTTTCCCCGGTCTCACTATCTTGCCTATTCTCGTAAGCTCGCGGTCCTTGCGAGCTACCCATGCTTTGTGCAGCGTCACCATCCGTCTGCCTCATGGTATGCCCAACTTTTTTGCCCGACGCGCGATTGTGGCACACTACTGTGTTTGTTGCTCTCACCCATATGTCATTCCACTGCAAGTCCCGAGTTTTTTTTTTTTTTTGACAAAAAGTCGGCTTTTCGAGGCGGAGAGAGGCAAGAGAAACTCAAACGACGAGAGCACGTTGAATCATCCAAACCTCGCACGTTCTTCACTCGCCCGGAGGAGCGGCTTGGCTCAGATGTTGTTTATGCTAAAGCCCTGTAGATGCTGTCCCTATGTAGCTTGTTGAAGCGATGGAGGATGAGCCACTTTGGGCCTTGTGGCGTGTTAGTCATGATTTTGACACTGCCGTGAGAATATGCGTCTTTTTTGTCCCCGCCATTTCTCCAGAACATGTCCAAGCTTTGTCCATGGACAATGACTCTTTATTGCGGTGAGCACTGCAAATCCGATCTGGCTGTCTGGTCATCAGGTTAGCTGACCAGAAGACGCACCGCCCGCTTTCTTCTGCGGCCGACAGGAGAAAGAGATGTGCCGTCTACATAGTTAAGAGGCTTGTTTTTGACAAAGTCTCTCCTTACTCGTAACTCATTCACGAACGCTCTTTTTTTGAACACGTTTGGTATTTTCTTGGCTCTTGCGAGTCTCGATGTTGATTATATTCCTTGTTGTGACTGGATGAAGAGCATGCAGGCTTGAATGCCCAACATAGAATACGTATAACAACGACACAAGTGTAAAAAGATACAGCAACCGCCTACTCGTCTGTGGCGTTGACGTCCCGTTTCCTGTCAATCCTTAAATCCCATCTCTGCATAACGATAAACGTATTGTTGCCCAACGGCGGTCTTTGTGAAGATATGACTTGCACACGGCGCAATTTGAAACAAAACAGGGTCAAAGGCCCGGCATACAGTATCTCTCGCTCCGCTTGGAGCGAATCAGTGAAATATTTCTGCGCTTTTGTTGCTTCTGCCAGCATCTCCATCTAGATCTTACAGGATGGTGTCATTTTCAGCTTTGCCTGTCCCGTCCGGCAAAGCAAACCATTCATCCGGTCTTGAAATAAACAAAAAAAACCCAGCAATAAAATCCTGGCCAACTCTGCAAGACAGCGTACAAAGAGAAGGGGTGCAAAAGCCAACGTCAGACGCAAGCCATGTAAACGATTGCCGCCGAGATCTGAGAATTTGCTCGACCAGCGTCTTGTATCCACCAGCTGCGAGGACGGGAGTAAGGGGTAAAGAAATGCGACAGAAAAAAGATAAAAAAAAAGCGATCACAGGATACTCCGTACTCTGGGAAAAAATGCGCTCTCTCTGTCAGGCGGAAGAAAACAAGCGGTGGCAGGTTTAAGCCGTCAGACATATATCGTATCCGTCTGACATTGCTCCCTTGCCTTGTCTTGTAGTTTCTTTTTCCCTCCTCTGCTTTCTTTTTCGCCGTGTGGCTGGCTCGACACCGCTACTTGAGCTCTAACGACGCCCGTTAAGCCTCCCCTTTTTTCGTAGGTTTTTTTCTTTCTTTTTTTCTATTTTTTTCCCTTTCTTTCTTCGTCTTTCATTTCCCTGCCTGCCGACCTTCGCTTCACCGGCTGCCCACCGCCGCCCGCCACCGCCCGCCACCGGATGCCGAAAGTGACAAAGGCCCGTTTTGTGATATTCCAGGAAGAAACCAAATACAAAGAAAAAGAGAGACATCGTCTTCCCATCTTGTTGGGTCTTCATTTCCTGCCCTTCTGCCAGCTTTGATCTGATTGGTCCGGCGAAGGGTGCCTGCGTTTCCGTGCAGTGGGCAAACATGCGGTGAAGAAGAGCCATACGAGCACGCTGTCTCAAGCTTTGATGCTGTGCTTTGTACAAATAGAGTTCTTTGCAAACTGCCGTGGCCAGGTCTCACGCTGCCTTGTCTGGAGAAAAAAAAAGGCTCTGGCTGGGTGCCTGCATCTCCTTTACACGATCACACGATCCCTGCTCGGCTTATTTCCCGCCACGGCAGAGAAAATCCATAGGAAGAGCACATCCAAGAAATAGTTTTGTAGGATTGAAGGCTGGAAGAGACAAGCCGGGTTCAACTGCGCATTTCAGTGGTATTATTCTGCGGTAGGATTGATATCCATAGGACCGGGCGGGCCGGCAGACATGACGACGCCCCGATTTCGGCAGCTTTCTTTTTTTAAACTGCCCGTCTCATTGTCTTCTCTTGTCGTCTTCCGGTTCTTTCTAGCTTGTTTCAACAGGCTGCCCGTGATCCTCATGCAGGGGTAAACACAGGAACGAGCCCAGCCCAGCTGCAAGGTGCGGTGTAGGATCGTTACAACGTGTGGGACGCAGCGCCTCTCTGTACCTCGACGGAGAGCCTTCATGTGTCTGCAGTGCCCGCGCCAATGTCCGCTAAGAGCACCAGTCCTTGCCGACAGCCTTTCTTTGACGGCACAGTCATACTGTGTACACGCAGTGATGTCGGGCTAAAAATACATGTCAAGAGTGTTCGGTTAGGAAAACTTGGATACTTGGAGCATGGAAATAAAAATAAATAAAATATACGAACTAATTATGCTTCTTTTCTGGGAAACTACACTCGAGATAAGTCACCCTTCTCACCCGGGCGTTTTCGATATGACTCTACGGTTGCCAGGGCACGGGTTGTCCAGCGTTGGGCAACGTAGTACCACATGCGACGCTTTCTTCCGTCTGCGGCGTGGGCGCCGTTTCCTCTTGTCGATGCTCGTGGCCACGGTCTGCCTAGGGCTCCATCACATCGCCTCAAAAACGCAGTCACACACACCCTGGGGATAGGCGGAGAGTTCATGGCCTTTGACTCTCCAAAACAAGGCAAGAGGTCACAGGACATGGAAGAGGCGGTCCGCAAAGCCTCTCTCTCACCACACCAAGCAGACAGCTGGCAGCACAGAAGGCAGCACTCTGACGATGCCCGCGTCTCACGTCCCCAGGCACGGCTACAGAGTTGGGGCATTGCAGTGCAACAAGGCGCACTGTGCGGCCAGAAACTTGCTGCGAGCGTCCGGCGATGCATCGTGACGGTAGAGAGGCACCTTGTTTGTGCAAGTGTGCGCGTCTCCATTTCGTAAGAACAAAGCAGCTGCACCTGTGTTCTACGTTGAGCAAAATCTGTGAGGCATCTGTGCAGGAGATCACTAAAGAACATGCCCGGCGGCATGCACGTTTCGGCTGTCCTGAACAAGCCGTGGACAAGTCCATGGCGTCTGCGTGCTTCCATAGATGGGCAAAGAGCTGTCATGCTCAACTTTGTTTCCAAGGAGGGTCTATATCAAAGGAAGGAATCAAAGGAAATCCTGCCTTATTGCTTCTTTTGTTCCTTGCTGCAGGGCATCGTGGGACGGACGTCACACCACATGGCCACTGCCCCCAGATAGATTGAAAGTCTGGACAATCAAAAGATAGAAGGAAAAAGATAGAAGGACTAGGACGAGCGTAGATATGAGCAGCTGATGGCACAGGGAATCAAGAGGGTATTGTATGTACGCAACGAAGGGCCAAAAAATAGCCGTCGTTTGACTTGCTTGACTTTGAATAGAAAGACGCCCGTGGATGCTCCATGCCGTTATGGCACAACACCCTGATCCATGCAACCCCGTGTAAAACCCAACGTCCTTTGTTTCTTGTCCTACTCTCCTGTTTCGTGTGCTCTCGTCCGCAGGCTCGATCCGCGACGCTGTCCTCTCCCAGTCCTCGTTGTCGTGCTTTGCGCAGTCAAGGCCAGCACCTGTAAATTTGACGGCCCACGATATGAAGAGGAGGAAGGAAGGGGGCAGAACGTTGGCTGCTTCCTTGCTGCCTGTCTCTGCTGTTGTGGAGACGGATATGCTCCCGCCGATGCTCTTCCAGTGACAACGCCATCGCCACCTCGATTGTCGTCCCTGCTCAACCTCCCACAGTCGGGCCACCGGCCTTTCTCCCCACCTTTTGTGCGCACGCCATAACGCGATCTGTGGTCACTTGAAGCGTGGTACAGAAGCGGGGAGGGATGCAAGAAAGACCGGAAACAGAGGGAAGAGCAGGCGTCAAGGGATGCCAGACGGCGAAAAGGGCGACAAAAAGCACTGCATGTAAGCGTTCCCCCCCCCCCCCCCCCCGTGCCCGTTGTGCCTGTAGTGCCCGTGTACCGGCGTACATGCCCGTGTATGTGTATGTGGTTGTGGCCGTAAGCTCGCTCTCTCGTCACGCAAAGTCCCAGAGCTTCACAAGCAGCGGGTCCTCTGGCTGTTCCTCTGCGCCAGCGACAACCTCGTGCGGCAAAAAGATGTGCTTGGGGATCTGAAACTCCACAACTGGCGCTTTGCGGACCTCCTTTCCGAACTCCGCTTCAAGCATCTAAAGGGATCAATGTCAGCATGGAGCCACGGCGGACGAGCGGACAAAACAGGACAGAGGGGGGGGGCTTATTACACTTTGGTAGGAATGGTCAAAAAAGTCCTCCACGTTGTACGACTGCTTGGTAAACTGCTCAGACAGGATCTTGGCAATGGTGGCCACATTGGGGTGGTAGTGCGACTGCAGCTGGACCACCTCCCAGAGGCAGCTGTCGACAGCCTGCGTCTCCATGGGATCGCGCTCGTCGTGCTTGAAGGGGTCGGCCATACCGTCCTGGGCGAGGGCGGCGCGCTCCTCGTCGGTGCGCGGCACGCGGTGGATCATAAAGGTGCACTGGGGGTGCTTCTTGAGCATGTTGTAGATCCACGGCACGACGCTGACGACGGCGCTGGGCGGCGCGTGCAGGCACAGCCGGGCCAGGCGCTTGATGAAGCTGGCCACCATTTGCACGGGCAAGTGCGTCGACGCCAGAAACGTGTCGAGCAGGCGGAAGAAGCGCGAGCGGTGCTTGGAGTGCATCAGCTCGGCGTCGAGGAGGGAGTAGAGCTTGGGGTAAAAGGCCGGGTAGTCGACGTTGCGCTCGCGGATCAGGTAGTACAGGCCGGAGAGCGCCAGGAGCGACGTGGCGCCGCCGGCGTCGTAGCAGTCGGTCAGGAAGTCGAGCATCATCTCGGGCTGCGCAAACCACGGCGCAATGACCGTCGACGCGATGCCGAGAGCGCGCTTGCGCAGCGTCTTGTCCGGCGTCGGCGCGGCCACGGCGCGCTGCAGCACGGCCAGCCACGCGTCCTGGGCCTGCTTGCGGTGCTTGGCCACCGAGTAGAGCGCGTGGCTCTTCTTGGGCGGCGGCGGGCACACAAAAAACGCGCCGAGCTCGTCGCTCGTGGCCGGCACGTCGTCGAGCAGCGAGAGCAGGTAAAAGGCCCCGCCGGCCGCCGCGCGGCCGTCCGCGCTGTCTGCGGGAGCGGCGGCCAGCACGGCCGCGACGGCCTTGAAGGTGTAGAACCGCACATCGCTGAACGCGCCGGCGTACGTCCCGACAAACTCGTCCGCCAGCCCCTCGGCCGTCTCGCTGCCCAGCGCAGTCGACGCGAGCAGCAGGCTGCGCACGATGGACGTCAGGAACGGCTGGGGGAAGGCATATGCGTCTTGTGCGCTCGCCTTCTTCCGCTGCGCCTGGCCCTCCGCCTGCAGCAGGCGCATGGCCAGCGTGAGGGCCGTGGCGGCTGCGTCGTCGCCGGCACGGCCTGCCAGGACGTCCAGCAGCACGGCCTCGTACTCGGCCAGCCGGTCCTTGAGCCACCGCGCCACCGTCACCTCCTTGTCGGACATGCCCCGGTTCAGGCTCAGGCTGCCCGCGGCCAGCAGCCGCATGAAGACGCGGCAGAGCGCCACGGCGGCCGCTAGGGCCGGGCCCTCGTCTTCTCCTGTTGCATCTTCGTCCGCGTCCTCCTTGTCTTCCTTGGCCGCCATGCCGCCGGCCTTGGCCAGCTCGACCAGCTCCACAATGTTGTTGTAGTGCTTCTTGGACTCGAGAATCTGGCCCTCCAGCAGCAAGATGCGGTCCTCTGAGCTCGCGCTCGCACTCGCTGCATCGGCCATCTCGTCGTCGCCGCGGCTCTCGGGCCTGGTTCGTTTTCGGGGCGCGTCTGTTTTGGACGGCTGTTTCCGCTTGGTCGCCGCGCTTGTTGATGTTGTTGCCGGCATTTTGAATATGGCGAGCAGAGACGCCGGCAGGAGGTTCTAGAGTGAAAACGCTGGTCTGTCTTGGACGACAAGGCGAAAATAAGAGCTGCTCGTCGAAAGAACCGGGTTGGGTTGACTCTGGACTTTTTTTGGACTTTTTTGTTATCTTATCGTTTATAATGGGTCAGTATGTAATCACATGAGCATACACGTGACTTTGAATGGCTACGCGAGTTGCCGGAGACCCGGCTCTAGCGCCACACGTGACGGCCGGCAAGATCGCAAAACATGAGCAAAGAGGAGACGGCGTGTGCACGTGATGCTGCTGTTATTTCCCGCTAGCGACCTGTTCCGAAAAACCTCATTTTCCCTTTTCCGAGCTCCATCCGGCACTTCTCGTCTCAGAGCAAACCCATCACCACAAGCACCCCGACTCTGCATCACCTCGCCCCCGACGCCGGCCTCTCTCCTCTCCTCTCCCAACCGATCCCCCCAAGACTGAACAATGGCGTCTCGCCTGGCAAGAAACGCAGCTGGTGGGTGTTTTCCGCACGAATCCATTGAGGGGAATTGGAATGCTGGCATCGCGATGCCGCGCCCGTCGAGCGAATCGCTAACCCGTGCCCCTCCCCCCTCCCTCACAGGCCTCGCCCGTCTGCGGCCAACGCTGTCTGCGCGCGCGGCCCTGCCGAGCGTGTCGACGCTGACGGCGCGCCCCTCGTCGACGTCCTCCTCGGCCGCCGTGCCGGCGCAGGACCCCAAGGCCAAGGCGTCAAGCATCCTGGACGCGCTCCCCGGCAACTCGCTGATCAGCAAGTCGGCGATCCTGTCGTCGGCGGCCGGCCTGTCAATCTACGCGCTCAGCAACGAGTACTACGTGGTCAACGAGGAGACGGTGGTGGCGTTTTGCCTGATCAGCGTGTGGACGGCGCTGATCAAGTACGGCGGCCCGGCGTACAAGTCGTGGGCCGAGGCGCAGAACGCAAAGATTGCGGGCGTGCTGAACGCGGCGCGCGCGGACCACGAGCAGGCGGTCAAGTCGCGCATCTCGGACGTGCAGCAGATGTCGGGCGTTGTCGACATCACCAAGAGCCTGTTTGCCGTGTCCAAGGAGACGGCCACGCTCGAAGCGCAGGCGTACGAGCTGCAGCAGAAGACGGCCATTGCGGCCGAGGCCAAGGCCGTGCTGGACTCGTGGGTGCGCTACGAGAGCCAGGTCAAGCAGCGCCAGCAGAAGGAGCTAGCCGCGAGCGTCATTGCCAAGGTCAAGAAGGAGCTCGAGAGCCCCAAGGCGCTGCAGCAGATCCTGCAGCAGGCTGTTGCCGAGGTTGAGAGTAAGCTAACTCTCGGTGGTGGCGGGGCGGCGGAGCGGATTGTGAATGTTTGCTAACAGCCCGACAGAGATTGCTGCTGCCAAGCAGTAAACGAACGATTGCCTCGACCACAGCCAGTCTCTGCAGCCACGGATGGACGGCCAGCACCCGCTGACATCGTTTGTTTGACCGCTGACCGCTGACCGCGGCTGCTGGATGGCCGGCCTGCCGCCCCGAACCGGATAACAGCTCCTGGACCCTTTACAAAAACAAACCTACCCAAAAAAGACGCCTTTGGACAGAAAACAAGCGACAACGCTCAAGCGCGTCTCTCTCTGTATCCTAGTCTTTGTGTGCCATAGTCGAAATATCATTGCAGTTGTGTTTTTTTATTTATTTTTTTCTCGACCAACGCGTCGAGTGGTTACGTTTGTTGCGTAATTATCAGCACAGAACAGATTCGCTGTATTTTTTCTTTCTTGGCCATGGCTATCTACAGACGCTGACAGGCCGCGCGTCTAGTACGACCAAGGACGGGCCTTGTACCGCGGGTCGTCCTCGGGACGGCCCTCGACGGGGATGTCGACCTCGTTGGGGTTGATGTACCAGGCCGAGTCGCCGCCGGGCTCCTGGGTCAGGCTGCGGCCGTTGCCGAGCCAGCGCAGCCAGTTGTCGGAGGTGCCGGCCAGGCCGTCGACGGTCTCATAATCAAAGTCCTCCCAGCGCGGCGAGCGCAGCGTCTCGAGGGCGTGGACGGTGGAGCCGGGCCACAGGCCGCAGATCCAGTCGCCAGTGCCGCCCTGGGTGCGGTACCACGAGCGGCACTTGTCCATGTAGACGGTGTTGGCAAAGTAGGCGCCAATGTACTGGGAAAAGTCGGCGACGCGCTGGGCCTTGGGCTCGATGGTGGCGTAGTCCTCGCGCTGGACCTTGCGCAGGACCTGGACAATGTAGTCGCACTCGGCCTCGAGGATCTTGGTGAGGCTGCCGAAGCCAATGGCCGAGTTGGGGCCGAACATCATGAGGTAGTTGGGGAAGCCGTCGACGGCGACGGAGAGGTACGACTCGGGGCGAGCGGCCCAGCGGTCAGCCAGCTCGAGCCCGTCGCGGCCGCGCACGGAGAACGGCGGCGGCTCCGACACCTTGAAGCCGGTGGCGCAGACAATGACGTCGACGTCGAGGTGGCGGCCGCTGGCGGTGACGACGCCGGTCGCGTCGGCGCCGGTGACGGCCTCGGCGAGCACCTCGACGTTGGGGGCCACGAGCGCCTCGAGGTAGCCCTTGCCGGGCGTCAGGCGGCGGCAGCCGGGCGCAAAGTCGGGCACGATGAGGTCGAAGATGTCGGGGCGCGTCTGCAGGCGCTGCTGCATGCCGGCGCGGAAGGCCGACTGGAAGGCCTTTTGCATGTCGGAGCCGAGGATGGTGGAGTCGTGGATGGCGTTGCCGTCCGTCTCAAAGGCCTTGCGCAGCTTGAAGTAGGCGTCGGCGTCGGCCGCCCACTCGGCGCGCTTCTCGGGCGGGAAGTCGACGTCGTCGGGGTCGAGCCCGAGCTGCGCCATGGCGTGGTCGCCGAAGCGGGACGAGATCCACGTCTTGGAGCGCATAAAGACCTTGAGCTCGGCGCCCGCGATCTGCTGCAGGCGCGGCACGATCTGGATGCTGCTCGAGCCGTTGCCGACGACGGCGACGCGCTTGTTGGCAAAGTCGTAGTCGGCGTCCCAGGCGGCCGAGTGCATGATCTTGCCCCGGAAGGTGTCGAGGCCCGGGATGTCGGGCCAGTTGATGTTGCTGAGCTGGCCGCGCGCCGTGATCAAGATGTTGCAGCGCTCCTCAAAGGCCTCGCCGGTGGCCAGGTTCGCGACCTGCAGCACCCACTCCTTGGTGCCGGCGTCCCAGGCCGCGCTCGTGAGCTTGTGCTGCGTCTTGATGAAGCGCGTGGCGCCAAAGCGCTCGGCCGTGGCCTGCAGGTAGGCCTGGATCTCCTTGCCCGGCGCGTAGAGCGAGGACCAGTGCGGGTTGGGCGCAAACGTGTACTGGTAGGAGTGCGCTGGCACGGTTGGCGGTTGGCACGGGAGAAAGCGAGAAGAGAGAAGAGCAGAGCTTACCGGGAATGTCGCAGGCAATGCCCGGGTACCGGTTCACCCACCTGTTTGGTCAGCAGAGCACGCGGCCGGCCCGGGACAGACGACCTACCAGACGCCTCCGATGCCCTCTTCCTTCTCGTAGACGACGAGGTCGACGTTGCGCAGCCGCTGGGGTATCCGGATGGCGGCGACGATGCCCGAGTAGCCGGCGCCGATGACGCGGACCTTGAGCGGCCGCAGGTTCTCGACGTTGGCGTCCTTGAGCGTGAAGGCGGCCATTGTTCTGTCTTTTGATTTCTCGACTGCTTCTGCACGGCGCTCGCCAATGTTGGGGAAACGTGGCAGAAGAAGAGAAATCAAACGACAAAAAAGAAAAGGATTTAAACCGGGAGAAGATGGTGGCCAACCGCCGAAAGCTTAGCCGCGAGGGGATAGGGACAATGGAAGCGATGCGGAGGCGCGAAGAGGAGCTCGGCCAAGCGAGAAGGCGAGGCGATGACGAACAGAAATATGGCAAAAGACAGGAGAAAAAACAAGACGAAAAAAAAAAAGAAAAAAAGAAAAAAAGAACTTGTACAAGCCCGTTATATATGCAGGCGTCTGCGTCACGGCAGACAGATACAGACCGCGAGGCAACGCCCCCACGAATGCCACGAGAGTGAAAAAAGAGTCCACACTTTTCTCCGCACGATCACGGCCAAGGAGGAGAAGAGGAGAAGAGCGAAGCGGCCGGCACCCCGCGGTGGCATGGTGAGCAGTTGGAGACTAGGCTAGCCGGCTCTAAGCAGACTACGGCTCGCACACACTTGAAGATGGGAGTGGCTGTTGAAAAGATGGAAAGAAAGGGTCCACGGGAGGGCCGAGGACCTGGAGAAGCTCGGTCTGGATTGCATACACCTGGCAAAGCGGTCAAATGAGGTAAGGCGTTATATTGGCTAGCAAAAAGAAAAGAAACGAAAAAAAAAAAAAAAACCTGCCATGATAGAATGGGCGTCTCATATTTGCGAGCCAACAGACGTCTACGATGCGCCCGAGGAACCGGGAACGTCCGGGGGAACCTGGGGAGAGGATGTGAGAAAAAGAAACCGGAGATACTGCGAAGTTGTGGCGCGAGCAGCCTCCAACACCTGGAGAAGGCCTTGCTCACTGTGGGGTATCGCCGTCACCGCGTTGTCTCCGTTTGCAGGGCGATGCTGACGGCGTACCGCTCCGATTTAAAGCAGCAGTCTTGAGCCACGGGAGGCCCAAGGCGAGACTTGCATCCCCAACGAGACAGCGTATCTGAAAGCCACAGCCTCACCACAGAACGGCATGCCACTTCTCAGCATCGTCTTGTTCGCCTCGCTTTGTTCTCGTCTTACGGCTGGGCCCTTCGTCCCGCCCGTCTGCCGTGGATTCCCGTGCTCTTTCCCCGCTGCATGCCCCACGGAGTCTCTGCTTCCCCAGACGCCTCCCGCTTTATCAGCCTTCTGTAAGCGTGGTTCCGGCGGGGTCGTTTGATTTCCAGCGCCGTTGGCTGCCACGGCTCCTTGGCGGCACGCAACGCCGGTTACGAAGAGATGACGAAGATTTATAAGACACAAGGCGGGACGACTGGACCGGTAGACTGTGTCGGAGGCTGCAGAGAAGAAGAAAAGGGCGTGATGATAGAGATCATGGCGGACGAAAGGCGGGATCAGCAAGTCACTAAGGAAAGCTTTTTCCGAATTATGTGATTTGGTGAGTCTTGTCAAGGTTCAGTTGCGTAGTTCTCGGCATACGTTGTTTGGATTTAAGACGGCGGATGTGAGGGCGACGGCAGGTCAGACGGTAAATGAGTTAAGAACCAGTATTGAATATAGACGGATAATGGCTGGTTTTATTTTATATTTTATATTTTATATTTTATATTTTATATTTTATATTTTATATTTTATATTTTATATTTTATATTTTATATTTTATATTTTATATTTTATATTTTATATTTTATATTTT
>JADHKR010000007.1:51263-289660 GCA_019925305.1 Sporothrix cf. nigrograna | reverse complement strand
AGTATTTCCTCTTTTCATTTTTCTTTTCTCTTTTGCTTCTGTTCTTTCTTCACAACTGCTCTATCACAATACATCCATTGTCAACGTCCATGCATCGAGACCATCTCTTTTATAAACCAAAACACCGATACTCTACAGACAATGATGACAAATAGAAAGAGGCAAGAAATAAATACAGCCAGAATAACATCTTCCGTACACCTATGCAACGTGAACAAACGCCCGCTTGCGCTTGCTGGCGCCCGACCGCGCCTCGGCATCGGCGGCGTCCCACGAGTCGTCCACGTACGTCTTGACGCTCTGGTCCGCCACCTGCATGGCCACCACGCGCAGCGCCGCCATGTTGTGGCCCATCTGGTCCTTCTGGCCCTGCAGCGCGCCGCGCAGGCTCGCGCGCAGGTCGTCGAGCATGGCGCGCATCGTGCGGCTGGCCACAATCTGGCGGTGGTGCGTCTTGAGCATGAAAAAGAGCACGCGGCAGGTCAGCGGCATGTTGAGGCCGCGCCGCGCGAACCGCTCCAGAAACGTAAAGAGCGCCGGCACCTGCGCAAACGGCAGCACGAGCAGCGCGTCGTGCAGCGCGGCTGCCGGGATCTTGGCGAGCACGCCCAGCACGTACTGCTCGGCCGACACGTTGCCCGAGGCCACAAAGACCAGGTGCCGCTGCGGCGGCGCCACGGCCGCGCCCGGCGCCGCCCGCGCCCGCGCCTCCTCGTGCTCCTTGAGCAGGTTCAGGTCCGCCAGCCCCAGCTCGAGCGCCTCGGCGATGCGCTCGCCCGCCATGAGCGTCTCCACCGTCTGCTTGGACGCCGCGCCCACCTGCTGGCCCAGCTGGCCCTGCCCGTCCAGCTCCTCGGGGTCCGCGTCCTCGCCGCGCTCGAGCGACGTCGCCAGCGTACTCTCGTACAGCTGCTCGATCTCGCGCTCGCGCTCCTCCTCGAGGAAGATCTGCTCGTCCGTCTCCTCCCACACGCGGATGCTCTTGTCGTGGCTCGCCGTGACCAGGAACGTGCCGCCATGCGACACCGCCAGCGCCCAGATCTCGCCAAAGTGGCCGTCCAGCCGCTGGATCTGCTCAAACTTGTCGCCGTCCCAGTACTTGACCGCGCGGTCCTTGCTGCACGAGAAAAAGTGGTGTCCGTTGCCGTCCTGGTTGTGCGGCACAAACGCCACCTGCAGGATGCTGTCCTGGTGCGCAAACAGCGACCGGTGGCAGTCGCCGAAATCAAGGCCCCAGATCTTGACGTTCTTGTCCGCCGAGCTCGTCACAATTAGCTTGCTGTCGTACGAAATGTCCATGCTGAGCACCGGCAGCTTGTGCCCGTACAGGTTGAGGTACAGCTTCAGCGAGTCCACGAAAAACACCTTGACCGTGTTGTCCAGCAGCGCCGCCGCCAGCAGCTTGGCGTCCGGCGAGAACCGCACGCACAGCACGTCGTCGCCGAGCTTGAGCAGCCGCGTCTGCACGAGCGTCAGCCGCGGCGTCGTGCGCGTCGTGCCCAGCACCGGCTCCTGCACAATCTTGAAATCCCAAAACTTGACCGTCTTGTCGGCGCCGCCTGTCACCACCGACCGGCCATCGGGGTGCACCTGCAGCGACCAGATGGCCGCGCCGCCGTCGTGCGCATTCTCCACCGTGTCCAGCAGCGCCGACGACGCCACGTCGTACAGCTCGAGCGCGCCCGTCTTGGTGCCCACAAGCACCACCTTGTCGCCGGGCAGGAACGCGCAGCACAGCGCGTACCCGCACTCAAACGTGCGGATGCACGCCTGCGTCCGCACGTTCCAGATCTTGAGGCTGCCGTTGGCCGCCGACGCCAGCATCCTGTCGTCGCTGCTCAGCGAAATCGACCGCACGTCCGTCCGGTGGCCCGGCAGCTCCACCGCCAGCGCCCGCCCGTACTCGGGCGCCTCTTCCTTGTCCTTCTTGGCCTGCTTCGAGACGCGGTCCTTCTTGGTCGACACCGTGTACAGCTCCAGCAGGTTGTTGGTCGTGCCCACGAGCAGCTGCAGGTCCTTTTTGCTGCTGCTGCTGCTGCTGCTGGACGACGGCCCTGCCGCCGCCCAGTCCACAGACCGCACCTTGCCCGCCGTCCGCACAATCACGTGCGGCACAAAGATCTCGCCCACGTCCGCCTTGGACGTGTCGATCAGCGACTCGTCCTCGGCCTCGTCCGCCATCTCCGTGTCCTCGTCGGCCTTGTTCGTCTTCTTCTTGTCCTTGTTCTTGCCTGCCTGCTGCTGCCGCTCCCGCCGCCGCCGCCGCTTGCGGGCCAGCGCGCGCTTGATCTCGGCGTCGGACCGTATCCGCCAAATCTCAACGGCCTTCTCAACGCCGTGCACTGCGAAAAAGTCGTGCCGCGGGTGAAACAGGATCTCGACAGTCCGGTCCTTGCCGTGACGGTGCAGCGTGCCGCGCGATACAAGGTAGGATCGGGTCGGGATCTCGGCCGTGCCGTCCGTGGTCGCCGGCGCGTCCACCTGCTGTGTCGAGGCCGCGAGGCCGGCCGCGTCAATAGTCCACACCTGCAGCTCGCCGTCGTTGCCCGCTGTGATGCATCCCGACAGGTCCGCGGACACGCCAAGCGCCCAGCACTCGCCGTTTGTCTGGGCCACGTGCGTCTCGATGCAGTGCCGCGACGAGAGGTCCCACAGCTTGATGAGGCTGTCCTTGGCCGTCGTAATGAGGAAGCCGTCGCCGCTGCCGGCTGTGTCGACGGCATACGCGCCCTCCTCCGTCTCCTCGCTCGCCACCGTGATGGATGGCTCCGCAAACGCAATCCCCGTGATCTGGTCTTTGTGGCCGCGCAGCTTAAACAGCCCCGTCTCGGCCACGAGGTCCCACACAATCACGTCCGTGTCCTTGGCGCCCGACGCCAGCCGCACGCCCGCATTGTCAAACGCCAGGTGCGTCACCGCAGACCGGTGCCCGTTGAACGAGACCATGACGGCCGCCATCCGGGCGTCCCACAGCCGTACGCTGCCGTCGTCGTAGCCCACAGCCACCACATCACGGTCCACGCCACTCGCCGCCAGGGCCGTGACCTGCGCCTTGTTCTTCTCGTCGTGCCACCGGCTCAGCAGCTCGCCCCTCTTCACGTCCCACACGAGCACGTCTTCGTTTGCTGCAACAATCGCATGGCCGCTGCCCGTCGTCGTTTTCAGGCTTGTCGCGCTCGAGGAAGAGGACGTGCTGCCGGGGGCCCAGACGAGGTTGGAGGTGCCCGTAGCGACGACGCCAAAGGCCCGTGCCTGCTCGAATTTTCTGCAGTCGTCAGTATGGGACTAGACTTAGAATGCAAACAGTGTGCCTTGCGGGAACGCACAAATAAGACTTGACCATGGCTGCTAATATGCGAATTGCGCGCGAGGTTGAGGTTGGCAGCCATTCGTCTCGAAAGCAAAATGGGTTCTGCCCTTTGCGCCTTCCTGCTTGAACTTTTTCTGGCCGATAACGATAAGCATTTCTTAGCGCCGTATTTGATTATATAAGGAATGACTAAGCAGACCGTCACGGATGGCCAGGCCCCACAGCACTGCCCCTCAGCGATGCTCACCATCTCGTCCATCCATATTCCAGGCTGCATCTGGCACGACACACCACTCGCCCACCGCCAGGATGTTGCTGCTCGACTTCCAGAACGTTCTGATTCAGAATGTGTTGACGGAACGGTTCTCAGGGTATGTTTCAGCTGGCGGCCGGCGCAATCGTCGCGCTGCCGTCTCTTCCGCCGAGATCACGGCGGCCTGATCTTGTGATGCTTCACCGGGGATTGGCGGCCGCCCGATTCCATTGGCGCCGTTGTTCCCATTGCATCCCTTGCTAACAGCTGGTGCTTCTTCTTTTGCAGAGCCGCCCCGGTCTCCATCGACCAGACCGTCTCCGACTTTGACGGCGTCCTCTTCCACATCTCGACGCCCGAGGCCAAGACCAAGATCCAGATCTCCATCCTGCTGCGCTGCTACGACGACCTGATCAAATACGGCGCGCAGGACGTCCTGCAGCGCGAGTATGGCGAGTACATTGTCGCGCCCGAGCCGGGCTTCAACTTTTCCATTGTCGTCGACCTCGAGCAGTTGCCCGCCGAGCCCGAGGCCCGCGAAGCCCTCGTCAACAAGATTGCGCTGCTCAAGCGCAACATGATGGCCGCGCCGTTCGAGGCCGCCTTTGCCGAGTACTACCGGCTCAAGGAGGCCGCGTCCAAGTACACGTCGGAGGAGGCACCCCAGGGCGTGCGCGAGGGCGGCGAGGTCATGGCCATCCACTACCGCGAAGAAGAGGCCATCTACTGCAAGGCCAGCCACGACCGTGTCACGGTCATCTTCTCCACCGTCTTCCGCGAGGAGACGGACCGCGTGTACGGAAAGGTGTTTATCCAGGAGTTTGTCGACGCCCGCCGGCGCGCCATTCAGAACGCGCCGCAGGTGCTGTTCCGCAACGACCCGCCGCTGGAGCTGCAGGGCGTGCCGGGCGTCAAGAACACGGGAACGGGCGAGATCGGCTACGTCACGTTTGTGCTGTTCCCCCGCCACCTGACGCCGCAGCGCATGCCCGAGGTCATCTCGCACATCCAGACGTTCCGCGACTACTTCCACTACCACATCAAGGCGTCCAAGGCGTACATCCACTCGCGGATGCGGAGGCGGACAGCCGATTTCCTGCAAGGTGCGTCCAGCGAGCACGCCGGGCCGGCTCGCTCGGCATCAAAAGAAATGTGCCTCGTGACGTTCGCTGCATCGGTTGCTAACATTCCCAGTGCTGCGGAGAGCCCGGCCGGACAGCGAGGAGAAGGAGCGCAAGACGGCCAGCGGCCGCACATTCAAGGCGCAGTAAGGCAAGCGCGCCAAAGACGACGGAGAAGACGGCTGCGCGGAAGGGGACAAGAGATGACGAGATTCGTACAAGGCAGAGCGCTGTTTGCGGGTTTCACGACAAGGCGTGTGCCGCTGGTTTGCGGAGTTGAAGGCGAGGGGGCAACGAAACGGCCGTCGGTGGCCACTACACAAAAACAGCTTTCAAACTTCAAATCCTGTTCAATGCACTCGGTTCTTTGGCGACGGCCGCCTGCCATGGCAAAGCCCCGAGGGCCGTTTGTCTTTTCTTCTGCAACATGTCGCTTTGGCGACACGTAGCAAACGCGCACAGTATATGCATCTATTTGATGACTGAAGCTGCAGTCTCCGTTCCTTTCCTGCCCATCCACGTTTTCGGCTGCGTTTAGGTCGTCGTGTACGGAACCTCGGCTGCGTCGTCCTCGTCGCCCTCGTCGGCCTGTATCAAAGTCGGTGGCGGGTCACTAACGGCTGCCCGCCTTTTTCCGCCTCAGCGGTCCAGCGGTCAGTCCAGCGCGAGTTAGCGGATAATAGCGTGCTAATCTGATAAGCGCCGGTGGTGGTAGTGCAATTTTTTGGAAGACCAAAAACCTCACGGAAACCAGCTCCAAAAAAAGCCTCTCCTCTTTCTGAGGATTTCCTTTGTCGATTTTGCGCCTTTGAGCACGCTGCCCTGCCTTGCCAGTAGCTAGCCGTTTCGACAGACCAACCGCCTGGCCGTTTGCACAGCTAGCTGCCAGGACAGGCAGACAGCCACAGGGGCTTCGTAGCTTTGTCCGGAGACCGGCGCCGCTTGTCGCTCTCCTCTTCTTCTTCTTTCTTCGACTCTCTCTGCCTCCGTCGCCACCCGGATCTTCTTGCTCTCTCCTCGCCTCTCTCCCCCCTTGCACACGCGCGCCATGCGGTGGCCCAGTTGGCCTGGGCGGCAAAACAACAAGGAAGCCGACCCAATACCAGAACCGCCAAAACCAGAACCATCTTCCTCGTTTGCCAGCTTTCCGGCCGTCAAGCAGATTACGTCGTGGGCCGACTCGCTCAACAAGACGGACTGGGAGCACTACAAGGACCCGCACACATGGGTCCCGCCGGCCCTCGCCGTGGGCGCCGCGCTCGGCTTCTCGGCGTTCTACCGGTCCTACCTGCGGCGCATCCCCACGACGAACCACATCCGGCCCAACTTCTTCCGGAAACGCAGTCTGCTGGGCAAGGTCACGAGTGTGGGGGACGGTGACAATTTCCACCTGTTTCATACGCCGGGCGGCCGGCTGGCCGGCTGGGGCTGGCTGCGCAAGGTGCCGCCATATCGCAAGGACTTGAAGGGAAAGACGGTAAGTGAGGTTTGGCTTTTTTCTCTTTTTTTTTTTGTGCAGACATCCTATTTCTCTAGCCTTCTTACGGTCTTTCTACTTTGGCCTTTTCTGCCGGTTATACTTTTACGCACTTTCTTCCGGCTGCAGCTAACAGCATAGATCCCCGTCCGCATTGCCGGCATCGACGCCCCGGAAGGCGCACACTTTGGCCGCCCGGCCCAGCCCTACTCGGGCGAGGCCCTCGACTTTTTAACGCAGTACTTGCTGGGCCGCCGTGTCCGTGCCTACCTGTACCGGCGTGACCAGTACGACCGCGTCGTCGCTCGCGTTGTCGTGCGCCGGTTCTTTTTCTTCAAGCGGGACGTTGGCCTCGAAATGCTCAAGCGCGGCCTGGCCACCTGCTACGAGGCCAAGACGGGCTCCGAGTTTGGCGGCCGCGAGGCGGCGTACCGCGTAGCCGAAGCCAAGGCCAAGAGCCGCAAGAAGGGCCTGTGGTCCGGCAAGCTGGGCCGCAACGGCGTGGCCCCGCCGGACGGCGGAATCGAGACGCCGCGCGAGTACAAGACACGCATGGCGACGTACGATGCGGAAAATGAAAAGGGCGCTGCCAACGCCTCGTCGGCAGGAAGCACGCCAGCAGCGTCGACAGCGGCCACCACGGCCACCACCACCACCACGAGCGCCTCAAGCACAGCAGCCGCATCGTCCAGCACCAACAGCAGCACAGCAACAGCCAGAAAGTCCTCGTCGAGCACCGTCCCCGCACCCACGCCGCCAGCGTCCTCAACAACGACAACAACAGCTGCGTCCGCTGCCAAGCCAGCAGCGCAGAGTACGCCCTCCCCGGCAGCTGCAGCGGGCAGACCGAACCCATCCGTCGGCGGCAGCAACTCGTCGGGCGGCTGGGGAAAGGGGCCCTTGCCGGGCAAGAGATGATGCGAACGACCCGGTATGAATACCCAAAACAATGAGCCAAAATGAGGAAACGATCCGGACGAAAAAAATGAAATTTTCATTCACACTCTACTCTCATTTTATCGTGTATGACGTTTACTTTTATGTTTCTGTATTTTTTTTAATGTTTTTTACGCTGTCTTGCACATCCTGCATGTATTTTTTTCTTGTGTTTGCTTCTTTTTCATTGTTTACTTGCTGTGCCGCCACGAGCCTCTTTAGACGTTTATGTGAGACGCAATGGCAGAGCCATGCCATCAACGGCAGAGAGAAAACCACCTCGAGAAATGAAAGGTGATGCGGTCTGGGAGCACAGGACAGAAATCGAAATGGGAGATATGGACGACCGGACCAGAGCCACGATATCTACGACGTCTACTCGATACCCTCACCTTTTCTTTGGATATGTTGTTCTCTTTTTCTGTGATGGTTCATTTTACATGTCCTCACTCGTCTGCCACCCAAGTCCAGCTTCCATATTGTTACATAGATTTGCTAAAATGAGATTATGAAAACTCCCCTGTCATTTTTTTCAGACGTTTTTGTGTGTCCTCGCCAGAATTGTTACACCTGTCAGGCATTTGGCAACAATGAGCAAGGGAAATGCCGATGAGAGGGGCTGGTATATGCAACAGTCCTTGCCTCTCGCGTGTCGTTGTGTCAACATTGACTCTGTGGTGAGGACGATGCAGGCCAAGGGACAGACATGACGCAAGACAAAGAGGATGGGCCGGGGTAAGGACAGAAGTGCTCCTGGACATGCAGGGTCACGAGAGATTGAGGAGTGGTGGATAAGAACGGAGGATGCATATTAACGGCGGAGCAAGCCAGGCTGTAAGACCGACCGCATGCATCGACATGTGGGGGGAACCTGGCCAGAGGTTGCAGACTGCAGTCAAGAACGTGCCGTACAACGGCCGTTCCCATCGGTCATCTGTTCTTTTCTGACCTTGATGTTCCTGTCTTGACGCTTGTCAGTCTGTTCAGTCATTGCCTTGTTTGTAAGTAAAGGCTGATTGATATTGATCAGATAGTTTTTTTAATCAAAACAACACCGTCCGCTTCCTGATCCTTTTCTGGCCTTCCACCCATTCGCCTTACTGGTTCTTGTTTATCCCTGTCAATGCGAGTCAGTGCTCATCACTCTCCCGCAACGCGGAGCGCCTTCACTTCACTCTGGCGGGACTGTTTACTGGTTGATGTAGGCAAAAAGGGAACCAGGCCAAGAGGATGACAGCGAAAAAAAGCTTTTAGATGGACAGAACATGCTGACTTTGTGGAGATGTGGTCGGCCACAAGGACCGGTGGACGGCCCCAAAAAGAGAATAAAATCAAGGTAAAAAAAACCCCGGGTGTTAAATCAGCCGTTACTAGATTTGGGAGCCTAGATTTTTGAAAGGTTTATTGGGGTGCGTTTTCTACTGGACTTGAAACGTGCGACGCATGGCATGAATCAGAAATGCCCTTGCACGGGAAGAGATTCGGCATGAGAGATCGACGTCGGGAGTTTGTAGTGCAGCCGTGGGAGAGTGCTTACGTTCTTACAAGCATGTATTGTTTTCTTCTGCCCGGACTACAAAGGCCGTAAAGTCAAGCCGAAGCCCGAGTGAAACTATTGCAAACAACCAGGTCCTCGTGTTCGTGTTGATGATTGTCAGACAACGAAGAGACAATAGCCGCTGCAGAGCTGGCGGCGAGACAGCGCGAGACAGCAGCTTTGTGGTTTAAGACAGACCACACAATGCCTAAGAGGATGGCACGACCGGAACAACGAGATCTTGTAATAGTTTTATATTTGGGAGATGCTTAATATGACAGTTCTGTCTTTCGATTCTCCATCATCTTGTCCCGTGTTTTCTCAACACCGGGTTGAACACGTAGAATAAATCTGAGCCGATATATTTTACGGAAGAATGGAGGGGCAGATAGAAACTTTTCTAGTTTTATTTCTTTTTTTTTTTCTTTTTTTTTTTTTTGGGACAGCCACAACACTCTTATTACCGTTGTTGCTAAAACAGGAAATCTGACGTCAAGTTGAGTTTGTTTAATAGGCTGTGGACTGGAATGCGTCTCTCAGGACAACGACTGGCATGCACCCATTGCAAAACGGTGAGCATAGGCGCGCTGGAGACATAATAACGGGAGCCAAAGTAAAAAAAAACATACAACAAAACGCTGACGCTGCTGCGGCTGAAAGGGGCGTTTCCTCGACTTGGCCTGTGACAACCCTGAACCCCTGCAGCCAGCATGCCTAGAGTACAACGTGGAAACGCTGCCGCTTGTGCAAGACGACGCTCGGTGCAGCTTCTGCATCTTGTGTGCGGTGGTCTTCCGCCTCTTTTTTTCGCATCGTCTTGAAAAGAGGCGGCTGGGAAGCGACTCCAGATGACACAGGTTGTTTGATTATTGTTTTACTTTACTCTGACAATGTGAAAACGGAGAGCTGCTCTTGTACACAAACAGTCGACGAATATTGCAGCCAAAAGCGTGCTCTGCTTCTTTTACTCAAGGCTACCACCCAGGACGTCTTTCCAAGCTTTTACTATGTTCTCTTTTTGAAATCAACTTTCTTTGCTTTTCGCATATTCACATAAACGACGCTGCTTCCCCTCACTCATGATGCCCTGCGCTTGTGTCTATTTTGGTCGCCTTTGCCCAGCCCCTGATTTTCCCTGCCTCGGTTTCGACAGGCCCTCCTCTGACATGATAAACCCTTCGGCCACGTCCCTTGAGGCACAGCCTCGTGGCGCTGTCTCCTCTCGTTTCTTCAGAGTACATCTCATTGTCTTCTTTTGTCATGCCGCGCCGCCCATCTCATCCCGCAGAAAGTTCATACGAGGACTGCCTTGCCTGGCTGCCTGCCACGAGGTACATACGAGTACTGCCCTACCCCATAATACAGTACTGAAGCCGTGTCGCTTTTGTACTCGTATTTCTCTTCCATTTTCGATGGACACAATTCAGATGACACCTTCTTCGCGACCTGGTACCACAGCACTGCTGTGCACTCGCTCCTCGTGTACTCGTAAGATACGAAACCACTTTGGCACGCTTGCATCCGGTGTCAGGATATCCCTCCGCGTGCGCGCCTATCGTATTGTAAGACGAGCTCTGACCTTGTGAGCCTTCCAATACGTTGGGCGTACAAGTTCGGCACCACCGACCGTTCCATCGTGTGCTCGAAGCACTGTATCTTACAAAGCATGTTGTACACACAATACTTGTGAGTACAAGTAAAACAAGTGTCTTACTCTACGATGGAAGATTGTTATGAGAGGTGAATTGTTGTCTTACCGCCAAACCAGACATCAAATAGGCTCCTGAGGAAGGATTGCCTGTTCACTGTACGCACTCGTATGTAAGTCTGCGAGTGTTACAGGCGGCTCGAGAAACGCCGCCTGTTCTGCTCTGGCCGTCGTACAACCGCGGATGCAAAACCCATGGCTGCTGCACGATATCAGTTTGATGCGACTGACTGCAAACTGCCGGCCGTCTCTCACGAGAGCCGGGAACCAAAGTCTGGGAGACGGCAAATGAGTGGCATTGCAAAAAAAATCAGGCCTGGATTCGTAGATTGTCCGTTTTGTGCGCCGTAAAGCGAGGCCGCATCTGATTGGCCGGTGGACTCAAGGACAACAATTGTTCATCTCCTTGCCCTTGTCCAAACCCGGTTTAGTGAGAGGTACCACAGTCTGAAAACATGCGCTTCTATTGGTCTATACCTGGAAAAGAGGGGTCCTTTCAGGGAAGCACCGACACGCACCAAAATGGTGCTTCGTTGTGTGCTAGCGTTGCACAGCATTCTGTACCTGTCTGTGCTGCCCTCCTTTGTGCCTTCCGTTTTTGGGGCGACACCGTCAACAGGGGCAGGAACGCGTGAAAAACGGTGGCCTCACTGGCTGGGCGGGCAACAGTGGGCACCCGGGACTGGTTGCGCCTTCCTCGTCGCGCATCGTTTCCCCAATTTCCTGTTTTTGGCTGCGCCATTCCCGTTGCCTCTTTGTCACTGCATGTCTCTCGGCCGCCCTTTTGTTCGCATCGCCGTGTTTTTCATCGTTTTGATCGTCTGCTTGTGACGTCCATTGTCCAGGACGGCTCGAACGACGCAACTGCTCTTGTCACTCACGCCCCTTCCTTCCCTCTCTTTGTCTTTGACCTATCCTTCCTGCCATTTCCCCTTCTTTTTTTTTCGTGGGTCGCTCCTACTTGTCCTTTGTTTCCTTCACTCCTCACTCCTTCCGTCTTCCGACATCGACACTGAGAACAGGAAACAACGATCGCTTGAGCTTGGACCGCCTGCCCAGAGCGCGACTTCTTTCGAGACGAGTGGCACCTTGCTCCCCAAAGTAACGCTATCGCTCTTTCCGTCTTTTGACGACGAACACGACGAGGTCCCACCTTTACCCTGTCCTTTCCACCCCGTTATTATCCTGCACCAATTTCCTTTTCATCACGCCAGGCGCGCTGCTCCTTCCTCCCCTGGGCCATTTCCTTGCTTTTCGCCTCCTTCCTATCACCAGCCAATCTCTACAGCTTCGCCGGCTTCACTTTTCTTTCGTCTCGGTGCTTTCTCACGACCTACGCTCACTACCCTTCGCTTCTCGATTCGTTCGCATTTCGTTTTTGCGTGCAGCTTTTTTCCGGCGCCTTTTGTCACAGCTGCACCGCGCCTCTCCTTTGTTCCAGCAACAACTACGCCTGTTCCGTCCCCGTCTTTCATTTTCGACCTGCATTTCTCACCGTCTGTCGACGCCACGTCTTTCGCAACTCTGCAGCTCATTCGTCTCTCCAACGACAACTCCGTGTTGCACAGCCACTCGCTTTCCCGCCCGTCTCCCGGCCCTTTTGTACATCTCTCGACATGTCTCCATAGCGACTACGCATCGACTTCGAGCTCCAAGTCTCCCGCCCGACTGCCATCGTGACGAGACGCTGAAAAGGTCTTCGACGTTGACTCGCCGATCCAGTATCTGCACGGAGGGGACTCACACAATGCGAATATCACTACGGCGGCGCCACGGCGCCGCCTCTGGCGACGGCCAAGGACAGCGACGCTCCCCGTCTCTGCACAAGATGACGTCTCTCCTCGCCCTCGCCTCGCTTGCGTCCACGCCCGCACACGCCTTCAATTTCACGCCCGCGGCCTCGTCCAACGTGGACCTCGGCAGCCTCGGCAGAATTGGCATTGCCGGCGACTTTTCTGGCGTCTCGCTTTTCCAGTTCGAGGAGCAGAGCCAGAACACGATCGCGGCCAATGGCAGCGAGGGTCTCCTGGCCCGCCTGCCGAACAGCGCGTTTGCGACCGTCCTGACCACCGATGCGTCCATCATGTCCATGTGCTCGTACGTGTTGCAAGACGGCACTGACGCCGGCGTCGTGCTTGGCGGCAACTTTACGAGCCTCGGCAGCCAGCAGGCAACGGCCATTGCCCTCTTCAACCCCAACACCTCGACCGTCACTACGATGCCCGGCCTCCAGGGCCAAGTCAACGCCGTCTACTGCGACGCGGACGACGGCTCCGTTTTCGTGGGCGGCAACTTTATCGGCCCCAACTCGACCAACGCCATCCGCTGGCAGCACGGCTCCGGCTGGGCGGCGCTGCCGTTCGCCGGCTTCAACGGCCCCGTGACGTCCATTACCAAGGCCTCCAACGGCCACATCATTTTTGGCGGCAGCTTCACCGGCCTCGGCAACGCCAGCACGCCCACCCAGCAGGACGAGCAGGTCGTCAACATTGGCTCTGCCAACATTTCGGCCACCAACTCGGCCACCACCACGGGCTTCTCCGACCCGTCCAACATCGTCTGCAAGACTAACAACACAGACGGCGCCGGCGGGACGTGGCTGCTCCAGGACGGCACGACCGGCAGCTGGGAGGCCCAGTTTTCTTTTGGCTTCCAGCCGAGCAAGCTGCGCCTATGGAACACGCAGCTCGACGGCCGCGGCACCAAGACGTTCCGCTTCACCGCGCTGCCGCTCGACGGCATCCTCAACTTCACCTACATCGACCCGGCCACCGGCGCCAACGCCTCGTGCACCAGCGAGTGCCCGCTCAGCCAGAACACCAGCGTGCAGTACCAGGACTTCCATTTTGTCAACGACGTCGGCATGGACGGCTTCCGCATCGACATCTCGGACTGGTACGGTGCGGGCGGCGGCTTGGACGGCATCGAGCTCTTTGAAAACGACATTTTCGCCTACGCCATCAACGAGTTCAACGAACCCACGTGCGCCGTATCGGCCTCGGAAGTGTCGGCCGCCTCCGCCACGGGCCCTTGGGCGGTCTCGCCCTCTCACCAGAGCAGCTCCGAGTACCTCACCGCCGAGCTCGCCTCGCCCATCTCGTCCTCGTCCGCCTCGATCGTCTTTTCCCCCGACATTCGGCAGTCTGGCAACTACACCGTCAACATGTACACGCCCGGCTGCTCCCAGGACGGCACGTGTTCCACCCGTGGCCAGGTCAACATCACCGTGTCCATGGTGCAGGGACAGGCGCCGACCTCGATCCAGCTGTTCCAGACCAACAACTTTGACAAGTACGACCAGATCTATTTCGGCCCCATCGACGTGCCCACCGCAGCGTTCCGCCCGACCGTGACAATGACCCCCCTGGACGGCCAGGCGCTCACCAGCATGACGTTTGTCGCCCAGCGTGTCGGCTTCACGCTGCTCAACTCGACGGGCGGCCTCAACGGCCTGTTCGAATACGACCCGACGTCGTCGTCTGTGAATACCAGCGATTTTTCCGCGTCAGCCTTTGACACGCTCGGCTCGACCTTTGCCTCCAACTCCGTCGTGAACGCCCTGGCCACGGACGGGGATGTGACCTACATTGCCGGCAACTTTACCTCTGCCACTGCCAACAACATTGTCTCTGTGGACAGCGGCAGCTCCAAGATCCAGACGCTGGCCGGCAGCCTCAATGGCGGCGTCTCGTCCATGGTTCTCGACGGCACGAGCCTGTTTGTGGGCGGCACCTTTACCGGCACCGAGTCCAGTTCTGTGACTGGCCTGAACCGTGCTGCCGTGTTCGACACGTCCAAGAACACGTGGAGTCCGCTGGGCGCCGGCGTGGACGGCCCCGTTGTCAAAGTTGTCACCATGACGATGAACGTGACTACGACTACGCCGGAGACTGTCGTTGCATTCACTGGCGGCTTTAAAAACCTGCTGGCGCACAATGGCAGCTCCGCTGTGTCTGTGGACGGCTTCGCCGTCTGGGTGCCCTCGCAAAACAGCTGGCTGCAGAACGTGCAAGGCAGTGTCGCGTCTGTCGACGGCGTCCTCCTCTCGTCTCTGCTGGACGTTCCTGGCGCGGGCGCGCTTTATGGCGGCTCGCTGTCGTTTGCCCAGGTAGGTGCCAACGGCGCCGCTACCCTAACGACTGCTGGCGTCGGGTCCTTTGGCATTGATATTTTGTCTCTGCCAACGACAACCGCCACGACAGCGACTGCGACCGCGACCAAGACCACGGCTTCGAGAATGAAGCGCGACACTCTTGCCGGCAGCGCCATCTCGGGCGTTGTCACTGGCCTCTTTGACACCGCCAACGGCCGCAACCAAACGATCCTGGGCGGCCACTTCTCGGCCAACGCGAGCAACGGCACGATCATCCAGAACCTGCTGATCATCGACAACAAGAACAACGGCGCCACGACCGGCCTGGGCTCGACCATTGCGCAGAGCTCGACCTTTGTGGCGCTCGCGGTGACGGGCGACACGCTCTTTGCTGGTGGCAATGTGACCGGCAGCGTCAACGGCGCCTCGGTCAACGGTCTGGTCTCATACAACATTGCCACGAACAGCTTCAATACACAGCCGCCCTCGCTCTCCGGCGGCAACGGCACTGTCACGTCGATTCAGAAGCGCCCGAGCGCCAGCGATATCTATGTCGGCGGCTCGTTTACGCAGGCTGGCTCGCTTGGGTGCCCCGGCGTGTGCTACTTTAGCACGTCGGCCGGCCAGTGGAACCGGCCCGGCACAAACCTGGGCACGAGCTCTGTGAATGCCATGGCTTGGACGACCAGCTCGACGCTGGTCGCTGGCGGCAGCCTGATTGTCAACAACACCGTGTCCACCGTCCTCGGCAAGTACGACGCGACTAGCCAGGTCTGGGACGCCTTCCCGGGCGGCGCAGACGGCACGGTTCCCGGCCCCGTGGAGCTGCTCGCTCTCGGCTCGAGCGACGGCAGCGCGGTCTGGGTCGCGGGCACGGCCACCAACGGCTCGCTGTTTCTGATGAAGTACGACGGCAAGGCGTGGACGGATGCGTTTGGCGCCAGCGGGACGTCGCTGTCGGCAGGCACGAACCTGCGCAGCCTGCAAGTGTTCTCGGTTACGTCGAACCACGACACGACGGATCTGCTTGACGGCAGCCAGGTGCTGATGCTGACGGGCTCGATTGTGATCCCCGGGTTCGGCACGGCGTCGGCGGCGGTGTTCAACGGCACGACCTTTGCGCCGTATGCACTCACGACCGACGCGCAGAGTGGACAGACCGGCAGCATCGCCAGCATCTTTGTGGAAAACAGCAACTTCTTTACGGCCAGCAGCCGCAGCCACCTGCCGCTGGTGGCAATTGTGCTTATCGGCCTCGGCATCTCGCTGGTGCTGATGCTCGTGATTGTGGCGGCGGGCCTGTTTCTGGACCGTCTCCGCAAGAAGCGGCAGGGCTACGTGCAGGCTCCCTCGACGTACGGGGGCATGTCACGGATCCCGCCGCAAGAGCTGCTCGAGTCTCTGGGCCGGCCACGGCCCGAGGCACCTCAAGTCTGAGCAGGCCCGGCAGACGAGCACACGTGAAAAAGTTTTCTTTTGTTTCCATCTTTCCGCTTTTCCATCGACATCTGTAGTCGGCACAGCACACAGCACCAGCACCAGGGTTTTCGTCAACGGGACGAGGGAGCATTTGGGATTGGCGTTTCTTGATTTCGATTCTACTTTTTATACCTGTCTTCCCAGAAAGGAAGGCGATTTGGACGCTTCAAAATAATGACGGACATATACCCTCGCGCGGAGGGGAAATGCAGATCCCGGGAACAGATGACTCGGCACAAACAATCCAAACGACGATGATTTGGCAAAATCTTTTTTTTTTCTCTGTTTTTCCCCATCTCTTTCTTACAGTCTTTTCTGTCTCCGGACCACTTGTGGTTTCCCTTTTTTCTTTTTGCTTCTTTTTGTTTTCCTTACTTGCCAGCAACCGCATTGCTCGGCACGGGAGCGATGCCTTGGCCTTGTTCTACGCCAGCTTTCTCTGAGATACCTCTTAATGTGTACTACTGCATTTTGCAAACTCGAGTGCCTTGTGAACGTGTTTTGTGTAGTCTCATGCTATATAAAGGCAAAATTGTCCGTTTAGGCCGTAAGCCAATGCTGGCTGTGGACATTCACGACGTATCCATTCATCATTCAATCCAATTCAAATCGTGCAGGCAACTGTCTCAATGCTTCCACACCATGCCCAGGCGCTGGAAAAACGAGAACCAGGAACCGGCCGGCACCTGGCCCATGTAGCGCATCTGCAGGCGCGCCGCGACCGAGTCGGCCACGGGACCCAGCTCGCCGAACCCAGCGGCCTCCAGCACCCACGGCGCCAGAACCCACACGGCGGCAACGGCAGCGGCAAAGGACACGCACGCCGTCAGGTGGGGATGGCCGGCCGTCCACTGGAAGACCTCGGGCGCCGTCTGGCGGGCCCAGTCGACGACCGTCGTCAAGTCTTCCTTGACGGCCTTGCCTCTGCTGGCTTGCGCGGGCCCGTCGCCTTCGGAGCTGGTTCGGAGAACCGCCTCGACGAGCCGCTCCAGCACGGCCTCGGCCAGCTTCTGCTTCCACTTCCGGCCGGCCGCAGGCTGGTCTGCCTGCGCTTCGGCCCGGATGCGCTGCTTGATCGCGAGGACGCGCTCGTCAGCGTCCACCTCTGCGCCGGACGCGGCGGACTGGAGGAGAGCAACAACGCGGGCGGCTGTCTCTGCAATTTCGCCCTGCTCGCTGTGCCTGACGCCGTTCGGGCAGGCATGGGCCTGGCCGGGCTTTTCCAGCACACAGCCGCACACGCTTGTGCTCGGGTCGCTGTCTCGGTAAGCGCCAAAGGCAGGCGGCGGCGGCCGGGCATACCATTGGGCTGCCGCCGCAAAAGCCAGGTCGCTGTCGTCATCGTCGCCGTCGTCGTCGTCGTCGCTGCCACGGAGCTGGGGGCGCCAATGGGGGTTGTAGACGGTGCTGGCGCCCAGGGCCGGCCCGTGGTGAAGCAAGCCCGGGGGGGTGTCCTCCTCGGCCTGGCCGGTGCCACAGTACGCGATGCGTTCGCAGCAGTGGAAGAGGCAGCCTGTCACGGCAAAAAAGGCGTCCATCATGTGCTTTGGGCAGATGTCGAAGATGAAGAGGACGAGCACGGACAGAGGGAAGAGGATGAAGAGAGGGAGGGATGCAAAAAAGGGAGGACCAGCTGAGTCTCAGTTTTGATTCACCCCTCTTTTTGCACATTTTCAAATCTGCACATTGTGCGTTGCTCGTGGCCGTCCCCCCCGGCAAGCCACTGTTTGCCAGCTGGCACACGCATGGCCAAGCTGTCTGTTGGCTGCATGGCGAGGCCAATAGCACGGCCTCGAGGCGCAGATCGAGGCGCTCGTTTGTTGGTGACACAACACGTGGGCAGTTTGTTCATATTTGTGCTGAGCCGTGCATTTATGCGCGTTATGAGAGAGACCGGACGCACCGCAAAACAGTGAATGCATTGTGTCGGCACCGCGGTTGAGGACCTGAGACATGGCTGCATCTTGAGGCTAGTTTGAGCGGCTCCCGACGCTTTGGGCTGTTGCATCGCCGTCGCTCCTTCTGTCTGATGGGGCGCTGGGTGCAGCTGAATCCGTTGGCAGCGCGCCAAGCCGGGGCTGATTGGCTGGCAGCGGCTGTGGCAGGTCCTCTTCAGCTGCCCTCGGGAAGCCGCGAGGGGTCGACTGTTGCCGTGTTTGTGCGTCTTCCTGCGGCGCGCCTTCCGTGAGCTTGCGCAAGGACGTAGTGCTTCGAGGGTCTCTCCTTCCTTTCTCGTGCCACTTCTTGCCTCATCTGTGCCGTTTCGTATCGTTCCTTCCTCTGCGGCAGCATCACATCACGCACGTCCACATCCGTCATGAGTTCTGGAAAGTTTCTCATTGTGTGCTGTGATGGCACCTGGGTCAATGCCGCCGGCAAAGACAGCCGCTTGGCGCCGCCCTCCAACGTCTCGCGGCTGATCCGCACGCTGCAGCCGACGACCGCACCGACGCCCGCCGGCCCCGCGCAGCCCCAGGTCGTGCTGTACCACGCCGGCATCGGCAGCAGCGGCCAGCTGCTGGACGCGTCGCTCGGCGGCACGTTTGGCCTCGGGCTGGATCAGGACATTCGCGACATGTACCAGTTCCTGTGCCTCAACTACGCGGGCGGGGACCGCATTGTGCTCGTGGGCTTCTCGCGCGGCGCGTTCACGGCGCGGTCGACGGCCGACCTCGTGGCCAGCGTCGGCCTGCTGACGCCGTCCGGCCTCGACCGGTTCTACGACATTTTCGAGGACTACGAGAGCATGGCCGACCCCGACCGCGCCGCGGAGGGCAAGTTTATCTGCCCGGCCAGCGTCCTGGAGGCCTATGCCGGCCAAAGGGGCGAGGCCTGGATCCAGTGGGAGGACCGCCGCAAGACGCAGTACCGCAGCTGGCTCAAGCAGCAGGGCTACACAAAGGACACGTACACGACGGCCGACGGCGCCGAGCACGAGATCCTCATCCGGGCCGTCGGCGTCTGGGACACAGTCGGCTGTCTCGGCATCCCCGCCATGCCCATGCTCGGCATCCAGGGCAGCGCGCGGCAGTGGAAGTTTACAAACACGCAGATCTCGCACAAGGTCGAGCACGCGTTCCAGGCGCTCGCCCTGGACGAGCCGCGCTACGACTTTTTGCCCTCGCTCTGGGAGCGCCTGCCGGGAAACACCCGCACGCAGCTGCGCCAGGTCTGGTTCCCCGGCAGCCACACCAACACGGGCGGCGGCCAGCACGACCAGCAGCTGGCCAACCTGTCGCTCGCCTGGATGGCCGACCAGCTGGCCTCTGTGGGCGTGGCTTTTGACGAGGCGCGGCTGGCCGCCGTGTTCTGCGACGGCCTGCGGTACAGCGCCGTGCACCCGTTCCCGCACGTGCCGGCGCGCAGCGTGGTGTCGGGTGTTGTCGGCGCCGTCAGCCAGGGCGTGGATCTCGTGTCGTCGCTGTTCTCGTCCCACAAGCACACCGCACCGGAGCCCGAGGCCCTGCGCAGGCGGGGCGCGCCGCTGCCCTGGGCCAAGGCGGGCGTGCTGGGCGAGGCAGCCGTCCAGGCGCTGGCGGGCCCGCCGTCTCGGTTTGTCCGTGATGCCGCAGACTGCCCCGGAAAGTACCGCCACAGCCACCCCGACGGCACGCTCGACGAGCTGTGGAGCCAGGGCGCCCGGCCGTGGGCGCTGGGCCAGAGCCGCTACCCAAGCAGCTTGCTGCAGCGCGCCGCCGGCATCACGGTGCGCAAGCCCGCGCAGTTTGTGCGCGTCGACCCCGCCACCAACGAGGCCCAGCCGGACCAGCCGCTGCTCAACACCAACGAGAGTGTCCACGCAAGCGTGCGCGTGCGCTTGGCGTGCGGCGGTCTGTCCATGGACGACCGGACGGTGTGGACCTGCGAGGGCCTGACGGGGCGCAAGCCCGAGGACAGCGACAGCAGCAGCGACGACGACGACGACGGCGAGGACAGGCCCCCGCTGTGGCGTCTGGAGCGTGTGGACGGCGCGGTCGACATTTCCGGCGCGAGCGACGTCGAGGACGAGGGCGGGGACAGCACGGCCGGGCCGTATTCCTACTACGCCCTCAGCAAGGTGGCCGGCGCCGGCCGCTGGCAGTGGGTTTTCAACGCCCAATCGATGCGCGCGAGCAAGCCCAAAAAGGTCGACCGCCACAGCAACAACCGGATGCCCGCCAAGGGGCCTCTCGTCAAAGTGCTGCCCGAGGTGCTGCCCACGGGCCGCTGGGAGCGGCTGCTGCTGGGCATGACCGTGGGCAAGCCGGACGTGCTGGCTTGGGCCTCGGCAAACCCCTACCGGAATGTGTAGAGCATTTGCAAACGGTATTGTGGATTCTTTTTCTTGAAACTTTGGAACACATCTTACGCACCCCATATTGGCATTTTATTCATTCAGTTTATTTTGCTTGTCTACACCGGTCTACCGCGGACGCTGCGAGGCTAGTTGTAGATCTTGGCAGCCAGGCCCGGGAGGATCTCGAGCTCCTTCTCGGTGCGGAGGTACTTGCCGTCCTCGGTGATCTGGTGGCCCGGCAGCTTGCGCTGCTGCTGGGTCTGGCGGGCCTTGACCCACTGCTGCGTGGTCAGATGCTGGCCCAGCTCGGTGAAGGCGTTGGAGGTGTAGCCCAGGCGCTTCAGCAGGGGGCTGTCGATGGGGTCGAGGACGACGTGGTTGTTGGGGCGGGCAAAGTACAGCACGCCGAGACGGTCGATCCCGGCCTGGTCGGCGGGCGGCGCGTGCACGCGGTGGATGCTCGACTTGATGTAGCCGCCGGTCAGGGCCGTGAGGGCGTCGCACGTGTTGATGGTGATGGTGCCGTCCAGGGCGCGCACCCACTTCCACTCGTTGTCCGAGTTGAGGATCTGTAGGGCGGCCACGGGCTGGCGGAAGAGCAGCGTGACGGAGCCGAGGTCGGTGTGGCCGGGCGAGTACAGCTCGCCGACCTTTTTGTTCTCCTCGGCGCTGCGGGCGGCATAGTGCATGTAGCGCAGGTGGTCCTCGCCCTCGACGTCGTACTGGTGGTCGCGCACCAGCTGGTTCTCGTCGGGCAGCTCGAGCAGGATGGCAAACAGCACGAGCAGCTTCTCGACGACCTCGGTGTGGCACTTGCGCGAAAAGGCCTCGATCTGCTTGATGTGCTCCTGCAGCACGGCCGGCTGCGCGCGCGCGTGGTGGCCGTCGAACTTGGGGATGTTGTACACCTGGACGTTGTCGCGGATGCCGTTGCCGAGCAGGCGGTGGCCGGCCGGGCGGTAGCCGTTGTACTCGCCGCGGGCCAGGTCCTCGGCGCTGTGGAACTTGAGCTTCTCCTCGAGCGGCAGGCTGTAGAACTCGCGGCCCAGGGCAAACTGCTCGTCGATCTCGTCTTGCGAAATGTTAAAGTTCTTGACGTAAAAGAAGCCGACGTGGTGCACGGCGTGCTCGAGCTGCTTGACGAGCTCCTGCTTGCCGCCGGGCTGCTCAAAGAGGCTCAGGTCGAGCGTGACAAGCTCAGCCCAGTCAACTGGCGGTTGTCAGTGGCGGTGTCTCGCGGCGCGACTCTGGAACCGCAGACGAGAGGACTCACGCTTCTCCTTGGTCGGAGTGACCTGCTCATAGCGCTCCAAAAGGCCAGGCATTGTGATGTTGAGGGGGGAAGGGGGGGATGGACACGGGTATCACGAGCGTGCTGTTGGAGATGCTCAGGACAAGAGATGTTCTGGGCACACGTCTATTTGGTGTTTGATTTTGTGAGCGTTGCTTTCCCCCTTTCTCTTCCACCCATCACGGCGCAGCCTTTCTATTTAAGCACGCCATCTGTCGGCGATCTTAGCTCAGAGCGGACCATCGATACATTGCTGGGCGATGCCGGATGCAGCCAACGTTGCCGTGAGGCGACGAAAAAGAAAACAATGAAAAACCCCCTCTATGCTCGGTAGGATATCTTGCTTATCCGACCACACTACTTTAGTTTCAGGTCGACAGAACAAGGCCTGCTGACCAGCCAGGCGGGGAGGAGAAGTGCGAGACATATCGACGTCTGCCGGTAATTCCTCCGCCCTCTCCACCAGGGCCCGGTAGTCTCTTCAGTATCCCCGCACACTATGTACTCGTATGTGCATAGCTCGCTGCATTTCCATACGCATACCTTTTGCCGGCCGAGAGGGCAGCTCGTGGAGGACAAAACACAAGACCTTGACAAAACAAGAAAGACACCGCGAGAGAAGACACCGCGAGAGGGTCACGCCATGCGGCAGGCAAGAGAGCGAAGACGCGAGGCAGATGCAACAGCAGCAACAGCGAGGAAGCTCCGTGGTCACTCACGTCGAGGTTGGTCGTCGTCGTGTAAGTCGTGTAAGTCATAGTGGGTCCGGCCAGCAGCCGGCCAATCAGCGACCTTGACGAACACAACGGCAGGAGCACCCCGGCCCTTTGCGCCTGCCGCTAGAGCACGCCATGCGTCTCGCGCCATCACAACTTTAATCACACAACAGATTATCTGCGGACCCGGGCGACGTCGAGCGACGACATAACGGCAAACGGCAAGGTCGAAAAAAATTCCGCCCGCAGCTGCCAGGCTGGCCCAGTACGAGTCATGCTCGGCTGTGCCTGGATGGCCGGCTCCGTGGCGCTCCTTCCTGATTACGAGTAATGCTGCCTGGAAGGCCGGGAAGTGCCGTTTCTAGCTGTTTACGGGGCACAACGCCGATGTTGCTGGAACTCGTATCCTCTTCGGCCGCTTCCTCCAGTCCCCCACGGTTATCACGTCATTTTACCAGTTCCAGCCTCATCATTGCCTGGCAGCTGTTTCTTGGATGTTTCGTCGTATTGTGATGTACGCCGACCCCTCTCTGACAGCACAGCCGGCTGTTCCAACCATTGATTGGCCGTGTAGGTCTTTTCTTGGCCATTCTCGTCTATTTTTTCCATCTGTTGTCTGTTGCCTGCCGGCCTCTATCTAATTACAACCATCCGCCTATCACGTCGTACGAGTGAACTCGTGTTGGCATTTTCCCGTCCCATATTTCTCAATGACGAGATCGGCTAGCTGACGACGACGCAGACGAGCGGCAGATCCAGCGTCGTAACCGGGCTACGGAGACAGATGCATGCATTTTGCGTGTCTCGCATGGAGCCGTGTAGAAGAAGACGCCATCGGGCCAAAGCCCGCCTTCAATAACGGGGTTCTAGACCGAGCCGACAGCCGCCACATTCTGACGACATGTCTGTCAGGGGGAGGAATATGAATATTGTCCGAGGACAGAAACCCTCCGCTGTGCCGGAGGTTTTTCCAAAGGCCAAGAAAACTAGTTGAAAAAGATGGAAAGAGATGAAAAAAAGATAAACGAAGATGAAAAAAAAATAAAATAAAAATACCTTTCCGTCTTTGCCGCCACTTTTTTTCTTTCCTTTTCAGTCTATATCTCCTCTTCCCCATCCCCATCTCGCCTCTCGTCGCAAGGCGTGATTGACATCCACTCTTGAGCCAGATCCCCAGTGCAGCAGGCGTCGTCGTCGTAGAAGCACTAATCCCGTTTGGATCGTTGTCGTCCTCCTATGGCCATGGGCAGACTGATTCACCACTTTTTGTCGTATGCTCTTGGCTGTCTGCAGTCCCTGGCCAAGCCGGGAGTTGTCCTTTGACTGCCACTGCAATTGTGGGATACTTTTTTTTATGCAGCCGGCATCGTATCTTATCCAAGCCGCCCGTCTTTAAAGACGTCCTTTTCCTCTGGCCTCCCGTCTCTCGGTTCTTCGTCACTGCACCATCTTGTTTACTTTCCATCCATTGCTCGTCCTGCTGCCCGTCCCCGCCATGGCTGAAGTCGCCGAAAAAAAGGGCACCAAGCGCCTTACGCCGTGGCAGCTCTTCAAGGAAGTGTTCAACTGGTACCCGTCCGAGTACCCTGCGGCCGAACGCAAGCTGCTCTTCAAGCTCGACCTGTCGATTCTCGTCTTTGCGTGCCTTTGCTGTGCGTGGCCGACCCCATCCGAGCACCCGTAACGTAACAGCAACGTCTTGCTAATAGCAGTCCAGTTTTTGTCAAGTTCTTGGGTTCGTCCAGCCTCTTTGTGCCGCGCCTCCGCTCACCAATCAGCTTGGGCCTTGTCTAACAGCGCTCCGCGCAACGTACAGACCAGACCAACATCTCCAATGCCTACACCAGCGGCCTCAAGGAGGACTTTAAGCTGAACGGCAACGAGCTGAACTACCTCAACATCTGCTACTTTACGGCCTATGTCGTCTTCCAGGTGCCGGGCATGCTGCTCATGAGCCGGCCGAAGCTCGCGCGCTGGCTGCTGCCCACGCTCGAGGTGCTCTGGGGCATCGTCACGTTTGCCACCTGCCGCGTCACCAACATCAACCAGCTGTACGCCATCCGCTTCCTCATTGGCATGCTCGAGGCGCCCGTGTTTGCCGGCACGCATTTTATCCTGGGTACGCCGCCCCTGCCACGCTCGGCGGCCGTTCTCTTGCTGACCCCTTGCAGGTTCCTGGTACGGCGGCCACGAGCTCTTCAAGCGCGCCGGCACGTGGTTCGTCTGCAACGCCCTCGGCTCCATGGTGTCGGGCTATCTCCAGGCCGCCGCCTACACGAACCTGTCAGGCGTGTCGGGCATGGCCGGCTGGCGCTGGCTGTTTATCATTGACGGCGTCTTCACCATCCCCGTCGCCCTGCTCGGCTATGTCATCTTTCCCGGCGTGCCCGACTCGCCCAAGACGTTCTTCCTCACAGACGCCGACATTGCGCTGGCCAAGGAGCGCCTCGTGCGCTTCAAGGTCCGCCGGCCCGGCCCGCTGAACTTGAACGTCATCAAGCGGTCCCTCAAGCGCTGGCACATCTATGTGTTTGTGTTTTGCTACATGTAGGTCCACGCCCACGTGCCGCTGCGCTTGGTTCCTGTGCTGACGCAGCGCTGCTTCCAGCTGCATGATCTGCTCGTCGTACCCCACCTCGTACATGAACCTCTGGCTCAAGTCCGAGGGCTACTCGGTCGTGCAGATCAACCGCCTCCCCACGGGCATCTACGGCATCAACATTGTCGCCTCGTGGCTCGGCACCACGCTCGCGGCCATCTACCCGTCGTGGGTCATCTACACGATTGTCGAGACCTGCTGCGTCTTCTCGACCATCTGCATGATTGTCTGGAACATCCCAAAGGGCCTCAAGTTCTTTGCCTGGTATCTGTACGGCGTGTCCGGCTGCGCGTCGCCCATCCTGTACTCGGCCGTCAACACAATTGTCCGCGACGACTCGGAGGAGCGCGCGCTCATCCTGGGCTCCATGATGACGTTTGGCTACTCGTTCAACATCTGGGTGCCGCTGCTCGTGTTCCCCACGGCCGGCGTCAACGGCGCGCCGCGGTGGCACAAGGGCTGGCGCTTTATCCTGGCCTTTTTCATCTTTTTGTGGCTCGGCTTCATTGTGGCCACGCTCTGGCACAAGCGCGACCAGAAACGCAAGGCCGTGTATGCCGGCAACGGGCCCACGGGCGACACGGAGAGCGAGTCGGACGTGGTGTCGTCGGCAGGGGGCGACGTCGCCGTCATCCAGCAGACGCCGGAATCAAAGGTGTGACCGATGCTTGTACAGATCAGATAGAGGGAAAAAAGAAATCATTTCTGGTGGTTTCAAGCCACAGCGCGGCACAGTCGTACTCGTAGAAAGGCAGTGGCATTGGGCGGCATTGTTCTTGCGAAAGCCAAGGAACTCCGGAAGCGCTTGTGTACCTAACACGTAAACCCTTCCTGGTGCAGCCAGACCTCCACGGCGCCAGCGCCGCCCGCCGCGATCCTCCGCTGCTCGGCTGCGCAGGCCGTCGACACGGCGTGGGCCATGGCCGAAGGGCCGCAGACAGCCACGCCCACATGCGTCTTTTCCTTGGCGGCCAGCAGCCGGACCAGCGCCGGCAAGTCTGCTCGTCCTCTTTCCACGACAACCAGCTCAGCACCACCGACAGTGTTCTTCTCCTCCACGCTCAGCGTTGCGCCCTTTTCAGGTACTGGCCTGCGAGGCGCATCGATCTGCGCCGCGGGCTGGCGGGCAGCAGCCGCCGCCTCGCCCGTGGTGTGCAGGACCGCCTTGACGCCCGGCAGGCCGTCGTGCTTGCTGGCCATGCGCTGCAGGGCCGCAACGAACCACACAGGCATGCTGGGGTCACGGCTGGACACGACGGCCAGCAGCGACCTCTGCTGGTGGTGGAACTGCTGGACCCAGTCCTCGATGAGACCCAGGGCGAAGCCGGCGCCGGCTCCGCCGGCCACGACAAGCGTGGCGTCGAACCCCTCGTCCCAGCGAACAGGCAGGCCTCCGTAGGGCCCCTCGAGAAGCACGGGGACGCTCGCGTTGGGATGCTTTGCGGCCATGGGGGCGAGGCGGCCGGTGATGCCCCGGCGGGGACAGAGGTAAAAGACGGCCTCGTCGGACGAGCTGGCCGAGCAAATGGTAAAGGGGTGGGCGGTCAGGGCGTGGAGGCCGCCTGCATTGACGAACCGCAGGTAGACGTGCTGGCCGGGGCGCCACCACAGGATGCCCAGCGTCTTGCGGGGGCCCTTTTCGTCCCGGCCGGCCGTGACGGCGGGCACGGAGATCTTGAGCGTGCGGTCCGACACGAGCTCGAGCCGGGCGCGGCGCAGGCCGTGGTCGAGGTAGGTGCGGGCGACGGCAAACAGGAGCAAGGCCAGGTACAGGCTGCCGGCGACGATGAAATAGTCCCACGAGGTCAGGGTGTGGTCGCAGTGGATGAACAGGAACACGCAAAAGACAAGGGCCAGGGCAAAGTGCAGGGCCTTGAAGACTTTGTAGGCGCCGTGGCGGACAAGCGGCAGCGACAGGAACGTGAGCCTGGCCTCGGCGACGAGGGCCACGACGCCCGTCATCCACTGCGCGCTCGCGTTCCAGTTCGACGCCAGGGCACCGGCGATGCCGGCATTGTAGACGACAAAGGGAAAGGTGTGCACGAGGGCGAGGACAAACATGGCCCACGCAGCCATGAGGTGGAAGACGAGCAGCTTTTCGGGGGCAATGTCCGTGACGGCCGCGACCATGTTTGCCTTTGCGCCAAACACGAGGACAAAGGGCAGGCACGCGAGGGACAGGTAGCCGGAGCGCGTCGCCAGCGGCGGCGAGTTGCCGTAGTGGGCGGTGGCCGTGTTGGGCCAGTAGTACGGCTGCGGGCCGAGAAGGCACGCTAGGAAGAAGGCAGTACCCGCAGCGCCCAGCAGACACACGCCGACGGAAGGAGCGTTCCACCCAAGAAGGCGGACGCGGGCACTGCGATACGACAGCGAGCGGACGAGCGCCACGGACCGGAGCCAGGCCGGCCGGCGGCGGACAGACGCGGGGAGAAGGCGAACGAGGCCGTGGGCGACGGCAAACACGGCGATGCCGGCGAGAAAGAAGTAGGTGGCGCCGCGCGCAAAGACCAGGTCAGCCAGGTACCAGTTGACCCAGCGCCTCGATTTGTAGGCGCACTGCTCCGCGGTCATTGTGCACGTCGTCGTGCGGGACGAGTGCAGCTGCACGGGCGACGAGAGCCACTCGTAGGGCTTTTGCTGGTGACAATGTTCCGAATCAGTGCCAAGGTTGAGCAAAAAGAGAAGAGGGATAAGAGGGGGAAAGAAGAGTAAAGAGACTTGCAGAGACTGAAGAGCAGGATAATAAGCCTGGCGTTGCCGGAAGAACCAACGACTTGCCGGTCGGTCGTCCTTTTTTTCTTTTTTTATTATCGTCGCTCCGGTATTCTTCTCATCCTCCGCTAGATGCCTGCCCGGACGCTTTCTCCGCGCCCAGTTGAGCAAGTTTGCGCAGCTTTTGACGGGCCGCGCAGGCGGTGGTGATCTTTATGTGATTAGATAGTTTGCTGAGTGTGAATGGTACGGCACTTTTTTTTTCTTTTTTTCTTTTTTTCTTTTTTTCTCTTTTTCTTTTTTTCTTTTTTTCTTTTTTTCTTTTTTTCTTTTTTTCTTTTTTTCTTTTTTTCTTTTTTTCTTTTTTTCTTTTTTTCTTTTTTTCTTTTTTTCTTTTTTTCTTTCTTTTTGTTGTTATAGCCAAAACATTTCTCTTCGGCTGTTTGTTTACGTTTTGACGTTTCGGTGAGCATCTGACAAAATCCAGACAGGCGGCGGAGGAGACTGCTCATTCGAGTCCGTTATATATTTATTGCTGCAAGAAAACGGTACATGCCCGGCAGTACCAGAGAACATCCAGCCAACGGCAAGGCAGAAGGACAGATAAACATAATGACGCCGTTGAAAATGATTTATTCAATCAAGTGTCGGCAGACACAGTCCAATCTATAAGCCGTCTGATGGCATTCATGGCGGCTGTCTATTTGATGTATATAAAAACAAAGAAAACAAGAGGCCACGGATGGCATTAAAATAGAAAAAAAATCAAAAACGAAAGTAAAAAAAAAGAAAAAAAGAAAGAAACAGAAAGAAACAGAACACACCTACTCGGACCGCGCCGACTTGGTCTTCTTGCTGCGCAGCTTCATCATGACCACGACCATGAGGTACGACGAGATGCAGAACAGCGCCGTGATGCCGGTGTCGCGCCACGCATAGTACCGCTCGTTGAGGTTGAACGCCTTGGCGTAGTCGCCGCCGGTCGAGTAGGCGCAGTACTGGCAGCTGCTCGTGGCGTTGCCGTTGGCCACGTAGCCGGCGTTGGCGCTCAGAAAGTCGGCCATGTAGGCGGCGCACGTCTGGCCGCTGGGCGGGTCAAAGACGGTGAACTCGCTGGCGGCGCACTCGACCTGGACGTCGTAGACGACGGTGCCAAACAGGCCGCCGACCAGGTAGTTGAAGGGGTCCAGGTAGTACAGCCAGTAGCGCCAAAAGGGCTGCATCTGCGCGTAGGGCACGACCACGCCGCAAAAGGTGATGAGGCCGGCGCCGATGAGCAGCGGGTTCGTGATGGCGGCAAAGTAGACGCTGGGCGCATAGGCGGCAATGGCCTGGCCGATGGACGTGTACAGGAACTCGTAAAAGATCATCTGCAGGTACATGTGGCCCGAGATGCTGGCCTTGACGGGGAAGCCGACGGTAAAGTACCAGCAGGCAAAGTAGAGCGTCGCGCAGAGCACGAGGTAGGGGATCTCCGAGACCATCTGCGCGCCCACAAAGGCCACCCAGTGGTACGTCTTGCTCTTCTTCTCGCGCGTCTCAAAGAGATCGCGGTTGTGCAGGAAAAAGGGCTGCATCTGGTTGATGCAGCCCGGCGCCACAAACACAAAGTTGAAGACGGCAAAGATGCGCAGCTGCAGGTCAAAGGACGTGTTGCCAATGTTCCAGAACGTGAAGCCGCCAAACAGCGCCGCGAAGATGTGCAGGTTGAGCTTGTTCCACACGTAGTCGGGCGACCGCCACAGCTGCACCATCAGCCGGTGCAGCACCATGCGGAACTGGAACCACTTGGGCGACGCGAACTCGAGCGCCTCGTCGTCGTCGGGCGCGCCCGTGGCCGCCGCCTGCGCCTCGTTGACGAGCGCCTGCATCTTGGCATACACCGTGGCCCGCTCCGGCGACGCGTTCCACAGGTCGACCCAGTCGGACGCGCTGTGGCTGCTGCCGGCCGCCTTGCCCTGGATGACCTCGACAATGTGGTCGGCCGGGTTGGTGTCGGCGGGGCAGGGGGCGCCGTGGCGCGCAAAGTAGTCGAGCACGACGGCCGAGTGGGCGCCCGTCTCGCCAAAGTAGGCCATCCGGCCGCCCTTGGACAGCAGGAGCAGCGAGTCAAACGCGTCGAACAGGACGGCCGACGGCTGGTGGATCGTGCAGAGGACGGCCTGGCCGCCGTCGACGAGGCGCCGCAGGAAGCGGATGATGTTGTAGGCCGACTGGCCGTCGAGGCCGGACGTGGGCTCGTCGAGGAACAGCAGCGTGGGCTTCGCGACGAGCTCGACGCCCAGGGTCACGCGCTTGCGCTGCTCGATGCTCAGGCCGGCGCCGGGCACGCCGATGAGCGCGTCGGCAAACGGCCGCAGCTCCAGCAGGTCCAGGATGTGCTCGACGTACGCCAGCTTCTCGGACCGCGGCACGCCCTGCGGCTGGCGCAGGAGCGCCGAGAACTCGAGCGCCTCGCGCACCGTGGCCGTGTCCTCGTGCACGTCCATCTGCTCGCAGTAGCCCGTCATGCGCTGGAAGCTGATGCCCTGCGGCTTGCCGTCAATCAGAATCGAGCCGCTGATGCGGCCGGCGTCCTTGCGCTGCGCCAGCACGTCGAGCAGCGTCGTCTTGCCGGCGCCCGAGCTGCCCATGAGCGCCACCAGGTTGCCGGGCTGCACAAAGCCAAAGATCTTGTCGAGCAGCTGCTTCTGCGCGCCCTGGTACTTGACAAAGTAGTCCAGGTCGTGCCAGCAGAACGTGGACTGGCGCGGAGCGGAGGCGGGCGTGGGCGCGGATAAGGACGTCGCCGGGCCGGGCAGCGCCGAGGCTGCGGCCGGGGCGGCACCGGCCTTTTCGAGCGCCGTGACGGGCGTGTCCTCGAGGTCGGGGACCTTGGCCGCCTTGCGGAAGGAGCGCTTGAAGAGCAGCACGGACGAGCCGCCGTGGCTGTTGCGGAACTCAAAGCCCAGGGCGCTGACGACAATGAAAAAGACCCAGAAGCCGAGGATGACGCCAAAGCCGCGCCAGATGTGGCCCGTAGAGTAGTGGAAGTGCTCGCGGATGTAGTCGACGCCCAGGATCTTGCCGGTGAGCGCGTCGCTGCCCGGGACGGTGCAGCCGCGCGAGGGCGCGACGCCGAGCTCACTGTAGCCGGGGCCGTAGGGCACGTACTGCGGCTCGACGCAGTCGAGCGTCAGGCCGCCAAACTCGTTGGCGACGAGCGACTCAAAGGCGTAGGCGCCCGGGTTGAGGTAGAAGATCCAGCGGAACCAGGGGTGCATGCGGTCGTAGGGGATGAGGTAGCCGCCGTAGACGAACAGCACCGTGGACAGGAGGCCCGTCATCTGCGAGGCGACGCCAAAATTGGCGCAGAGCGCGCCGACGGCGCGGAACAGCTGCACAAAGCACAGCGTGCTGGCGTTGGTGACGACCCAAAAGGTGAAGAACTTGCCGGCGTCCGTCTGCAGCGCCGACATGAAGTAGAGGACGAGCGAGAAGAGCGTCACCTGCACGAGCACGACCGGGATGTCGGTGATGGCGTTGGCCACGCAAAAGGCCGTCGGCCGGTAGAAGCCGAAGCGCTTGTGGCGGTCGAGGATGGGCCGGCCCATGAACGAGGCGGTCGTCTCGGACATGGCCTCGAGCAGAAAGTAGAGCACCGGGAAGAAGAGCACGCCCGGGCGCAAAAAGATGGAGGCGCTCGTCAGCGGCATGTTGTAGAAGAGACTGCCGCAGACCAGCGCCTGGATCGTCGCGGAGGCGACCTTGACGCACAGCGACAGGGGGTCGCCCAGCATGATCTGGAACTGCCGGATCGTGCAGTAGCGGATCTGGTCGACCAGGCCGGCCGTGTAGACGCTGCGCTGGCCGATCGTCCAGAAACGCCGCTCCTTTTTCTCGCCGGCCACGACGGCCTGCAGGCCCGCGACCTCGCCGTCCAGGTCCGCGACGGCGGCCTCGGCGGCGCGCATGCGCCGGCACAGCGCGCTCTGCGCGTAGGCCGCCTCAAACTCCTGCGGCGTGCTGGGCACGGCGCCGCCCGCGGCCAGCACCCGCGGCGACACCACGCGCTCCGTCATGACCGTCACCGACGTCAGAAAGTCGGCAATGTTGGCGCCGCGCGGACACTCAAAGCCCAGCTGCTCAAAGTAGGCCCGCGCCTCGCGGCCGGGGCCGTAGTAGATCGTGCAGCCGTCGGCCAGCACGAGCACCTTGTCAAAGGTGTCGTAGATGGCGTTGCCCGCCTGGTACAGCGTCGCCACCACCGTCGTGCGGTCCTCGTCGGCCGACCGCCGCAGCGTCTCGGCAAACTCGAGCGCCGTCTTGCTGTCGAGGCCGCGCGTCGGCTGGTCCCAGAACTGCACGGGGCTCTGGCCCGCCAGCATCTCCGCGAGCGACACGCGCTTGCGCTCGCCGCCGGACACGCCCCGGATGAACTCGTTGCCGACTTTGGTGTTGGCCGTGTGCGCAATGCCCAGGCTGCCGAGCACGCTGTCGCGCGCCCGGCTCACAAAGTCGGCCTTTGTGGCGTGCTGCGGCCCGCGCTTGTGCGGCGTCTTGTTCCGGAGGGCAAAGGTGATGGTCTGGTCGACGGAGAGCGTGGGAAAGTGCACATCGTCTGAGCGTTGTTTGTTAGCAGCGGCAGGGACGGGGCGTGCCGAGAACGGAAGGAGCGACAGGGCTGACGCGAGGGGAGTACGAGGACGCACCTTCCGTGTTGAGCGTGATCTGCTGCCGGTACCGACGGGCCTGGACGTGGTCCATGCTGCCGTAGAACACCTCGCCCTCGACGTGCTTGAACGACTCGCGGTGGTTCGCCAGCACGCGCAGCAGCGACGTGCATCCGGCGCCGGGCCGGCCCAGCACGAGCAGCATCTCGCCGGGCAAGACCTGGCCGGAGACTTTGTGGAGGATGTCCTGCGACCGTCAGCGCCGTTTGCCCATCTTTCCTTCTCTTCTTTCTTTCTCATCTTTCTTGTCTTTCTTCTCGTTGTCTCGTCGCTTACCCTCTCCTCGCCGGCCGCCCGGGAAAAGACGACGCGCGGGTCGATCCGCGAGAACAGCGTCTCGCCCAGCATGGCCCCGGACGCCATCACCCGGACAGTCACGTCCTTGAACGTCAGCGTCAGCGGCTTCTGAGGCCGTCCGCTGCTGTTCTGGCCGGCCGCCGTGCCGCGGGCCGGCCCGCCCGTGCCCGTGCCCACGTCCTTGTCCTTATCCGCGTCGGCCGCCGCGTTGTTCCGCTGCACCAAGTCGACGTCCGTGTCGCCGTCAAACAGGCCGCCCGGCGATGCGGCCTCGTCCTTGTCCCCGGTCTGCAGCCGCTCCGCATTGACGTCGGTGGCGCTGCTGCCGCTGCTGGCGATTGCGGCGTCCATCGTGAGGCAGAGTACCCAACAGGTCCAAGCTGAAGCCTGCGTCCACAACCGTTGCAGCTGCCGTTGAGGCCGTGGCAAGATAGAGCTGTGTCGTCGTGTCGTCGATCTGTCGTAGCCTTTGCGATGCCCGTCGGAAAAAAAAAGATGCTGACCAGACAAGACGGCTTGGCTGGTGTTCAAGGAGCTGGAGAAGGCTCGGGCAGCCAGCTGTTTCTATGGGATCGCCTCTGCCCTGCTCTGGGCCTCTCACCAATGCCAATTTCTATTTATACGTCTGGCGGCCGTCTGTATTTCCCCGTCTGCTTGCTTCCCGACTCTCTTATTCCGCGGATTCTGCTCCCGTCTGCACGCGCCCCTCTCAAGGCTGTCCATATCTCGGACGAGCGTGTACTTCCGCTGCCGCAGCCTCTGGCCCCCGTTTATCAGCTCCTTCTTTCCAGCGCTGTCACTGTCACAGCTCTTCCGCACTCTGCATCACCGGCGAGCTCTATTACGGCGTCGTCGAGAGACCCGCTTATTCGTATTTCGCCGTGTACGCCACATCCGTACTTCCGCCCCGCTTTACGCCGTAACTCCTCATATCCGGGCCACTGCCGTAATTTTGAAGCCGTATCACTCAACCATGCATGCCAGGGAGTCCATCCGGCCAGTTACAGGGCCTTTCGTGCGTTTTGTAATTTTGAGGAGAGAAGGGGAGAGAAGGTTGCCTGCTTCGTCAGCATCCAACGCCGGATCGGATGTGCGTTCAACTAATACTCGTAGAGCGGACGCCGGACGGCGGACGATCTGACCCGGATTCTTTGGCGCACATGTGTAATACTCAGTACGGCTGCTATGAGCCAAGCGCCAATGAGGCTCAGCGGCGGTGGTCCTCCATGTCTGGGTTGCCGTGTCTGCTTCTTGTCCGAGCTCAGTCTCGGAATGCCTCGTCTTCTCGAGAGCTCCAGATGCTTGTGCTTGTACTTTTAATGTTTAGTTTGCGGCCAGAGAATTCGTTAAAAACACAAAAAGGACCAAAGCCCTCGTCGCCTCAGACGTGCGTGCCATCCAAAACCCATGGCGCAAGGCTAGGATTCTTGTCATGGTCGAGTCCACTTCGGACACGCGCCCCTTAGTGCTGCACGGGCCAATGATGCGTACGAGTATATAGAGCTGTTTCGGATATCCTACGAGTCGCCTGGCGTTAGGACAACGTCGTCGTGCTGACATTGCATAAGCAGTTCCGCTTAAATCCTGCCTGGCCCCTTTTTTGCCAGCCGCCCGTTATCCGGGTCTGGGCCCTTCCTCCCTTTCCTAATTCCGTTTTGTCTAGTTGAACGTCGGGACGGATTGTGGCAGCCAGGTATCGCAGGCAGGTGCCGGTACTTATCAGCCTCCCGCTATCCGAATGTGGGCCGTAAGGTTAGTTATGGCGAGACATTGCCCGGGACCTGACTTGAAAAACTTGAGAAAACAAGAGAAAAAGAAAGGAAGAGAAGAAAGGGCTGACAAAGACGACAAGATGGGGAACTCGGGGCCAAGAGGCCAACAGACGCAAAAGACTGGTATCGCCGCATAGTAACACCGTATACAAGAACAGAACCGGCGATGCCAAGGACACCGGCCGTTTGTGCGCAAACAGCCATAAACCAAGCAGAAAGGACCTCCCAGAAATAATACAGAAAACCCAAAACCCCATGCCACGTCGCGTAGCCATCAGAAATTGTAGGGCATGGCCGGGTCGATGGACAAAAAAGCCTCCATGTTCATCGTGCCAAAATCAAAGTCCCAGCCGAGATCGGCTGCCGTGAGGTCGGCGGCCGGCGCGTCAGCGGGCGTGCCGCCCGCGCTGCTGTCGACGTTCCCGCCCATGTGTGGCGAATGCGTGTGGCCTCTGCCGGCTGCTGCGCCGGCCGTGGCTTCGTCGAGGCCGCCAAAAGGAGTAAAGGGAAAGAGAAGAGGCGGCAGGGCATTGCTCAGGTTGGCGAGGCTGCTCAGGTCCGTAAGATTCAGGCCCCCGGCGACGCCCATGCTGTTTGGGAGGGTGCCTGTCCCGTCCGGCCCGCCCTGTCCGTTGTGCAAGAGGCTCGCATTCATTCCGCCGCCGGTCATGGTAGAGACCGCAGGCACCGCCGGGACCGTAGGAATGGTGGATGGCAACGTGGGCAGGACCGTTGTCAGCAGCTGTTGCTGATGTTGCTGATGTTGCTGTTGCTGATGTTGTTGATGTTGTTGATGTTGTTGATGTTGCTGTTGTTGATGCTGTTGATGTTGTTGCTGTTGCTGTTGCTGTTGTTGCTGCTGCTGCTGCTGCTGTTGTTGCCGTGTGTGGGACGCGGGATGTCGTACAACGGGCGATGCCGACGCAGCGGCCGCTGCTGAGGCGGCGTACACGCCGCCACGCGCGCCTGCTTCCTGCTCTCCGATGTCCCCCATGACCGAGTCGCCGCCGTGCAAGGCCGGTGCTTCTGCCGTGCCAGCTGCAGCAGCTGCAGCGGCCGTGCTGAGCGCGCCCGACTGAATGGTGGGCAAGCTGGGCAGCACCGGGCCTGCGCCGATCTGGTCGGCGCGGAAATCGGGATACACCGACTGGATCATGCGCTCCAGGTTGCCTGCCAGGTCCACGGGCATGGCCGTGCCAGGCTTCTGGTTCGGCTTCACCAGCTGCAGCGCACGGATGGCCAGCTGGATCCAGTGCAGGTTGGCCTTTAGGTTGGCCTCGCGGTTGGGCTCGTGGCCCGGCAGCGTCGCCAGGTGCAGCATCTCAAAAGCCAGCACGTGCGACGCGCCCTCTATGAAAAAGCCGTGGTAGCGGACCGCGCGGCACAGCTCGTTCTTCTCCGCGGCGCGGATCAAAAAGGCAATCGAGTGGCGCGCCGCGTCCAGGCAGTATTCGACCGCCGTGTCCAGCCACGGCGGTGGCGGCGGGTGCCGGGTGCCGGTGCCTTCCATGTCTTGCTTGCGCATCTTTGCGCGTATCACCAGGAACGGGCGAAACGTCAGGACCAGCGTGTGGTGGTACACTGTCGTACAGTCAGCATCCTTCCATGTGTGCTCCCATGTCTGTCGCCCGCACCGTCCTTCTGCCTGTCGTCCTCGAAACCGCCATGCCCGGTTCCCTTTGTTCACCTCGCTCGCTCACGCCCCGGCCTCGCACACACACACACACTTACATGTCGAAACAATGGTCTGGCACACGCCCAACTCGCCCGCGGTGGGATCGTCCACCACGCCAAAATTAAAGTCTTCGCGCTGCTTTTCCGCAAACGCCTTGAGGTCGCGGCGCACCTCGTTGGCGGCGGTCCACATGGGCAAGATCGAGTCGTGCTGCCGGCGGTAGATGGACGCGCAGCACTTGGACATTATGCGCGCCAGGGTCACCACGGACTGAAGCAGCTTCTCTTCGGTCGGAAAGGGCACCGACATTTCGCTCTCTGGGAACGAGCTCGGCCGGCCAAGCGAGAAACAAAGCCAGCTGCGCGGTCAGGTTCGTTAGCGAGTCGGGGAGGGCCAGGTGCAGGCGATGGGTGGGAAAGACGTACATCTCCCAAAAGTAGAGACTCCAGATTGTGAGGCGCATCTGGCGCGCGTCTTCAGACGACTGCTGGGCCGCATGCCCCTTGCCGTTGCCGCCGACGCCCTTGTGCAGGCCGGCGGCTACGGCCTTGCGCACGGCGATGCCGGCCCACAGAAACGACGAGTTGGGCCGGGCGCGCTCCGACGCAAAATGGGACATCATGAGCGAGATCTGCACGGTCTGCACGTTGACTGTCTCGTCGAGCGCCGACGCCCAGCGCTTGGCCATGCGGTACAGGTACTGGGACGCGAGCTCTTCCTCGCACAGGTCGGCGCCGAGCGCGAGCGCCAGCAGCACGATGACGGTGTTGGGGTCGCCCGGGGCCAGCAGGGACGACGCCTGGTAGAACGCGGCGAGGCGCGCGCGGAAGGTGTCGCGCGTCCAGATGGGCAGGATGAGCCAAAACGTGGTGAGATAGCCCTCGAGCAGCCGCTCGGCCAGCGCGCGGTCGATGAACATGGACGGGCCCTCGGCAAAGGCGCCGCTGCCGCCGAGGGCAAACGAGGCGTCGCTGCCGTCGGCGAGATCGCCAAAGTAGAGGCGGCGGTTGTTGAACAGATCGAGGCCGGGCCCAATCTCCTCGACCTCCTTGCCGCGGTTGTCTTCGCCGACGCCGTCGTCGGAGTCGTTGTCGTCGGCCTCGTCGTCGTCCTTGCCGTCGTCCTTGTCGTCGTCCTTGTCGTTGTCGGCGCCGTGGGCCTCGGCACCGCCCGCAGCCCCAGCCGCGGCTTTCCTGCGCCGCTTCGCGTCTGCCTTGGCCGCGCTGCGGCGCTGGTCCTCAATCTTGTGGTAGATGTCGTTGAGCAGCGAGAAGTTGGACGACGGCCCGTAGTACAGCTGCAGAAACATGGACGGCGACGCGCGGTGGATGGCCGCCACGCTGTGGTTGTGCAGGCTGTTGCTGCGGCCGCCGCGCGAGGAGGCGGCCGTGTCGGCGGACGAGATGCGCTGGCCCGGGCGGCCGGCCGTCCCCGCGGGGCCGCCATACGGCCGCGGCTGCGGGCTGTTGTCCTGGCTGTAGCCGTCGTCGCTGTCGCGGTGGCTGGAGCCGGGACCCGCACCCTTGCCGAGCAGGTCGCTCTTCTTCATGCGGTTGCGCGCCTTCTTGCGGTACTCGCAGGCAATGTCGCGCAGCTGGCACCGCTGGCAGGGCTCGCCGCCGTCGCAGCGGATCTTGCGCAGCCGGCATTCCTGGCACGCCTTGGAGATGCGCAGCTTGGAGCGGTCCATGATGGCGGCGCCGTCGGGGGAGGGGAGGGCCGTCGCCGGGGCAGACGCATGGGCGCCGCTGGTGGGCACGGGCGAAGGGGGTCGTCGGGGAGGGCGACGCAGCGCGCTGTGTGGCGCTGAGCAATGCTGCGCGGTGCTTGTTTGCGGTGGGAGCGGACTCGCCAAGGTCGCGATGGAAGCAGGAGGGCGAACTGTGGGTCACTTCAGTTGCTACGTAGGAAGGCGGGAAGGGGCAATGGGGCCTTCCTGCAAAAAGTAGACAAAGGGTGCAAAGGCGCCGCTGAAGCAAGGAAGGAGCTGTCGATAATCTCAAAAAACATGTGGAAGGTGCGATCTTTTCCTCGTCATGTCTTAGTCATGAGCTGCAGCTGTCATCGTCATCCCGGCGTACGTCTGCCGATATTAGCAGGCGCCGGCCATTCCAGAACCACGTCCTAAAATTGCCCCAAGGGCCCTAAAAATAATCACGCCGGCTTTTATTCGGACACCCGGGCGAACCGCCCGGCCGTCTGGGAACAAACAAGTGCCCAGATACAGAGTGGACATTAAGAGGTTGCGTCTTTGTTTCATTGATGTTATTTCTAGTCACAAAAGTGCAAGCGTATGCTGCAAGATTCCTCGCCAAAATCGACAAACGACAGTGCTAAATAGGGCTTCCTTGGCTCAAACTGGGAAGAAGAAGGGAAAATGGGTAATGCTGGCGGTGCACACGAGCCATTGGCACGGACTGGGGAGGGGAGAAACGGAGAAGAGGACGAGGCACAGCAATGACGTTTCACGGTCTTGTTGGCCCAGCGCCTCTTTCTTTCCGTCCCCCCCAACAACAAAGGACGTTTTACAGTCGCGGCTTGTTGCTGCCCGAGCAGCACGAGCCGGCGGCGGCCGAGGCATTCGCGGCCGGCACGGCAGCCGTGTGGTTGCCCTTGGAAAAGGCATACGTCGACGACGCGTCGACGGCCACGATCGACGGCGGCACCCAGAGCGCCGGGTTCTTCTGGTAGAAGTTGGCGGCGCGCACCATGACGCTGACGGGCTCCGAGGGCATGATGGGAAAGTCCTCGCAGCGCGGAAAGTGCGTGAGGCCAAACTGCACGTAGCAGACAATGTCCGTGTTGTCAATGTTCTCATCGCGCTCGATCCAGTCGAGGATGGTCGAGTTGTGCGGGTGGCCCACGACGCCGTCGGACTGCGGCACGTAGTCGCCGGCCGGGTACAGCTCGTAGTCCCTGTAGGGCGTGACAAACAGCGACTCGCGCGCAAAGGCCGCGCGCTTCCAGACCATGCTGCCCGGCTTGGCCAGCACGGCGGGGCAGCTGTTGTTGATAATCTTGTAGCCGACGGGCGTGTGCGACGTCTCGTTGATCGAGTTGGGGTTGATAATGTTCCACGACCGGCTCGTCTCGTGCTTGTAGCTCGTGGCGCTCTCCTTGGCCGTGCGCAGCAGCGTCTTCTTGGCCAGGAACGCATTGCCGTACGGATTGCCCGGCGAGCCCACCGGGTCGTCGGCCGGCACGGCGTCCGTCATGACGACCGAGTTGTTGGGCCCGTCGATCTCGGGGTCGATGCGCAGCGAGAAAATGTGCTGGTGGTTGTGCGCGTTGATGCGCGGCGCCACCTCGGTGCCGTAGGGCGCGGCCGTCTCCGACGGGTGCATGCACGTCGTGTTGAGCTGGCCCGTCAGCTTGATCTCGAGCTTGTAGGTGCCGTCCAGCGTGAAGATGTGGTAGAAGCAGTAGTCGTAGTTGGCGGCCGTGATCACCTGCGAGATGATCAGGCGGCGGTCGCGCGCCGTGATGACCGAGCCGTCGCGGTAGTCCGTGTGCTTGTACAGCAGGCCGTTGTCCTCCTCGTGGATGCACACGGCGTTCTTGATGACGGCCGGGTCGCCGCGCGCCGTCGACACAATGGCGTCCAGGTAGTGGATGACGCCCTTGCAGTCGCAGCCCAGCTGCAGCGAGTTGGTCATGAGGCCGGAGCCGTACTCGCCGACGTCAAAGGCGTGCTTCTTGTGGTGCGGGGCGCTGGGCTCGCCGTACGGCACCACCATCTCGACGATGCTGATGCGGTTGAACAGCGTGCGCTGGCGGCCGGCCGTCGGGTCGTCGACGCGGACGTCGGACAGCACAATGCCCTCGCGGTAGTTGAAGCCAATGTGCATCTTGAACTGGCCCCAGGACAGCTCGTTGCCGCGCATGCGGAACGACACGCCCTGCGGCTGCGTAATGTCAATGGGCTTCAGCAAGTTCTCAATGTACTGGTCGCTGACAAACTCGGGCATAAAGTTGTGCTCCTGTAGGGGCACGGCCGTGCGCTCGCCGTTGACGCGGCGGATGTCGACGCTCAGCACCTCCTCCTTTTCCGTGTCGACGACGACGGTAAAGTCGAGCGGGTGCGCGTACTGGTTGTCGTTGGCCGAGTTGCGGTAGTACACAATGGCCTGCTGCAGGCGGCGCTCGTGGCCCCAGCGCTCGTCAAAGCCGACGGCCCAGGCGTCAAAGTACACCTTGGCCATGTCGGTGATGCCGAGGTCGCGGCAGGCCTCCTGGACGCGGGGGTCCGCGCGGCAGACGCGCTCGGTGATGTCGAGGTCCTCGAGGGTCAGCGTCGGGTTGACCTCTGCGACCTCCTTCCAGAGCTCGACGGCGCCGGTGGCCAGGTTGACGACGGTCTCGGCGCAGACGGTGGTGTCGCGCACGAGCACAATGGCAAAGGCCTTGCGGTCCGGGCGAGGGCCGCGGCGCTCGCGGAAGGCGGCATACTCGGCCTTGGGCGGCTCGCGGAGCGTGATGCAGTTGAACTTGAGCACCTTGGGGGATGCATGCTGGCGGAGGATCTTGGCGGCGAGCGTGATCTCGTTAATCGACAGCTGGTCCAGCGGATGCACCAGGGGCTGCTGCGCCGAAGGCTCTACTGCTGAGGAACCAGTGTCCTCGGCCCGATAGATTGTGTAGCCCGCAATTGAAGTGGTGTCGATGTTCATGGTTGCTGCTGTTGTGGAAGTCGTCCATACAAGCGAGTGGGTGTGTGCCAGAAGAGGCTGGTGCGTTCGAGGGTCGGGGCGGCTGTCAAAAGACGAGCAAGGGCGTGTTGGCAGAGCGTGAGGTTGTCGTCAGGCTGGCAAGCGTGCAAGTCAAGATGCTGATGGTGAAGCAGGAAGCAAAAAGAAAAAGAGTGGCGAGGAGGGCGAGGTAAGCCAGAGCTTATGAACCCCCCGCCCGCCGTCCCAGCCAGCCGCACGGCGCCACGTCCGTCCCCCGCGGCCATGACTGGCCATCTTTTTCTCTCAATGCCGGCCACCTTTGTTCCCCATGCGGCGATAGTACGAGTGTGTTGTCTCTGTGTGGCCAATCCGACCAGTGGCAGCTGAGATTGTCCGTATCGGCCTCGTCCCTCGTCCTATCTCGCAGCTCGAGCGCGTGGACTTTCTCGAAAAGGAAAGGAGGGAGACTGGGCAGGAAGAACAGCCACGGTATCTCCGCTCCTAATCTCTGGCCTCGTCTCGTGCGAGGACGCGCCTTGGCCAGCAGGGGGAAGTGTGTCGTTTGACCTGCTGCTCTGCTTGGCCTGCGAGGCGCCGCTCGACCTGGGTTTCTGTGCCCGCGCCGTCTGCTTGTCCTCCGCGGCGCTGGCTGCATCGTTCGACAGCGTGGCGGCGGACTTTTTGTTCGTTTTGGGTCTACGGCGGCGGGGCCGTCATCGCCACGCCCAGGCCGGTTAGGGCTCGCTCTCATTCCAGTGTGTACTGTACATAAACGTATATATATATGTACACTACCTCGTACGGGGTAATACTCTGTCGTATCGCCATTGTCGTTGTGCTGCCGTCGTCGGTTGTCTGCTGCTGTCCCGGGTCCTTTTGTCCAAATCCAGAAACTCGTTCCAGAGATATCGCGAACGTCAGCCGACACGCCGGAAGGAAGCCGGAAGGAAGGAAGGACACGTAAGCAGGCCTCTCCGGGCTCGTGTACGACGGAAGGTGCGACGGGTTCGACATGATATTACATATACATTATTACGTCGTAAGAGGCAAGTACGCAGGCTCGGCCTTTATTACTCCAACAAGCAGGAGCGTCCCGACACGCCATGCACCTTTCGTTCTCCAGCCTTCCTCGCACGACGTATATGTATATCCCTTTTTCTCCCTCTGACCGGGCTTCTTCGCCCCAAAGGGGCTATTTATTGTCGGTGAGCAGTCATGCCCGCGAGACAAGAAAGGACAGGCTAGGTCGCTCTAGGTGTTGTAAATCGGGCGAATAAAAGACCGTAAAACAAAGCACAAAGCACAAAGCACAAAGCACAATTCTCAGAGAAGAAAGAAATGGAAGGAGCAATGTAGAAATACGTCCAAAGCAGCTAAAAACTCCAAAGGGCGCGGAAAGAGCAAAGGGCCGCGGTTGCCTCGATAATATGCACGAAAGCCATGAGGGAAGGCGCAAAAAAGACCCCAGAACCCCACAAAGATTCTGTTTTGCATGTGCAGGAAGGCACGACCAAGTCGACATGGCAGGCCAGTTAGTCCCGGATGTGACACACAGATTGCCTTGGATCTATCAACGATCGGCCGGAGAGCACGCTCTCGTGCCCGCCCGCACACCAATTACGACGGAATATTACACACGCAAACGAGCCGGTGTAAGTCGTATGTGCACGCTGTAGCTAATACGACGTACATGCCGTCCTTTTTGCGGGGAAACGAAGCCAGGGACAAGGAAGGCGCCAGGGCACCGGATGGAAAATGAGCCAAATTGGAAGGCGCAGAGGAGGCGACAAATATCGCAGGGAAGGCGAGGCCGATCGTCTCGACTATTTTGGACCAGGAGACAGCCCAAAGCAGACGGCGCCGCCCGTACCTGCCTCCTGCTTTGTCCTCCAGGGCCCTCCTACTCGTAGTCCCTACATGTCCATATAACACACGGCATCGCCATCTCGGCCACAACAGAGCGAGACGAGCTCACCCGCTTTCCCCCCTTTTGTAACACGCGGCCTCACCTTCTTGTCGTCCCATCCCCGGCCTGCAGAAAATGGTCCAAAGTGTGGCCTGGTACCGTGTCTTGCCCGAGTCCTGAGCGGCCGTTTTTGTTTTCCCAGCCGTCTTTCATCCCATATCGACCAGTCCCCTCGCCGTCTTTCTTACCCCCATTTTACTCTCTTCACACACAAAAATACACGACACCTCGGCCACGATGAGCGACATGCCGCACGGCCGCACCAAGGCCGAGGAGCAAGAGCTCCAGGACGAGCAGGACCTGGCGGCCATGGGCCACGAGCAGGCCATGTCCCGCAAGTTTGGCGTCTTGTCGATGCTGTCGCTGGCGTTCTGCGTGCTGGGGACGTGGTCGACGTTTGCGCAGGATCTGTCGAGCGGGCTCGAGAACGGCGGCCCCGTCAGCATCCTCTGGGGCCTGGTGCTCGTCACCATCTGCAACCTGTGCATCGCCGTGTCGCTGGGCGAGCTGGTCAGCAGCATGCCCACGGCGCTCGGCCAGGCCTACTGGGTCTACAAGCTTCTCGAGGGCCGCGAGGGCGAGGCCACGGCCGTGGGCAAGGTGGCGTCGTACTACTGCGCGTGGATCAACACGTTTGGCTGGTGGACGCTGGGCGCCTCGCAGATTGCCTTTATGACCGACTTTCTGCTCGGCATGAAGGTCATCTTTGCCAACGACTGGGCGGGCGCCGGCACGGGCTGGGTGCAGTTCCTCGTGTTCCTGGCCGTAACCGTCTTTCTGACGGCCTTGAACCTCGTCTTCTGCCGCCGCGAGCGGGCGCTGCCCCTGTTCAACAACTTTGTCGGCGTCTGCTTTGTCGGCCTCTTTTTCGTCTTTATCCTGGCGCTGCTCATCACCGTCGGCGTTCGCCACAACCTCGCCTTCCAGTCGGGCACGTTTGTCTTTGGCACCTGGATCAACCAGACGGGCTGGAGCAACGGCGTCACCTGGTTCATCGGCCTGGTCCAGGCCGCCTACGGCCTGACCGCCTTTGACTCGGCCATCCACATGGTCGAGGAGATCCCCGCGCCCCGCAAGAACATGCCGCGCATCGTCGTGCTGGCCGTCGGCATGGGCGCCCTCTCGGGCTTTGTCTTTATGGTGGTCTGCCTCTTCTGCATCCAGTCGCTCGACGACGTCCTCGACGGGCCCACGGGCCTGCCGTTTATGGACCTGTGCACGAGCACCATTGGCCTGCAGGGCAGCGCCGTGCTGCTCGCGCTCTTCATCTTCAACGGCCTCGGCCAGGGCGTGTCCATCCTGACGACGGGCTCGCGCATGACCTGGGGCTTTGCCCGCGACGGTGGCCTGCCCTTTAGTCGCCAGCTCGCCACCGTCAACCCGACGTGGCAGGTCCCCGCCAACGCCCTGGTCCTGCAGGGCGCGCTCATCGGCCTCGTCGGCGTGCTCTACACGTTCTCGGACACGGTGCTGTCGGCCATTCTCAGCGTCAGCACCATTGCCCTGACGATCTCCTACGCCATGCCCATCCTCGCGCTCATGGTGGCCGGCCGCAAGAAGCTGCCGCCCAACGGCCAGTTCCACCTCGGCTGCATGGGCCCCGTGTGCAACTGGGTCTCGGTCATCTACTGCGCCATCACCACTGTCTTTTTCCTGTTCCCGGGCTCGCCCAACCCGGGCGCCAGCGACATGAACTACGCCATTGCTGTGTTTGGCGTTATGATGATCATTGCCACTGCTTTCTGGTTCATCCGCGGCCGCAACGACTACCTGGAGACGCGTGGCTCTGCGCAGCGCGTGATTGACGCCCAGCGCGGCATGGACATGCAGACCAGCCAAGAAAGCAGCCTGCAGAGCAGCTCGTTGCCCACGGACCTCAAGGCCCTGTAAGGAGTGTGGCCAGTCTGCTCTTGGCAGCTCTCGTTTCCGGGAACGTTTTGAGGCAAGCTGGGCACTGGGTTCGGTATCTGTATGCAATGTATTTTCATGGACTTGTACAAAATCTACTGTTGGTATTTGATTTTTGAGCGTGAATGATAGCCTGTTTGGACAGTGCCCCTGGAGCCGCAAAACAGGTGCCCAGAATATTCTCTCGTAATGCCAACTGCTTTGCCCCAACCCCAGATTCGATTACCCAATGCAAATGGCCTAGTCTCGTGCATTGCCGCGTTTCCCCAGACGGCTGTAGCCCCGGCTTTCCCTTTGCATCTGCCCACGGCGTGTTGTAGCCAGGGGCGTGTTTCTCGAGCACGGCCGTGTAAGTCTGCCAAACACTCGTAGACAGATCCAGAAGGTACAGCCGTTGCGGTGGGCGGTTCGACTTTCCTATCCTGGCACAGGCACACGTCGAGTCGGCTTCTCCAGCACCGACAAGCATCGATCCACGTATTTACAGATTTGCGGGGAAGTGGACGCTGGGGACCGGCAGGTTTTTGGCTGCTCGAAAGAGTGGCGTCCTGGCTGTCTGACCCTGCAGCAGCCTGGTGTTGATCTTGTGATGTTTTCGTCTTGTTCTTGTCTTTTCCTTTTTTTTTTTTTTTTCCATCTTTTACGTTATTTCGTCTTTTCATTAAATTTTTTTTAATAAAACTACTCCAGACACAACACGATGCGGGATGATACAAAGAGGAACGAGATGTAGTGCTCATATGCTTAACCTACAATGGTGATGCTGGAAAAGATGATAAGACGTCATCAGTGGGAGTCCAGGCGGAGAAATGCACTATCCCCCAAACAGGCCTGTTGTCCAGCCCACTTTTTCTGTCCACCCCGCCATGCAACCACCCACGTCGCTTCGCCGTATCTCTTGTTGCTTTCTTTGAACGAGTCGAGCATCTCGAGTGCTACGAGTCGTGATAGATACGTACTGTATACGGTGATAAGGGGCGCCTAAGTAATAGATCGATAACGGCGTGGGGCCATTCGCACAGATAAGTGAAGTCGGGGCGAGATAGGCAATGACGATGGAGGGGTGCGCAAGGAAGGAGCTCTCCTACAGTTTTTCCTGTTTAGGAAAGAAAGTCCAAACCGAGACAGCGCGACGAAGACGGTGGCGACGGGGCGACAAGCCAGAGTCCGAGTGCAGAGGAAAGAGCCGTTTGAGCGAAGCGTCTATTCCTTCCTAGTCTTGCGGATCGCCGCCCTAGTTATACAAGTCGCGCCGACTAGGAAGGAGCTCCTCGCCGGATGACACATCCCCTCCGAGACGTCTTTATCGTGCCTCGAGCTGCACAGGCTGCAACCACACCTCCCCCCCTCGTCCGCACAGTCGTAAAACACATTGTCGCGACGATAAGCATTCTCGGACACGCTCGCCTTCTGATTGCTATTACTGCCGTGCCCCTCGATTTCGAGACACTTTGCTCTTCTCCTCGACAACTCTCACCTTTCGCCCTCTCCCTCACTTCACAGCAACTGCACTACCACTCACACATCTCGCAATGGCCGACCTCTCTGTGCAGCTGACGGCGCCCAACGGCCGCTCGTACACGCAGCCGACGGGCCTGTTTATCAACAACGAGTGGGTGGCGTCGTCTGACGGCGGCAAGATCACCAGCATCGACCCTACGTGAGTTTCTTTTTTTTTTTTCTTCTTTTTTTTTCCCCCAACGCGGCTGGGACTGTTCGCTGACTGCGCAAGAACCGAGACCGAGATCACGTCCGTGTATGCGGCGACGGCCGACGACGTCGACCGCGCCGTCAAGGCGGCGCGCGCAGCGCTCAACGGTCCGGAGTGGGGCGAGCTGTCGGCGACGGACCGCGGAAAGCTGATGACCAAGCTGGCGGAGCTGGTGGAGGCGAACCGCGAGACGCTGGCGACAATCGAGACGTGGGACAACGGCAAGCCGTACACGGTGGCGCGCGACGAGGACCTGACCGAGGTGGCGGAGACGCTGCGGTACTATGCGGGCTACGCGGACAAGCGGTTCGGCCAGGTGATTGAGACGACGCCCGACAAGTTTGCGTACACGGTGCGCGAGCCGGTGGGCGTGTGCGGCCAGATCATCCCGTGGAACTACCCGCTGTCGATGGCGGCGTGGAAGCTGGGCCCCGCGCTGGCGTGCGGCAATGCCGTGGTGCTCAAGCCGGCGGAGCAGACGCCGCTGTCGGTGCTCTACTTTGCCAACCTGATCAAGGAGGCCGGCTTCCCGGCCGGCGTCGTCAACATTGTCAACGGCTACGGCGCCGTGGCGGGCGCGGCGCTTGCGACGCACCCGGGCGTCGACAAGATTGCCTTTACGGGCTCGACGGCGACGGCGCGCACGATTATGAAGCTGGCCAGTGGCACGCTCAAGAACATTACGCTCGAGACGGGCGGCAAGTCGCCGCTGCTCGTGTTTGGCGACGCCGAGATCGACCTCGCCGTCGAGTGGGCGCACATTGGCATCATGTCCAACCAGGGCCAGATCTGCACAGCCACGTCGCGCATCCTCGTGCACGAGAGCGTCTACGACAAGTTCCTGGCCGCCTTCCAGGCGCAGGTCAAGACCATCAGCAAGGTCGGCGACCCCTTTTCCGAGGAGACGTTCCAGGGCCCGCAGGTGACCAAGGCGCAGTACGAGCGCGTGCTGTCGTACGTCGACGTCGGCAAGTCCGAGGGCGCCACGCTCGTGGCGGGCGGCCAGCCGGCCAAGGCGGCGGCCGCGGGCAAGGGCTACTTTGTCGAGCCCACCGTCTTCACCGACGTGGCCCCGACGATGCGCATCTTCCAGGAGGAGGTGTTTGGCCCCTTTGTCGTCATCACCAAGTTCGCCACGGAGGCGGAGGCCGTCGCGCTGGCCAACGGCACCGAGTACGGCCTCGGCGCGGCGCTCTTCACGACGGACCTGACGCGCGCCCACCGCGTGGCGCGCAAGCTCGAGGCCGGCATGGTGTGGATCAACTCGAGCAACGACAGCGACTGGCGCATTCCGTTTGGCGGCGTCAAGCAGAGCGGCATTGGCCGCGAGCTGGGCGAGGCGGGCCTCGAGGCCTACTCGACCATCAAGGCCATCCACGTCAACATGAAGTCAAGGCTGTAGGTGGAGGGCGTGGGAGCTCGAAGTCGGAAACTGTCTCGTTTATGAGACATCGGTTTGTGATGGGTCACGCGTTTGTGCGATTTCATGCTTTATTTCATATCTCATCTCCCGCTGCAGCTTCAGAATGACAAGCAAACCCAAGAACCCTGTTGACCCTGACGTGAAAATCCAACACAAAAAGCTTAGATCATCTTGGCTTGAAAGATCCTCCCAGCGCCGCTGGGACGCTGCACAAAACACCGCACGCTACCCAAAAACGCTCTCAAAATTGGTCTCGGCCATAATGTCCAGCCAGTGGCTGCGGCTCGGCGGCGTCTCGGTGTCGTAGGTCTGCCACACTGTCTCGAGCAGCTGCCGCGCAACGGTAATGGGCCGCGGCGGGAGGTTGCGCTCGAGCTTGCCGAGACGCACGCGCAGCGCATCGCGGGCCCTGCACACGGACGACGCGCCGGGCGCGACGAGGCTGCCGCCGGGGCCGGAAAGGCCCAGAAGGGGCCCGCTGTCCATGGGCTGGGCCGCGTGCGGCGCGCTTCCGCCGCCGACGACCAGGTCGACGGCCGATGCTGCGCCTGTTGCGCCGGGCGCCGCGTCCTGGCCGTCCTCGAGCCGCAAGGCCGTCCCAGCACAGAGGCACAGGATCGGCTGCAGACAGCGCATGGGCGAGTCGGCGGGGATTTCGCCGAGCAGATCGACCGTGTGCAGGACGAGCGGCATCGTCCAGCGGCCCGCCGACGCGCTGGCTTCGGCGGGCATACCCGGCACGGGCGGCTGGCTCGGCGCTTGCGACGCCTGGTGCTGCGAAACGAGGTCGGGGAACGTCTGGTAGAGCTGGAGGAGCGACAGCAGCCGGAAGACCTCGGCTGCCTTGTAGATGTGCGTCGACAGCTCGGCCGAGGGCCCAGACCCGGACGCGGACCCGGACGCGTATGCAGACGCCGAGGCTGCCGACGACGCCCCCTGCCCTGGAATGGGAATGTCAATCGACAGCAACATCTCCTCGAGGCGCTGGCCCTCTTGGATGTCCTGCATGGCCTGGTACAGCAGCTGGTACGTGGCGCGGGGCGTCTTGCGCCAGACCTTGCGGGAGCGGCGGCACAGCGCCATGACTTTGCCAAAGAGGCCGACGAGAACAATGGGCACGCCGACCCAGGCGTGCAGGTGCAGGTCGACGGCGACCTTGCCGTTTCCGTTTCCGTTTCCGTGTCCGCCGCGGCCGCCAAAGGCGGCGCTCGTCTCGGGCGACCAGTCGAGCAGCGCCTGTATGTCCTCCTGGTCGTCGGTGACGACGCTGCGCAGCATCTCCTCGTACAGCAGGCAGCCGCGGAAAAACTCGAGGAGCTCGCGGTCGTCGTCGGCCAGCTGGGCGGCGCGGAGGTCCAGCAGGTCGATGACGGAGCGCGCGTTGCGCAGGTACTGGATGCCCAGCTGGCGCGCGTCGATCCAGCTCAGCGACGAGCTCATGCAGAACAGCGACGTCAGGAGGCCGGCCGGGAACGCCAGCGTGCCGCTGGGCGGGCCCGCGTGGCTGTCTCTGTCTCGGTGATGGTGCGTCGCGCCTTCCTTTCTTCTTCCATGGCGGGCCGGGCCACCGCCGCTTCCTTGCCGCTGCGCGCCGGGCCCAAACAGATCCTGCAGTTGTTGGATCAGCGCCAGGGTCGACATTTGCGGCGCCAGGGTGACAATCTCGTTGATGCTGGCCGGGCGCTTGCGCAGCGACGCGGCAGCCATGGTCTGCATCGAAAAAAAGACGGCCTCGTTGCTGGACCACAGGCGCGAGCACAGCTGGCGGAACGGGTTGGACGGCGAGTCAAGCGCCGCCCACATGCCGCACACCGACTTGAACCAGAGCTCGACCAACGACGTGCCAGGGAGAGCCAGGCCGCGCGCGGGACTGGCCAACTGGAGCTGCTGCTGCTGGTGATAGAGAGGGTGGAACCGCTCGGGCTGCCACAGCTCGAGCGTAAAGGACGCCTCCTCCTCCTCGCCGTCGTCTTCGGGCTCGTGGAAAAAGGGAGAGGTGTCGCCGTATGGGGCCAGCAGCTCGTCTTGGCGGGCGGCGGCGGCGGCGGCGGGGATCGGAGAGAAGAAAGAGGGGGAGGAGACCGACGCCGTTGTTGTTGTCGGCATGAACGAGAAGGGTGAGGGCGGGCCGGGCGTCATGGCGCCCGGTGCCGTGGCGAGGGCCGGCACGGCAGCCACAACTGGCGCACCGGGTCCGTAATAAGAGGACGTCGATGTCGCGGACGATGCAGACGACACGGACGCCGGCGACGCTGACCAGGGCGGCACGGGGGGCACCTGTGCGAGCTGGCTGCGCGCCGCGGCCGGCGTCGACTCCATCTTGACGACTGCCGGCGCGGCCGGCCCGGGCGAGGGGGACATGTCTGGATTGGGATGCGGCTTGATCGACCGCGATGCTGCCGAGGCCAGTTCCGAAAACTCGGGGATGGCCTCGGCGACAGACCGGCTGCTTCTGCTGCTGCCTTGTGCTCCCGCTCCCGCTCCGGCCGTGCCCGTCCCCCTGCGCGCCGTGGGCACGGGGTGCTCGTACTTGGTCGACCACCGCAGCACCTGGCGGTATCCGGGACACGCAATGCCGCGGTTGACGCAGTTGCGGCACGCCGGCACGGTCTCGTCGCATTTGAGCTGCCGAGGTTAGCATTTTGTCCCGGGCGCCGGTTGGCTCATCTCCGCTGGCCTACCCTCTTCGCCTTGCACACCCGGCAGCCGGACCGCGACTTGGCGTGGCGGCTCATGGCGCCTGCTGCATTGGCCTTTGCGATGCGATGCGATGCGATGCAGTGCAGTGCAGTGCAGTGAGCGCACGTCGCCGCTTGTGCAAATGTCGCAAGGACGACAAGCAGACATGCGCCCTCGGCAGCGTATTCACGTACGGCGTGTATGGCGTCTTGTCTTTGTTCTCGCGAACAGCGCGTGCATATATCTCTTTTCAATCTGTCTGGCCGAGCTGTTTTTGCGGGGGTGTTAATAGGCGCTGGAGAGGGCCGAAAAAGGTGCAGGAACAGCGTCGTGCTGCGGGATGCGCTGGAGGAGCGGTGGGCGAGCCCCTGGGGAAAGCGCTGAACCCGTTTGCTTTTACGTACGCGTATCTCTCACTGGCTGGAGATAGCAGGTGCCAGGGCATGTTCGGTGGGGCCGATGACCGGTCTGCCAGCTTATACGAGTATGTACACCTGCCGTCCCAAAAGGGCAACTCCAGCCAGCCAGCAGTAAAGTACCGCGTCGGTATTACCGCGTTTCTTCGTGGCTGTCTTGAGCGATTTGCAAAGCTTGCTTTTGTCAGGCTGAGCGATGTCAATTCTAGTGTGAGGCAGGGTGCAAAGCAGAAAGAGAAACAACCGCTCGCAAAAAAGCCCAATCGAGAACGCGCACAGGAAAACGGAGAGATACAGTGTAATACTATAGACAAAGGAAAGGATCAAGATACAGCGGATCAAAACAGCTGCATCCATGTCCAAGAAATCAATGCTCTTTGTCGTCTTTGGCGCTCAACAGGGTTCTTCTTTTATTGTTCTTGTCCCATTCTTCTCCTCTCGTTGTAGCTATAGTTTCCGCGGTCGTCATCGCTCTCATTCATCACACTCCCCAACTCCCCGCCGCGTTCGGTGCGCTATCGTTTCCGCACCTCAGAGGCCCATCCTTCAATGCCCTCGCCCCGGCTGCCGACGGGAACGCCTTCGACGGCAATGTTCTGCATGCCGGGCGTGTCTTCGAGCCACGGGTGCGAGGCCATGCCGCCGGCGTTGGCGCGGCGCTCGGGCACCAGCTCGAGCATGGGCAGCAGGAAGTCGGCAATGCGGCGGGCCTCCTCGTCCTTGAAGTGGTACTTTTCGCGGAGCACGTCGGGCAGCGCCCAGTGCCGCAGCCGGTGGATGTTGCGCAGGTCGCCCTTGCGGTTGAAAATCTCCTGCGACCACTTGCCCGACAGGCACAGCGATTTGGGGAACGGGCCCAGCAACTCAATGATCTGCGCAATGTGGTCGTCGTCCTTGCCGTACTTTGTGCCTGATTGCGGATCAAAGAGGTAGTCGCCCGTGATGAGCTCAAACACCATGGCTGCCATGCTCCAGACGTCGGTGCTGGCGCCCCACTTGGAGCCCAGGATGACCTCGGGCGACCGGTACTGCCGTGTCTGGATGTCGTTGGTAAAGTGGTGGTTGACCCAGCAGGCGTTGCCCAGATCGGCAATCTTGACGCTGATAATGTCGATGCCCGTGTGCTCTTCGGCTTTCCGCTTGTCGCCCGTGTTGGATGGGCTGCTCGAGGCCGACGTCGTGGCCGAGGGCTTGCCCAGGCTGACGCTCGATACTTCCTTGGCAAGAATGTCTCTGCGAGGTCCGTTAGCGCTGGACGCGGCTGGGAGGAGTTGGCAGGGCATGGGGCCGGAGCTTACTCTGTCTTTTCCCGCTTCTTCTGGAATTCCTCAATCATTTCGTCCTTGCGGTCCATGCCGCGTTCTGAAGAGGAGTGCTCCGCGTTGTGAGAGGAAGAGGCTGCTATGTTAGTTGGCGTCTGCACGGTGCACGGTCGGAGGGGGGCTTACAGTCATGGAGCATCTGTCCGAGGCTGCTGTGGGGAGGCGCCGCAAAGGGCGTGCTGTGGCTGAAGCTGGCGTTTAATGGCGAGGGCAGCGGCTGGCTGCCGGTGATGAGTGTGCGTCTCCTCCGGCGGCCGTTGCGGTTGTTTTCTTTTTCTGGCGTCTCCATCTTGACGACCTTTTTGACAATCTGCTCGACGTCGCCAATCTCGATCAGGACGTTCTCGGGCTTGAGGTCGGTGTGGATGATGCCGCACTCGCGGTGCAGGTAGTCGAGGCCGAGCAGCACCTGCTTTGTGATCTGCTTCACGAGGTACATGGGAATGCCGCGGTGGTTCCACTTCTTGATCAGGCCGAGCAGGGTCTCGCCCAGGACCTCAAAGACCATGCACACGTGGGTGCCGTGCGGGCCCTTGTGCTCAAACGAGTCGAGGAGGCTGATGACGTGTTTCCGGCCCGGGTGGTTGGGGTTGGCCTGGACGATCTTGTTGAGGAGCTTGATCTCGTCGACGGCGGTCTCGGTGTAGTGGGCGGCGGAGCGCACGACCTTGAGGGCGACGTGCTTGCCGGTGGTGTTGTCGCGCGACAGCCAGACGGTGGAGAAGTGGCCCCAGCCGAGTTTCCGGACAACGGTGTATTTGCCATCCTTGAACTTTTCGCCGATCTGGACGGGGTGGTAGCCGCCCTTGCAGTAGTCTTCCGAGTCTTCTTCGTCGGCGGTGTTATCGGCGGCGTCGTCGTCTGAGGACGACGAGGTTGGGGAGTGATTTGAGCCGGATATGTGTGAGGATCTGAGGAGTTAGCGGGGGAAAAATAAAAAAAAGTAAAAATAAAGAAAAAAGAAAAAGAAAAAAGAAAAAGAAAAAAGAAAAAGAAAAAAGAAAAAAAAGAAAAGAAAAAACAGAAAGAGAAGAGATGATGATAAAAGAAAATAGTGAAAACCCCAAATAAGCATGAATAGCACATCTGGAAACACGTCAAGACAAGATGCAGGAAAAGTGGGGGGAGGGGCGCCGCTGCAGGGGTTCAGCGCCGTCGCGAGGGGACGATGTGAAGCCGCAAGAAGAGTGCGCCTTGGTGCGCCGACGGACAGAGACGCGATGCGGGCGCGATGCGGACGAGAAGAGAGCAGACGCGAAGCACGGAGGGGTGAAAGCAGAACCTTGACTTGGACGGCGGGTCGCGCACGTCGCGAAGACTGGGGAGGAGACTCTTCAACATGAAGGCGGTTGATGCGCGGCGCGTCGATGGGAGAGGACAAGAGCGGGCGGTGAGGCGGGAGGGAGAAGAGCAGGAGAGAAGACGAGGAAACAAGAGGCCCAAGACAGACGCAGGAGACGGCGCATCAGAGACGGCGACGCGCAGCCATGGACCTGCAGTAAATAAAGGACGGGAGGGCGCTTAGCTGCCGGGGCTGCTCAGTCCGACTAGACGGAGGACGGCCGGGGAGGTGACAAAAGACGAGACCAAAGAACGAAGGAAATAAGAAAGAACAAAGATCAAAAGATCCAAAAAAGAAAGACCAAAAAAAGGAAGAACAAAAGAGAAACGAAAGATTGGACGGAAGAGGAACAGGCGCGAGGCCAGTCAAGTTGCAGTGCAGGGGCGAAGACAAGATGCAGAAAAGAATAGGGCCGGGGGACAGAGAGCGAGTGGCGGTGGGCGTGGCCAGCAAAGCAGCTGAGAACGGCCAGAAAGGCGGAAGCGCCAGCTGGAGAAGCACAGAAGCGGAGAGCAGGGGGACTGCGATGCGGATGAGACGCAGACAGACCAGACGCAGGAGACATCAGACGCCGAGGCGAGCAAAAGTGCATGCGTTCCGCCGCCTCGCCGCCTCGCCGCCTCTCGTTATTTCTCCGTTCCTGCCGCGTCTTTTCTTTCTTCCCCATCGTATTTCCTTTCGCTCTCCTCTTCGAGGCCGTTGCCCGTCGCCCTGGTCGCGATTTCGTCTTGTGCTCGTCCCGCTTGTCGCGCCGTGCTCGCCCACTCGTCGTTTTGTTCTCTGCGTCTCGCTCTGTGCTGCCCTCCTCTGCCTGCAGCCGGGCCATGCACGCTGCGCCCCGTTGGGAGCGAAAACGAAAAAAAAAGTCGCATAAAGCGGGAACTGTGCACAAACACACAAACACACAAACACAAAAACACAAAACACGACTCACTCTTCTGTGGTTATGATCGGCTTGAGGGCCTCCTTCTTGCGCTTCTTGACCGAGCCGGCATTGGCGCTGCCGCCGTTGGCGGACGAGGCCGATGCGGGGGTCGCCGTCGCGGCGGGCTGCGTCGACGGCGGCGGTTCGTCGGCCGAGGAGGGTGCGCCGTTCATCGTGGTGGTCGGGGGCCGGTGCGCGATGGCGAGGGAGGTGGAAGAGGGGAGAGGACGAGGGCCGCAGAGACGAGGCGCCAGACGGAGGGGAGATGGGGATAAGCACCAGTGAGGCGCGCTGTTTATGAAGCGCCCGGGTCGCTAGGCTGCTGGCGCCAGCGCAGGGCAGCGCGCACGGCGTGCTGAAGACGCAAACGGGGGCGAAAGGCTGGCGGCGGCGGTGGTGCTATGGCGGGTGATGTGCAGGAGGGCGATACCGCCGTGGATTGGCGGACGAGGTGGGGCTTTTGGGTTTCTGGTGTGGTTTCGCTTTCAGCGCCGTTTTGGGCCTGTGCGATTACTGAAGAAGCTTTTTGGTGGGTGGGTGGGGGCCCTTCGATTGCGTGGAGGGGCGTGTCTAGCGGCTTGGGGCCGCTGGAAGCGTGCACGCGTTTGCGCCGAGACAGGCCAGATGCCGGCCGTGCGCTCTGGCCTCGTTTGTCCTGTCGTCGGTCTGCCGGGTCTTCCGGGTGTGGCTCGTGCCGTCGTCCGCTGCCTGCCCGTCCGTTCGTCCGGCGGTGTCTACGGCGTCGTCTGCGGCATCAGCGCCGGCCGTGCAGCCCGCAAGGGTGGTCGGCGCGCCGGGCAGCGGACCGAGCAGGCGGGGCTGCGAGGCGGAGCCGGGGCGTTGCCGCGGCAGAACCGGCCGGACCAGAGCTTCTCGGCGTCGTGCAAACAGAGAAATGGCCGTGGCCGAGGGCCGGGGACATCGGCTATGCGCGGAGGGCGGCGCTGGGTGGCGGCGAGGCGGCGGGGGGCCAGGCCGGCGGTGGGCGAGGTAGGCGATGGGCGAGGTGGGAGAGGTGAGAGAGGATGGGCGTCTGTTGTCGGGATGAAGGGGAGAAGAGAAGAAAAGGAAAAGATCCAGGAGGCAACATAAACGGGAGATGGCAAAAGTGGAAGGAAGCTAAAGAATACCGTACACTATTACGAACGTGCCGGCAGGAGCGACCGCGGCGCTGTGCGGGGCGGCAGGCAGTGTTCGTGAACTCGCCAGCACGAGGCTCAGCACCCGACGTCATCACCCGACGTGCTGTCAATGTTCCTGATTTGACAAAGAACTCGTGTTCTGCCAGCATGAGTGATCACTCCAGCTCGGCAAGCGTGATACCTACGAGCACGTTAGACGCCAAAACCAAGTGTGCACAGTGCGCACAGTGCGTAGACTGTGCGTGCTTGACGCATCGGGCAGGCACGTCCATCGGTCTCGGCAAACGCCATCTGGTCCATGTCTTGGATTGCATCCAGCGAAACAATCCCAGGCAGAACGACACAGCGACGCGCATTTTTGGGAAAAAACGGCGACTGGCAGTATATCACGGGAGACTGCTGCACGCGCAGCCGCTGTTAACGAGACCCGTTCTCGTCTGCAGGTTCGATGATTATCAAAGCCCTTTTTTTGGTCCTTATTTTCCATTTCCGTGTCACTCAGCTGCGGCTTGCCGGCCTCAGACATGCCCTGCTGCTGCTGATGGCTGCTGACGGTTGATGTCGCGCAAGGATACCTGCAGGTGACACGCACAGCATTAGGGCGCTGCCGGCATTGCGTATCCGTTCCCAAGCTCTCGTTTGCTCGTGCCATACCTTTCCACATATCCTTTGTTTTGTATGAGCTATTCTCCTTGGCCCATGTCCTGCCTCAGCCGCCGGGACATGGCCAAAGGCAGCGCGATGCAATACCCCCGCATAGAGGCGATCGACCTCTTGGATTCGGCGGCAGGCCAAGGGCGAGAAATGGCAAAAGGTGCACAGCTGCCGCAGCGAGACAGCGGTTGTCTACGGCCCGTCCCTGCCGGCGCCGTGGACAACTGAGCCGGGCTTCGGCTAGCAAGCGGTGGGTTGACTGCTGGGCCTGTATTTTCCGGCCAGCGCCCAGCGACGTGTAGCGTCTTGCAAAGAAAAGTCAAAGTTCCTAGCAGGAGTGGGAGACGGGGATGGGGCGATGGATGCAGAGATGCAAGTGTCTCTCTGTATATCGTACGAATAGCGTCAATAGAACGGAGTCGAACTCGTAGAAGCAGTTCGTACCAGACGCCCACTGACGTTATTCTCAACTACCCCATTAACGAGTCGCCGCACCATAGAAGACGCCCCAATAGCGTCCAGCAGCCCGTATAGCTCAGTGGTAGAGCGCAGCACTCGTAATGCTGAGGTCCTTGGTTCGATCCCAGGTGCGGGCAAATCAGCACGGGGCGGCCAAGTTGTTTTTTTTGGCAATGTTTTGTGAAAATACGCAGCCTTTTAATTTCTCTCCTTTTTTTCTTTTCCTTTTCTTCTTTTTTTGGTTCGATAAAGTAAATAATACAACTATGTAGTCATCCAACTACTTCACTCACAACAAATACTCTTCTGTCTTCTGTATTCGTGTCATTCACTTGCTCTCGACATCCAATCTCGCGATGTTCAAGTCCAAAGCGTCAGCCAGCGGCCTTCCCTTGTAGGCAACAGCGCTTTCCATGCCGTGCCCGCTTATTCGCGCTTTATCCACGTGGCAGAAACTATTTGCACGGGAACTGTAGTTGGTTGACAACGAAAAAGGAAGGCACGATGAGCCGCGTCTTTCCCAGAACGGCAACCGCGACTGGTCAGCCTTCAAATATATAAAGAAGGCTCTCCTTCTCTTTTTCGATTTTCTTTCTCTCTCTTTTCTCCTCTTTCATCGTCCTTTTCTGGGCCCTGGATCGGCCGCCTCGCTTTGACCAAGCCCATCCCCATCTTGGCTTTACCTCAGCATACTTAAGTCGTCAACACGCTCCTTGTTCTCTCTTGACGTTTTGAAGGCGAGTCGACTGATCTCGCGATAGAAACACTCACGGCCCGGCCAGCGCCAGACGGCCTCTGCCACAACCATTGCCACGTACCAACGTTGCTGGCTTCTTCGTCCGCCGTCCCACATCCAACCACTCTCTTTTGCCTGCGGGCCCTGGCCTCGAGCCTCTCCGTGCTGCGATTATGGATCGACACGTCGAGACAGCGAGAGCACACCAGGGCCTGGACGCGCGCGGTGTGGGCCGTGAGACGAGACGAGCACGCCCTCTCCGCTGTTTCTTTCGCCGCCGTGATGATTGAGATTGGCGCATTCACGTTTGTCGCAGGATACCTGTTCTGCTTCGTGGTGGCCCTCTTGATGAGGCCCCTCGACCAGCCCTGGCTGCCGACGTGTTTCCAGGAAGGCGGGCGTCTCCGCAAGCTCGCGCCTCTGGTGCTGGCACTGCCGGTTCTCGCCGCGCCGGTCCTCTTGCTTGTTCTGGCCATCTGCAAGGCCGTCTGCTAGTCGCGCGGCCAGATGCTTCAGCACAAGGAGAAGAAGGCTGGCCAAAACAACACGGCCCCGGCCAGCGTCGATGTCGAGATGGGCATCGTCGCGCCGGACAGCGAGGTTCGCAGCATCGACGAAGTCGTGGCGGTAGCCGACCTACCTCCCCTGTTTGACCAGCTCGACTTCCAGATGGACTTGAGCTCGTCGGCCACCGGCTCGTCGGTCCGGTCGTCTTGCCCGACGCTGCCCACTGCGAGCCCCGTCTCTTTTGGCGTTGTCGACCGCAGCGCTTCGGCAGTGTCTCTGCAGGTGTCTGTTGCCTTCAAATACGGCAAGGGCAAGTGCACAACCAAGATGACTGCGGTGGTCGAGTCTCAGATTTCCGAGTCTGGCGCGTCTGAGATGGAGGCCGGCATGGCAACGGCCGCGTCCGAGGCCGTTGCTTCTGCGGTCGACCGCGAGGCCATCATGCCTTGCACACTTGCCACCACGTTCGAGGCCCCGGCCGAGATTCCGACTGTCGAGTCTGCCTTTGCCGGAGCCCAGACTGTCGCTGACGCCGAGTCCAAGACAGCCGAGTCCAAGACAGCCGAGTCCAAGACAGCCGAGTCCAAGACAGCCGAGTCCAGTCGTTCCGAGACAGAGGGCCTCGGTTCTGCGGCCGCGTCGGAGACCACGTGCCACCAGGCGTCCAACTGAACTTTACCCTGCGATGCGAAATAGCAGCAGTGGTGGCCTTGCAAGATAAAGCTGGCCAGACTGAGACAGACAAACGGAGTTTTGCGAGACGGGTGATCGGGTCTGGTCTGATTCGACTGGCCAGTGGAGTACGCGGACCAGGAAAGCTTCTTTGCTTATTTTTGGGAGGCCAGGAAGATGCCATTGGCTTTGAATATGTATTTCTGTATTTGTATTTCTGTCTTTCTCGGTATCACCAGGTGGACACCTTTCCCATACTCTCTCATCTTGTCATAGATAGCACTGCAAACAACCAATTTCTTATAACGCTGACCTGCGTAGTCTGGGGGTCAATGCCCGTCTTGTGAGGAGTTCGTTGAGAATCCAAAACTGGGAAGACGGGGACTGGAGAACGGGGACTGGGGAGATGGTGAACTACGCCGGAAATCATCACCCGCCGAATCGGGCGGAGACGGCCACGTGCCAGACACATTAGCACTGTTTATTATCTCGGTGTTCCTCGCCCTTTGCCTCTGGCCGACTGCTTGGCAACACTCTGACTCCGGCAGACCAGCATGGATGCCTCGAGGCTGCCGAACTGGAAGGACATGCCCAAGGTGGAGGGCAAGCCGTGAGTGGACGGGGACAGACCCGGAGACACTTGTTTCGTATCTGCAGGAGAGGAGAGCCCGCTGACCGGCCCAGGCACGGCTGCGCCTGGGGGCTGTTTGACAAGGACGGCGTCAAGGACGAGCTCGGCACGCTGAACCTGCTCACGCCCGAGGTGGTGCTCAGGGCGCGCGAGGAGATCCAGACGGGCCGCAGCGTGGCGCTCAACTGGGGGCTCGACCGGCTTGGCGAGGAGGCCTTTGGGCGCAGCACGCTCAAGCACGAGATTGTCGACTGGCGGAGCAAGCCCGACTATCCGTTTTACTGCTACGACGACGAGATCAGCTTCAACACGCAGGTTGGCAGCCAGTGGGACGGACTGCGTGGGTGTCCTCCCTTCATTCCTTTCTTCTCTTCCTTCTCTTCCTTCTCTTCCCGTCTTCTCTTCACCCCTTTCTTACTGCCCCTTCCACCCTCGTCTTCTAACCGACAAGGTCACTGGGGAGACGCCAAATCGGGCTACTACTACAACGGCATCCACCACGACGACGTGCTGAAGAGCGGCAAGCTGGGCATCGAGAGTGAGCGCCCCTCCCCCCCCCCCAAGTCGTGCACAGCCATTCTCACAACACAGAGTGGACCGAGCGCGGCGGCATCGTCGGCCGCGGCGTGCTGCTCGACTACGTCGCCTATGCGGCCCGCAAGGGCATCGAGTACAGCCCCATGTCGGGCCACGCCATCACGGTCGCGCAGCTCGACGAGATGGCCCGGGAGGCCGGCATTGTGTTCCGCGCCGGCGACATCCTGCTCGTCCGCACCGGCTGGACAAGGTGGTACGACGAGCACAGCGTCGCGGAGCGCAGCCGGCACGTCGCCAACGCCTACGCCTGGGTGGGCGTCCAGGGCTGCGAGGCGACGCTTGCGTGGCTGTGGGACCACCACTTTGCCGCCGTCGGCGGCGACGCCAACGGCTGGGAGGTCGTGCCCTTGGACGCGGACTGGCGCCTGCACGACTTTCTGCTGGCCTACTGGGGCATGCCCATTGGCGAGATGTTTGACCTGGAGGCCCTGGCCGCCGAGTGCGCGCGCCAGCAGCGCTGGTCCTTTTTCTTCACCAGCGCGCCGCTGAACCTGCCGGGCGGCGTCGCCAGCCCGCCCAATGCAGTGTGCGTGTTTTGAGACGTTTAACGATGCATGCGTTCGAGAGGCCAGTGATCTCTCGTCTGACTGTCCTCTCTGCCTTTGTATTGGCCAGCCATGCCCGGCGGGAAACACTGTCTACGAGTATATTTCCGGTCGTTGCCTTTTCAGTGTTTACAATTCGATATAAGCACGTCATTGTCATGCGGTAATATCGAAAGGTAAAAGAGGGACATGAGCAAACTGGGTTTCTTCGCTGGTGATGGTCTCGAGGAAGTGTTTGTCTTGCCGGTCTTTGTGTGAGTTTAGCTCTTGTGTTGGCCACCTTTCGTTTATATCCCTACATTTATTCCTCTTCTTTTCGAACATTCCATATGCCTCTCGATCACGTTGTTTGTCGTTGATCATCTCACCCTTTCGCCTCTCGAGACTGCGTAAATTGCCAGTTCGAGTTCGCGTGGTTGCTCACCGCCTAGTTCACTTTTCTGCCGCTCTTTCCACAACTTGTCCTCGCGTTGACGTCAGCCCCGGCACAACGACGCCCGCCATGGCCGCCGCACCTCTTCCTGGGCCGCAGGAATATGCATACGACACAGAGCCGCTGCTTGTGCAGACGCCGGCGGGCCCGGGCAGCCCCTGGACGTGGACGCCCATGTGGCACCGGCCGTGCAGCTTCGGCCCCGGCGCGTTCGACGCCGTGATGCAGAACCTCGTGCGCAACCCCAACGTGCTCTCGTCGTGGCTGTTCCGCGCCGACACGGTGGCCGAGACGAGTGGCGCGGCCATGCAGGAGCCGGGCGCGCCCGCGCTGCCCTCGTTCCGGGGCCTGGTGCGCGCCGACGACCGCACCATCGTGCGCCGCCTGGTCCCGCGCAACACGCTGCGCGACAAGCCGATGCTGCAGACGTGCGTCTTTTACGAGAGTGTGGCGGGGGACGACGACGACGCCACGGAGCGCTCCCTCGTGGTGTATCTGCCGCACGCCGCCAGCCCGGCCCATGTCCCCTTTTACCACCCCAAGGTGCAGGGCGTGGGCTTTCTGCACGAGTGGTCGTCCACAACCGGCACCGGAACCGTCTCGATCCACTTCTCCTTCTTCCCGCCGGACCGGGCTCCGGCCGACGACGGCGCGCTGGCCGCCAGCAAGCTCAGCCGGCCGGTGCTGTCGCGCGTCGCGCTCAGCCTCATCGGCACGGTGTGCAAGCACGGCGAGGGCAAGCGCGCGGGCTACGTCAAGCGCGTGCACCACGACCAGCTGGTGCCGCAGGGGCGCGTGCAAGACCGCTACACACAGCTCAAGGAGAAGCACGCGCGGCGGCTGGTGCAGACGTGGCAGGAGACCACGGACCCGGCCAAGCACGTGTTTGAAGACCTCGCGATTGCCGCCTTCCTGATGGAGCTGTGGGCCGACATGTACGGAAGCGCCGGCCCCGGCGCGTTCCCCGGGTTCGTCGACGTCGGCTGCGGCAACGGCCTGCTGGTGCACATCCTCAACGAGGAGGGCTACGCGGGCTGGGGATTTGATGCGCGCCAGCGGCGGTCCTGGCAGCAGTACGGCAACGGCAACGGCAACGGCGGCGACGCAGCGGCCCAGCCGCTGCGGGAGAGCCTGCTCCTGCCCTTCTTTCTGGCGGCAGAGCAGGACGGCGGCGCGGTCCGCGGGGAGACGCCCGGCGGCCCCTCGATCCACGACGGCACGTTCCCGCCCGGCACCTTTCTCATTGCCAACCACGCAGACGAGCTCACGGTCTGGACACCCCTGCTGGCCGCCCTGGCAGGCTGCACGTTTCTTGCCATCCCGTGCTGCAGCCACAATTTTACCGGCAGCAAGTTCCGCGCGCCGCCGCCGTCGGCGGCGGCCAGGGAAGCCACCGCCTCGGTCTCGGTGGCGCTGGCGTCGTCATCGACGTATGCGTCGTTTGTCGAGTGGGTCGTCGGCGTGGCCCAAGACTGCGGCTGGACGGTCGAGCGGGAGATGCTGCGCATCCCGAGCACGCGCAACGTCGGTCTGCTGGGGCGGACAAGGCACGCCGCAGACCCCCAGGAGGCTGCATTTACCGTCGAAAAGGCCTGGCAGGTCATTCAAAAGCACGGCGGCGCCCACGGGTTTGCCGACAACGTGGCCAAGCTGCTGGCCGAGGGCAAAAAGTGCAGCCACTGAAGCGCACGAGACAGCGTGCACGGTTGTAACTTTTTCTCGTGTTATTGACGGCTGACGCGCGCACGATATACACAGCAAGACGAAAATGACATAAAAGACGAAACAGACATCGTCCGCGCCCTCAGTCCAGATCCGGCACGGGCAGGTGGTCCACCAGCTTCATGTGCAGCCCCAGTTTCGTGAGCGCGTTGACGGCGTTGCGGTCGCGCAGCTTCTCCGTCTCGTCCTTGGTGACGAGCACAAACTCCTGCTCGAGCAGCAGCGTGCCCTCGGGCACGCCGTACTTGGCCGACGTGGCCGCATCGGTGCGGCCCAGGTCGATGACGAGGCTCTTCTTGACGCCAAATACGGCATCCGACGTCTCGTACGGGTCGCCGCGCAGGTACAGTGCGCTGTCGGGTCGGATGTTAGCGGAGGGGGGACTGTGTGGGGAACGGAAAACAGAGAGGAAAGAAAAAGGAAAAAAAGAAAAAAAAAAAAAAAAAAAAACACACGTTATCAGGTGGTCCCAGCCCTCCTTTTCAAACATAAAGTGGACGTGGGCCGGCCGCCAGCAGTGCCGGCCCAGGCGCTGTAGCAGCTTGCCCACCGGCCCGTCGTGCGGGATCGGGTACGGCACGGGCTTGATGCCCCGGAACCAGAAGCGGCCTTGGTCGTCCGAGACCATGACGCAGCGCTCCGAGGGCGCGTCGCGGTCGGCGTGCTGCACGTCGTAGTGGCCCGAGCTGTCCGTCTCCCAGATGTCGACCTTGACGCCGGCCACGGGGTTGCCGGCGGGGTCCACGACACGGCACAGCGCCAGCATGGGCTCGCCCTCGGGGTCCGACGTCATGGACGCGCCGTTGGCGAGCGTGGGCGCGTCATGTGTGTGGAACGGCCCCAGCACCGAGCCCTCGGTCGAGCCGGCCGGCTTCGGGTGGTTGATGCTGTCGACGAGCAGCGACAGGCCCAGGATGTCCGACAGCAGGATGAACTCGTTGCGCACGTCGCTGCAGATCTGGCCCGTGGCGATCAGGAAGCTGATCGAGGCCATCCATTCCTCCGTGCTCAGCCGTGTCTCGCGCGCAAAGTCGTGCAGGTGCGTGACGAGGCGCGCCATGAGGTAGCGCAGCCGCGCGTCGGGGGACTGGTCATTGATGCGGATCGTGTTGGGCGTGATGTTGTCGATTGTGAGGTCGAGCAGCACCGGCGCGTCGCCCGTGCTGTTGTTGGCCGTCATGGTGGAGGGCGAAAACCGTGTGGTGGTGGGAGCTGGAGAGAACGAAGCAAAACCGCACACTGGCACGGCAGCTTTAAACGAGAATGAGCAGAAAAAGAAATAAAAGAACCCCTCGTTTGACTTTTAGAAAGGTTCACCTCGTCCCTAGCCAGCCCGCCAACCGTGTCCGCTCGATTGTCAAGATGACTACAGCATTACACATCTGTGTCATGCTGAGGTGGACTCCGTCCGAGACGCCAGGTGTCGGGAAGAAAGGACCGAGTGGCGCGAAGATACTCCGCGTCCCCTCCGGTGCACCTAGCTGCAGGTCCTATTCCCGTTGACGTTCTTTGGGCGAGTCGACCCCGCGCTTGGGGACCCGTTTTCTCTGCGCTGCGGATTAGCGGATGTTGCTCGATGTTGGCGCTCCTCCACATCTCCTCACTGACTCTGTCGTCAGATCTTGGTGCTTCGGGTTCAGAACACGGGAAAAGATGCCTCCTGATTCTGATCATGCCACGTCGGCTTGTCTTTTTCGGGCACCGGCGTGGCCGCACGACGGCCAGAATTGACACAGATTCGGACTTGCTGGTCGTCGCCCAGCCGGTCGTCGCCAACCCACGGCGTAGCATCTCCGATTTGCGTCAGCCGTGCCAACATTGTCTGGTCCGCCGAGCCAGCGAAAACGTAGTTCTCGTCCAGACGAACGACGGCACGTGCAGTCAGCTTGCTCCATTGTCGTCCTTGACACTCTGTGTCCACGGAAAGGAGATGCTCCGAAAACTCCCAGGTTGCCAATCGTCTCAAGATCCTCAGGCAGGTGCCTAGCAGCGGCACAGCAAAGCCGGATCGCCGCCCGTGTGCAATCATGGGCTCCGCTGCTGCTGGAACCAGTCCGCTAATTCGAGCGGATGATCCGCAGATCTGGCCGCCGGCCCCAGGACCTCTGTCAATATGGCCGGGTGCCAAGGGACTTGCCGATGGCTATGACAGCTTGGGAAGGCCATTTTCCGCTCCGTCAAGCAGGGAAAGATCTGGAGGCTGACGGAGCCTCCAGGGTTGGACACCTGAAGGTTTTTTGGGGGGATCGACCGTCCAGAGCAGCACGAGGGCTCGAGAAATGCACCCGTACATCCCACAGGCTGACAAGACAAGGGCCGTTATCTGCGTGCATCGAGCCTCGCCGTCTGCAATGGGGCTGTAGCTCAGCCAAGACGGGCTTACAAGCCGTCATTGTTGACGCTACAACTGGTTAGCAAGAGTCTTCAACAGTCAGCGGGCGAACACACTCATGGTTGACTCGTGGACGTGGCTTTTGCTCGGGACGAAAGACAATGGCCATGTTTTCTGCATAAAGGCCGCATCAAAGACAAAGGCCCAAGACAGTCCAAAGTCGGGCGTGCAGAGCGCGGGCGTCGTCCGCTGCCAGCCGCCGTGGCGTTTTGGTTGACTGTGCCATGACGACGTGGTCGCCTTGTTCTGGATGCCGCAACGGAAGACGAAACTGGTGTCCAAAGAGAACAAAACAAGGAAAAGGAAAACGGCAGTTTCCTCCAGCGTTCCTGGAGATATAAGGCAAGAGGAAGGCGCGACGGGCGCCGATGATGGAAGGCGCGATGCACGATCAGCAGGAAAGAATTGAGCCTACTTCATGAAGCCGTAGAGCATACCGTACCCACCGAGGCGTCTTCATTTCTCCAATACATGCAATGCTTGTATCGACAGCTCTATTATCTATATTTATTCCTCGATCCGATCCAATGAGCACTCGGCCAGCGCATCGTGCGTCACTTACACGGCATGTTGAGATGTGGCGGTGCGCACCAGCCACACAAAATGACCCACCTTTAATACGCCCCCACAGGACACCGAAATTTTTGAAAGCTCACAAACTGCTCAGCTGTCTTTTCTCCTCCTGTCCTCCGTCCTGGCTCACCGCACGACCGCGCCCACGCCCGGCCTGCACTGCACCAACTGCGCCAATGCCGCCAGCAACCACGCGGACGGCGCTGTCTGCCGCGGCGCCGGCCTCGGCGTCGGCCATGGCCTCGCTGGCCTCCCGCTTTGGCCGTCTCCAGATGGCCGGCCGGAGAGCCGCCGTCACGTCCGGCCCGGCCTCGTCTGCGCGCCCCTCCTCCTCCCTGTCCTCCTCGTGCTGCCGCCGGCAAGGCGGCCCTCGCCTCGCGTCCAGCGCCATGCAGCAGCCTCTCGCGTCGCCGCCGGCGCCAAGGCCGGCCGGGCCGGCGGCTGCGGCGTTCTCCACAACATCCCCGCGTGACTCGCGGCTGAAGCGCGAGCAGATGCGCAAGTGGCTCCGGGAAAAGGCCTCTGTGAACTACGATGCAGCCCGGCTCTTGCCGGAAAACTCGTCGCCGAACGAAGCGCGCGAGATACGCAGACGGCACAGGCTGTTCCCCGGCAACCCCACGTACAAGAAGCAGTCGGTGCTCAGCGACGGGATGCGCACATTGGTCTGGACGAGAGTGCGGAAGCAAGGCGAGAGCATCAAGGCCGTGGCCGCATCTCTCGGCATCGACATGCGCCGCGTGGCCGCAGTGGTGCGTCTCAAAGAGCTCGAATACGACTTTGTTGCAAAGGTTCGTCCCCCCCTGCAGCACCCCCCTGCAGCATCCCCCTGGCACGTCTCCCCTCCTGGCTGTGATGATACACAAGAATATCGATTAGTCTTGAAGACACAACATATGGTTACAATTTCTGCCATGCTTATCTTTCTGAGCCAAACTTTTTTCTTTTTTTTTTTTTTCTTCTTCTTTTTCAGTCTTCCCCAATTGTCCACGGCTAACAGACACAGGGCAAAAAGACGGCAGATGCGTACTCCGACATGGTGCTGCATATGCTGAGCACGCACTCGGTACGCCGTGCGGAAGAGGGCGCTCCTTTTGAAAACATCAACGAGATCGACACCCACTCCTACACTAAGCAGCAGCTCTTTGTGCCCGTGTCCGAGTCGCGGCAGTTTACGCGCGAGGACGCCGCGCGCGCGTTCCACGACACGATGCTCCCGGCCGACAAGCGCATGCCCATCCCCGAGCTGATCCAGGTCGAAAAGGACATTCAGAGCAAAGAGCTGTGGCCCGAGGAGGCCGCTGCCAAGTTCCGGGCCAAGGCGGTACAGCAGCAACAGTCCCTGGCGGACCGTGACCGTGCCAAGGCCGAGAGCGAGGAGCAGCGCACGACGCGGGTCGAGACGGACCGGTTCCAGTTCCGCATCCGCGACATCAACTCTGAAAACGTCGGCCGCACCGGCCGGTCGACCACGGCCGTGGGCTGTCGGTACGGCGCGCCATACCTCGACCGCAAGCGGGGCCAGGCCAAGATTCCCACGAGCGTGGGTTAAGGAGCTTTTGCCGGAGACGCGTTTGCCGGCGATTGGCGTGCCGGCTGCTCTGTGCCTAGCACGGTGGCTGTGCTGCTGCCCTGGTGGGGGCCATCCATGACATGATTGCGTCACAAGACGACAACGATTGAAAGGACTCGGAGACGTGTACGAGTAAGGGTGTCTGTACGGAAAATACAACCCATGAGCACTACCGTTTTGTCTGTTTCTCCTGTGCCATTGCTTGCGTGTGTTTGCGTGTCAGGGGACGGATTCGCCTGGGCGCTGCTGGCTCCGACGACATGTCGGCAGCCTTTCTGGCACAGCAAGCCGGGCAACTCGCCATGGCACTGCCTCGTTTACGGCGTTCTTTTGTCTCTACGCCTTTTTGACGCCTGCTTTTTGGGCGCCTTATGGCGCCTAGGCCGATTCTTTTTCGATCCACCTATCGTGACCTTGACTCGTCAGAAGGCTTCGCCCTTCTTCTGCGTCGCTCCTATTTTCTACCTAAGGCGTCCAGGCAACCGCAAGGCGACGAGATGAGTTTGGTTAAGGCGTCCAGATTTGCAAAAGAGTCATCGCCAGCCTCGTCTGTCAACAAGGCTTGGGAGAGGCGGTGACGAGGGCCTAACCTGATAAAGCTGAGACAAACATCAAGGGCAGGACGGAAAGGGGGTTTGTATCGCAGGGACGTGCTAGACAAATTTCTGCTTTTTGCTCAGCGATTCTTTCTTTTCTCCACTTCCCCGGAGGCTGATATTAGGAACTTAATTGGGGGGGGGAGCAAAACGTGGTCGAAAGCCCCTAAGGTTGTGCACCTTTCAGTGCAGTACTGAAATCTACGCCAAGCCATCGAGTATTCCATCACGGCCTTTGACACAAGCCTGGGCGTGGGGGGAACCAAGAAACAAAGATGAAACACGGGCAGACCGATAGGGCATCAACAGCTTCCACAAATAGATTAAACAATTAAATAACAGCGTCATGTTCATCCCATCATGCAGCGGTGAAGGAGAGAGGAGGGAGGCGGAAAAAGCGGCGTAACACGGCATTTAATATTACAAGTATTATGATAATTCTTATTTCGTTCTGTCCGTCTACCGCTGTTTTCTGTCGTGGACGGCTTTTCTTCCGGTGAGCCTCGGAGGCTGCCCATGTCTGGGAATATGGACAAGGCCACCAGGAGCCGAGTCATCCGCCGCGTCCGAGCCTGATTCAAGCCTGACGTTGAAAAGAACAAGCAAGACGAAAAAGGCGAACGCGTTGGCTTCCCGGGCGGTTTTGGCTACTGGACGCCTTTCCGCGTGCCCTAAGACGTCCCATTTCACGAGGCCCTGTGCGGTGAGCCGGATGACCTCGACGTTGTAGTGACCGTAGCTTGCCGAGTACTTTTTTGTAAATGGCAGCAGTGTAAAGGCTTTGGCAGCTGTCAAGCAACACCAAAAAGGACTATATTGCCGGTGCCGCTCCACCCGAATATAAAATACCTAAAAACAAAATCAGATGAGCCACTAATGACGTTACGAGTAGGCGTCTCTTTCTCGCTATTAGCTCAAGCGACGCCTTGCGGCACAATTGTTTTGTTATTGGTCTATCTTACTATCTTCAAGCTCTCGTGGAGCTCGTCAAGCGTACACACAAGACTGCCTTGCCCACGGGCGTGGGCTTGCGCTCTGTTTTCAGTTGTTTGGTGAAGGCGCAGCGCTGTTTTTTTTTTTTTTTTTTTTCTTTTTCTTTCTTTTTTCCCCTCTCTTTTTCTTTCTTTTTTTCGTTCTTGAAACTCTCGCCGAGAATCAAAAAGTAAAAGATACCCCGGTATTACCAAGCTACCCCACGGTGGGCTGCAAGCAGCAGCAGCGCTGCAGCCCTATACGGTGACGTAATTAGCAACTTTGTATCGTTGAATCGCCCATTTACTCGTACTGTTGTGGTTTTTTGCCTGTTGCCCGCCACGGTCAAAAGAGACAAGAATGCCCTCGGATGTGCCTTTGCCTCTCTGCCCTTTGGCAGTGCAAAGATATGATACGCAGCATTTTTGCCCGTCCAATTTTTTTTCCCTTTCCTTTGCCCGCTCATTTCGGCCTTGTCTGCCTCACCGCCTTATTTTCCCTAGTGTTTTATGTTGCGCCTTGAGTCTAGAAGCGTCGGGGGTGGCAAAAATGAGCAAGCAAAGGAGAACACAAGTGTTGAAAAAAAAACAGAAGCTGCGACACCGCCTCGTCAATTTGCGCCCTCGAGCATTGGGCGGACAAGGGGTGGTAGTTTGTGGAGCGGTGTCGGTCTTGAAAAACGAGTCCTATTAATTTATGGTGCAATCAACTGGGCTGAGCTGGAGCCGGTTTATACAATGACAAAATACAGTGGAGTTGTCTAGTGGGCAGCAAATGTGAGAAATGGAATAGTTTTGAATACAACAACATCTGAACTGAGAATCCAAACCCTCCAAAAAGTACAAAAATAAGTAGTACATGGCCTGTTGCGAAGCGAGGAAGTCTATCTATGAAGCACAAACATTTGAAAAGAAAAGGAACAAGGACAAAAAACAATGCGTCAAGGCATAAGATCGGATGCAATCATGTCTGGCAATACAATGGACAACAAGGGGATTTTGTAGCGAAACGACAACCTGAAAAAAGACGGTTTTGGTGGAAACAGGGGGACCGAGAGCAAGAGACAATGGAGTAAAACGAGACGGTGGCCGAAAGTCGTTGCAGGCCGTTGGGGGTCTGGCGTCAAAGAATAGCCGTGCAGGCTGGCACCTGGGAAGCGTAGGCTTGTTGTTGGCGTGGCGATTCTAGTAGGTCCTCTTGGTAGTAGTGGATTTGACCGTGCAGTCGGAGCATTTGCGATGATCGCAGTGGAAGCAGTGTTCATCATTCTGCATGTTTCCATATGTACCGCAGGCCGACTAAGGTGCACGTTAGCACGCAAAGAAGTAAAATGGAATGGGAGATATACGTACGCAAGTCCATTGGAAGATTTTCTGAGCTCGTCCCTGTGGCTGCATGGTCGAGGCCGAGGCCTCGGGGAGGCTGTTGGTGCTGGGCATGGTGCTGGTCATGGTAGTGGGTTGGGGTGAGTTGGGGTGAGTTGGGATGAGTTGGTATGAAAAAGAAAAGATCTCTACAACCAGAAAGGAGCAGAAGAGATACAAGTGAAGATATATGCTCGTAGACAGAACAGAAGAGAAGGGTTCTTGAAGACATTCTCAAGAGTGGGAGAGGGCGTTTTTATCAACATAAAAAAGATGTGCGTGCCATTGTAATAGGTCCGCAACTGGGTGTCGCCTTGCTCTGCATGAGTACGATTTTTCCTCAAGCCTTCTTTTCTCGGCTTGTGAACCGAAATGTGAACAACTCGTCGCCTTATAGTCGGTTTTGGGCGTGCCTTGCCAGCCGTTTCTTGTCTGTTGTTCGGGTGTGGGCAACTCGTGTCCTCGCGTCCTAAGGATGTAAGCATATACAGAACGATCTGTACGAGTAGAACCTTTTTTGCCCATTTGGGAGCGTCTTTTTTACACAACTTCTTTCCTTTTCTGTTTTTCAGGTCGCCATTTTTTGCTGGTTTGTTCTTCTCTCCAAGCCCCGGCAGCACAAGAGTAAAGGCGCAGACCAAACATCTCTGCCTCTCTCTCGACTCGTTCTTGGCCTTTGGTCTTTGTCCTCCCAAGCACATTTTCGTGACTCGAACTGGACTATAAGGCTCAGCGTCCTGGGTTGGCGCCTAGCCGTATGAGAACATCTGCGCCCCTCGCCTTGAAAAAGAGGCAGACGCCGACTGGCCTGAGAACTTTTTCTCAAGTGTCAATTATATTGCAGCGAAAACAACGTAAGGCGATGGTATCTCGTAAAATATCTTACGCGTACTTCGAGGCTTTCAGTTGGCCTCATCGGACCCGCGTCGCCTGAAATCGCGCCTATTTGCAAACGCTCTTGTCCTGGGGCAAGGCGCTGTCCCTGCTGTCTGATGATTCGCCGGCTGAGCGCTTGCCTTCGCCTTTGTTTGCGCCTTGTCTTTTTGCGCTGCTGGCCGTTTTGCGGACGTGCACAGGGCGCTCCAGCGGTCGGTGCGCTGTCGTCGTCCGCGCAAACAGTGGTCCGCCGCGTAAGGTCGGTCGCTGCGCCGCCCACTTGTCGCGGTCATCTTCACGTCGCACAGGAACGGGGAGAACGACACCGTCCGTTGTCTCCGGTCGCGCAGCCTCTCATTCAAGGGGCAGCGCTCTTTTCTACTCCTTCTGCCCAATGTCAGCAGCCCAAGTCAACCAGAAACCCAACGAAACGACAACGAAACAAAATGCGGGGACGCAAGACAAGTTACCTGTCTGGAGCGGCCAGCAAAAACATGGCTGTGATTCGTCAAGTTGGCGATGTTTTCGACGCGCTTTTGGAAGAGAACGAAGAGAAAAGAAAGAAAGAAAAGGCAAAGGAAAAGACACAAGCACAACATGCCATTTAGACGATAACCGGGGGAAGAGCGACGCACATATTTATACAGCAGGAAGGCACCAGCTCCAACAATGCGTGATGAGGCTCCTGCCGGGCAAGGGCTCGAGCTGAATCTGCCTGTACAGTTCCTTCCTTTCCCTTTTCGTCTGCAGCTATTGACGGGGAACTGTATATGTATCAGACAAACGCATGAACATGGCGGTTCAATGCAAAGCGACTCAGCTAGGCTGTCTACCGCCCTCTCCCCGGCCACTGTCTACATTCCGCCTCTTTCCCAAGAAACATATGCGTTGCTTTGACGGGCACGATGCAGCTAGTCTGCATCCAGCCGCAGGTCTCGCTGAGCGACCTCTTCTCAGGCCGGGCGTTCTGACTGTGCCCGGGTGCGGCGGCGCCTTTGCTGGCGGCCAGATACGGCTCTGCGATGGACGCGAACGTGAGGATTGTCCTCAGAGAGGCCCCGTGGTGCTGCAATGTGCACACCGGATTGACTTGGAGGGCAAGTGACTCGAGCAGCCTGGCACCTGCATCCTCGAGCTCTCTGGGTGTCGGTCATGCAAGACGGCAGAATGGGAACACTGACTGTGCACAAGTCATGGGAATAAACGAAGCCGTGGCTGTCATCCAAATTAGGGCGATGACAACCGGAAGAGAATAGAGAATGAATACATGTCGAACTGACCATGCAACAGACGCATGCCAGCCAGCATCTGAGCTGATAATTGCTTCTAAAACGAGATCCATCTACGGCTGAATCTTCAATGATTGATGGACTCCTTGGTGCCTTGACATGACCAAGGCAGAAGGTTATTTATGGACTCAGACGGGCAAACCAAGCACTTGCTGCCAGATCAAGGGTCACTTCTGCATACCACTTCCTTCCAAAGTCGGTTCTGAAGAAGGCCGGCGATTCCAGGCCAAGAGACGGAGGCTTGCATCGACCTACCGCCTGACTTGCCGTTCTTCGATGAGAACACGTACGGGTCTCTTTTGTCCTGCACCGGATGGATGGCCTCTCTTGTCCTCCTTTTTTTCCTTTTGCTCAGACGTCGACATACCAGCTGCATGCAACGCTAAGCAGAGGAAATCTACAGAAGATGGACTTTACATACTCTGGCAGCCATGCACGTAGCACGCTGTCACTGTTGCCTGCAGCTCTCCTGCTTTCTTCCAGCAGTCGACCCGTGCCTCGTGCTGCCATGGCTGAGGAGCTGTTTTCTTCTTCCGAGCTTTGAGTGGCATCTCTGCTGCTCTGTTGATATTTCTTTGATGAACTGTGTGAGAAATGCTACACCGCGACATGACGTTGAAATGCCTCTGCTGTGCGTTTGTATTGCCACCGTTTTGACGGCCGCACCATGCCCGACTCGGCAACTTTCGACAACACCGGCGCCAGGCATGGCGCAGAGCACGTCGGCCGCATGGCAAGCGACCAAGCTGCTTTCCGTCTTCCAGTCTTCCATACGCACGCAAAGCAGCCTCTGCATACGCGAAAAAGCCACGGCATCGCCAGTCAGAGACACCGTGGCCAGGAACGACGTCTCTCCTTGCCGGGCTCCGATAGCTTCCCACGGAACGTCCACTGAACTGCCCCGGGTCGGCCAAACAAGCTTTTCTTCCAACTGTTTGCCAGATGCCAAAACCACAAGAAAAAAAAGGCCGTCCACGTACACGTGCGTACAAACGACTGCAGTCATGCTGTGCTCTGCTTAGTCACCTGCCGCGGGGAAGGGGCGACCGTCTTTGTGACACCATGCCGCCTACAAGCCTCACCAATACTTTCAACCTCACCTCTTCATCTGCGGCAACCGCCTCGCATCGCATCTGCGCTTCCCTGCTATTCCTTTTTTTTTTCTACCTTTTGCTGCTGCCTGGCACTTAGTCGGCACGCTTCAGTCAGCCCTGTATTCTGCCTTCTGCGTGCTTCTCCTGATTGCTCCGGTAGAACGGCCTGGGACCTGTCGCGGCGGCCGCTGTATGCGGCCCATATGCGACCACTCACAGACTGCGCCTGGCTGGGGCCTTTCTTTCTCCGCCGTTCTCTCCCTCTGCGCAGGCCTTCTGCTTCTTTCCCCAAACCGGCCTTGCTGCCTTTGAGCCCAATCTGCTCGATTACACGACAGCCAGCCGGGCGGCCCAGCGTCACCCACGCCCGTATACCCTGTATTACTCGAGACATCCGAGCAGATAAACACGACTGAAATAGGATTACAGACTACCGCCCCGGCAGCCAATCCGCTTTGGCCGTTCTTTGGTCGCCACCCGGTCTCCCAAACGGCCGCGCTTACCATGTCCCAGCCCCGAAGCCGTCATATCGCCTCAACGGCTTGCCGTTGGTGCAACGTGCAGGGCAGCGAATGAGACTGCTCCAGCGCATCCGCGCCCTCCGTGCAGCGCATCCACCACCGGGGAGATGCGCGAGCAGACGGCTTCCATGTTCTTCTGTGCGTCTGTTTTCTCGCGAGGAGAAGCAGCCCAAATTCGGCAAGAGCAAGGAAATGCCAGCGGTCGCCCTTTCCCCTTCGCCCAGCGTGGCACTGCCCCGGGCTGGCCAATGAGACCCGCCCAACTAACAATTCACTGTCCTCACCAATTGACCGTCCTGTCTGCCACCATACCACCACGCGACCATTGCATCTTTGCTCTTGTCATTTGGGGCCTCCCGCCCGCTCTCGCAGGCAGTGGACGTGATGGAGGCATCGAGCCGGCGCCGTCCCGCCCACCACCCACGCGCCATATGAGGCTGTTCAGTGGCCGTCGGCGGGCCGCGTCGTCGGCGACCTGGTCCCAGGCACCGGACTGCCATCGCCTCTCTCTGACGACCGCCGCGTCGAGCGTCCTCGTGTCCACAGACAACCGGCCTCGCAGCGCTCTGGGACAGGGCCATTGGTCCGTCTGTCTCGCAGCGGGCAGCACACTGAGCACTGAGCAGCACCGTCTGCAAGTGGAGCGTGGCATCTTCTCTCCCAACGCCCACCACGACGACGTCCACAATTTAACACAGCCGCGGCAGGCCAGCAGCAGACGATCCTCTCCCTTGAGCGCCTGCTCCATGTGCGACACGTCCGTCTAGGTCCGGTCGTCTGGCCGCTCAAGCGGCAACCCAAGCAGGCTTGGTCTGTATTGGTGCCTCCGCCCCTTTCCCCTTTTCACATCTGTGTGTACCTTGTTTCTGTCGTCTCTCCTTTCCCCCATGGAGGTGGCATCTGGGCCGGCTGTGTAACCCACCCTATATCCTATATGGCATGGTTCGTCCTCGTGCATGCCGGCGACTCGGCCAACGGGGAGGTATAAATCGTTTTGTTGCTGCCTTGTCTCGACATCGACCGGGCCTGTCCTTTTCTTTTTTCTTTGACTTGTCGATCACATTCTGCATCTCGCATCGGTGTTGGCCTCCCCTTTGGAGCCTTTTTCTTCTGTTGTGTTTTCCCAGCCGCTGCCCTGTTTCTTGTCGTTCGTTCAGCCATCTTCAGGTCTTTACGGCTACTTCCTTTCATATAAATCCCATCTTGGCCCCTTCTCACCTTTTTTCTATTTTTGTTTCATTACCTTTCAGCACCACTCTTTACATCTTGTGTCGGGGCTGGGAGAGCTGTCTAGAAGCTGTGCTGGCATACGTTCTTCACTAGTCCTCGCTCAGTGATCTGCTCAGTGATCGTCAAACTGTATTATCATTACTTTTCTCTCTCTCTCTCTCTCTCTCTCTCTCTCTCTCTTTGTTCCTCATCTACAAGCCACACATCCCAAGTCACTAAACCAACTCCATCTACAGCATCCTTGTTAGTCTCCCATCCAAAATGGCTTCACACTACAACGGCTCTACGAGCTTAAGCACGACAATCACTCGAGATTCAGCCCCTATCCCTGACGTGGCTCGCCGTATCATACGGGACCAACGTGGCGGCGACCCCGGCAGCAGGCTCCGCGGCAAACAGGTGCGCCAGAGGGGCTCTGGCCCGGCAGCCCGCCCGACACGTCGAGTCCTTACGGAGGAGATGCAACAAGCGCACAGCTCCCTCGGCAGCCCGCGCCGTATGCCCACTCTGCAAGAGATGTACAACACCTGGCGGTCGCTCGAGGACCAGTTTAGCCACATGAGACGTCTTCCCATGTTCGTCAAGGCCGAGATCAAGTTCTGCCACGGCTGCCGCGTGCTCAAAATCAAGGTGCGTCATCGCGACGAAGCATACACCCGGACAAGTGTTGCCACTAACATGGCAACAGTGCAACTGCTTTGACTACTCCCAGCTCGAGGCGCAGTACCAGGAACAGGACCGAAAACTGCGCTATGCAGCACTTCGCGCGTTTCCCGTCGTGGGCGAAGAGAGCGAGGACGAGGCCCCTGCCGATTCTCCCGCCACCGAAAAGGCCGAGGCAAGTCTGCCAATGTCCCGGGAAGCATCCCTGCTCTCCCAGACAAGCTGCGCGACCTCGGCAGCCTCGTCGACCGGTTTCGATTTCAATACGGCGGTGGTGGTACGGGCGGCGCCGCTGTCGGGTGGCGCGTCCGCACCTGCATCCGGGCCAAAGCCGGCGCCACCGTCCACGGCTCCGCCCACGCTCATCAAGTTTGAGCTCCGGACGATTGTCATGGCCAAGGAAAAGATACAGGCGAGCACCCATACGCGGCGCTGGCAGTGCCAGTACGGCATGACCGGCAACCCGTCCGACCCGGTGTGCAAGCGCGAGGACGACAACATGGACACGATCCGCCGCCACTACGGCCGCGAGCACGGCAGCCACCGCTACCACACGAAGCCCGCACTCCGCATCCGCTGCAGCCACTGCAGTCGAACGCACGACAAGCAGCGCCCGCCGGCCAAGTGCCCTGGCTGCGCAGTCGACCGGGGCATCTGGCTGCGCGAGGTGTACGCCATCATTGAGGCGCCGGTGCCTCTCAACAGCCAAGAGGACGACGACGATGACGGCTCGTCTGCGCCCGGCCCCAGAAGCCCCCACGGCGGCCGCCCACACTGGCCGTACGACCCGGCCACAAGCATGCCCGAATGCTACGGCGACATATGCAACAACACCGCGGCCCTGCCCGTAATGCCTCCGCCAGGCGTCTACCCGAGCACAGCGAACACAGCGAACACGGAGAACTCGGCGTCTGGCCTGGCCGTCACGCCGCGGCCGTCCTCCTCGTCGTCGTCGTCCACGGCCCAGTCGCAGACGCCCTCGCCATTTACGCAGGGCTTTTTTGCCATGGGCCATGGCCTGCCCGTGTCGCCAGTCGGCCGCATGGCCTACCCGCCGCTGCCCGCGCCAGGCTCCCCATCGTCACCCGCGTCCAATGCCAGCAGCACGTACAATGCAGGTGCCGTGGCGCTTCTGCCGTACGATCCTCTCGGCGCCGCAGGGCCGGGCCAGGTCGTAACCTATGGCCATCCCGGCGACGGCGACGCTGCTGCCAGCTACACGGGCATGGACATGCTCACCACGTCTGCCAGCGAGGCGCGAGCGCAGACGCAGGCGGCGGCAGCAGCGTCCACAGCAGTACAGCACGTGGGCCAGCCAGAAACCGTGAGCATGGCCGATGTGCAAATGTTTATGGACCTGGCCGCCACGCAGACCACGCAGGCCGCACCGCGAGCACCCAAGGGCCGGTGCGCCGCGGAGAGCGGGTATTTCTATTTTGGCAATGAGCTGTGATGCAGACAGCCCGGTGCTGTCTCCGTCGAAGGAGTCTCCGTCGAAGGAGAGCTCGTGCGAGTCGGGTTGTGTATTTGCTTTATTTAGTGTGTGTCGGTTGTGCGACGGTTGTGCGACGGCGCCTATATCTGTCACGTTTTGGCATTTTGAGATGTGCTTCTCGCAGACTTCTGCCTCACAAAGACTCCGGCTATTCTAGCAACGCTGTAAGGGGGGAGTGTTCCAATTGACTTGGATGCCCGTATTTCGAAAATGGGAAAGTCATGATATAAAGAAGCGCCTGTAACACTACGAGGTACGCAACGCGAGGCATTCTCACTTGAAGAACAAGCCGGCTTGGACCGAGGCTGAGCTCAGGGGTCCACACCCGAGTAGTTTAGGAAACTCCAAAAGACGCCGTCCGCAAAGGGCGAGCGAACGAACACACAGAGGCCGTCTTGAGGTCAGAGACGAGTTTTGAAGTCGAGATGCATCCGTGGCTCGGTGTGCTTAATTTCTACGAGCATCGTACTGCATCAGTACGAGTAGAATCAATACTCGTACTGCGAGTACATACCACAATACAGATTGCAGTATGTACTCGTACAAGTAGACATACCAACAGAAAGACCCACTACGGAGAGTAACACGATACTCACTTACACCCGTTCAGCCAATGGGGTTGAGTCGGCCTGCAGGGAAGCTGCGACCATTCCGTGTTTCCCTCTGCGGTGAGTCACTTGCCGGACGGACGACACTACAAGAAAGGCCTGTGATTGGCCAATAGAGCTTCCGATCCACTTGGCGGATCTCGAGCGCAGAAGAAAGTGGGGGCGGCTGCGTGACGGTGTGGGGCGGCCTTTTCAGCACGCTACCGTTCCTTCCTCACTTTGATGGGGTCTGCCTGCGCCTCGCCAGGCTTTTCGCTGAGCGAGACGGGATGGACAATTGCAGACATCTTTGTTTTCTCTTTTATTTAGGTGCCTTCCTTTTCTCTTTTCTTGATCCCGTTTGTCCTTACGCATCTACAGACAATCCGGCAATCCAAAGCCTCACTCTGTCCCAGAGCTTCGTCCCCGTGCGAAAGCACTCCCCAGCATCGCACCTGCCAATTTTTGCGACTCTGCTTCCTCGTATCACAAAATCTCCAAAAACAGCAACCACAACCCACACCACAACCCACACCACCTCCTCGCCAAGTCTAGGACTTTCATCCAAAAAAAAACATCACGATCTGCTCAACTTGACTGTATCAGCCCAGCCAGCTCACTCCAGCCAGCTCACTCCAGCCAACAGCCACCCCCTCACCTCCCGCATCGCCGCCTACTCACTGACCACTGCCGTGCCTGCGAACAACGCAAGCACAGCCGTGTCCCCAGACCCATAGTGGACAGCCTCCCAGCACCAATCGCGTTCTCCAACCGACCCATGGCGTCTCAAGGCAGCCTCAGCTCTCGCGGCGTTGCCTCCCCCTCTTCGTCTGTCTCGAGCGTCGCCTCCGGCGCTGCCTCGGCCTCGGCCTCGGTCAGCTTCTCCGTCTTCCAGGAGGGCCCCGGCGCCCCCCTTGTCTTCGCCCCCCCTCTCGGTACCCCGGAGCTCCAGGCCCTTGTCGATCTCTTCATTGCCCTGGACCTCCCTGCTTCCATGAAGATGGCCATGATCCAGCGCGACTTTGAGGCCCATACCGCCCGCACCAACGAGCGGTACAAGACCTACGTTGTCCCGTCTGCCCCGACACCCGCTGCGGCGCCGGCCACGACCGCCTCGCCCCTGGCCTTCACGGCCAGCCCCAGCCCCATCTTCCACAACGTCTTTGATGCGCATTTCAACCACACGGCCTCTTCTGTCTCGGGCGGCAGCGGCAACGGAAGCGGAAGCGGAAGCGGCAGCCTGTATCTGGATGCCAGCCCTGTGCTGCGTCCGTCTCCGACCGACTCGGACCTAACCCTCGCCTCGGACCCTCTCTTCCCGCTCTCGGTCCCCATGTTCTCCGCAGCCAACTTCTCCGGCTTCGCCGGCGACAGCCCGCTGGAAGTGAGCGCCGGCTTTGCCGGCCCCTTCTTCCCCGCCGTCGCGGTGGACCGCAGCCCGGCGGCCACGGCGTCTGCCATGTGGCCCGCAACCACGCTGGCGACGCCTGCGCCATCTGTTCTCTCGGTCTCGCCGAATCATGTCGCCTCCGCTCGCCGGACACAGCAGCGTCCGTCTGCTCCCCGGGCCCAGGCCCAGGCCCGGCCCCAGGCCCCGCGCCGCAGACTCTCGGGCAGCAGCAGTATGCAGATCCTCACCCGCACCGGTGAGGACGTCACCCATATGTCCAGCCGCGGCACCCGGACGCACGAAGAGCGGGAAAACACCCGACTTGTCCGCCAGCGCGGCGCTTGCCCCGACTGCCGCCGCAAGAAGACCCGCTGCAACCCGGACCACGCCGGCTTCGCGCTCGAGCCTGTGAGCGCCCGCCCCGGCCCCTACACCGCGCCTGCCCAGTCCGGCCGGGCCAAGGCCGAGGCTGCTGCCGCCAAGGCGGCCAAGGCGTCCAAGGCCAAGGCCGAAGGCAAGAAGGCCGCGGCCGCCATGATGACGCCCGTCTTCGTCACGCCCCCGCAGGCCCCCAACCCGGCTGTCCTCGCGGGCATCATGGACGGGGGCGGCGGTGGCGGCGGCCTAGGGTATATACCGCAGCTCGACCTGGGCCTCTTCCAGGACTCGTTCGACTGGGATCTGGCCTCCGACCAGGGCGGCCTTTTCGCCCCCGAGGACCTGGAGCTGAGCATTGCCACGACGTTGTCCATGGCCCCGGCCGCCCCGACTTCGACTTGCACCGCCACGGCCACCGGCTCGGCGAGCGTTCCGCCGTTCCGACCTCCACCGCCAAGCCGACCCGCGGATGCCCGCGTTCCCTCTCGCCGCCAGTTGATCTCCGCGCCCTGCCTTGTCTCTGCCACAACAAACGTCTCCTCGGTTGCCAACGCCCATGCCAATGCCGTGATGCCTGCGGCTGCTGGTCCCAACGAGCAGATGGGACACACCACCGACAGCACGGCCTTTGCCTCCGCCTCTGCCTACGAGACCTCTTTCTTCGGCGACTCCAGCGACTCTGCGCTCTTCTCCAGCGCTGCGGACGCCTCCATGGCTGGGTCTCGCGTTCAACCCGGCTCCGCCCAGACCGGCGGGCTGACACTGTCACCGTCACCGACGCTGCGCAATTCACCATCGCTGCGCAACTCACCATCGCTATCGGCATCAAATGCAACGGACCGAGAAGCAGATGTGGGCTGCAATGGCCTGAATCGGCGTGAAACGGCTGCCTCTCAGACAGGCCAGTCGGATGAAGTGGGATGCCGCGGCGAGCATGACGAGCGGAATCGGGAAGAGCCCACGGCCGTGCTGCTCCAGACGTCACCGGCATTGGACGTCGAGGGCGAGAGCAGCGGGACGGGGGCCCAGACCGAGCGTAGGCGGACGCGCAACACGCGCGCGACGCCCACGCCGACGTCCTTCTCATCGTCCTCGTCGTCTCCGTCGTCTTTATCGGCGTCGACTGCATCCGACGAGCCACTGTCGTTTTCATCCTCGTCGTTTTCGCCGTCCTTGTCGTCACCCACAGCCACCGCAGCGCTCCTCGCGGCATGGTCCGAACTCGTGGTTTCACTGGTCCCGGCCTATGTTGCGTGGGCAGCTGGCCAGGCCCAAGACAACTCGGTGGACGACATGGTATCTGACATGGAAGCGCAAATCGGCCGGATGACTCTCGGTCCCGCCCTCGTCTCATGCCAATAGTATTTGGAGATACTGTATTGGTGGGAGGCGAACGGCGGCCGAGATGTTGGATGACAACGAGGCCTGCGTCCGGTGAGGGGCAACGGCGGGAGAAACCAAGCAGAGGATGAAGAGCAAGCGTCGGCGACTGATTTTGATTTTTGATTTTTGATTTCTGATTTCTGCCCTTTTTTTTCTTTCTTTTTTTGGTTTTTGAATTACTTTGTCCAGGACAACGGTCTCTTGACGACTTTTCTTTGATTGAAACATGGTCACTCTCCATCGTGATATCGCAACCACGTAAACTCTCACTTTCGTACCACGCCTGGCGTCAGCGCCATTTCACCCGACGACTCGTCTGCTGAAACAACTGACCAAACGTCGTACACGTACTCCACGCCAAGAGAAAAGGACAGAATAACACGGTGGTTGAAGTCGTAAATGCCCGTAACAACACTGCGGTGGCTTATTGGAACAATAGGCTCTCATGTCTCGCCATGTGCAACTCACGCCGTCGACAGCCTGGGAGGACGATCGGTGTCGACTGGTGGCGAGGCCAGAAAATTCGTGTATTTTGCATCCTGCGCGGATGCCGTGGATAGTCCCTCGCTGCTTCCTTGCCGCCGACACGACACCGAGCTCCTTCCCACGTCGCATCGCCATCTCCAGCAATCTCTTCGACTGTTTTGGTACGAGAACCTGCGCGGTGCGCTCGTTCCTTCCTTTCCGGGACCACGCCAGCGTTTGCAGGCAGCCCTTGCCCCGGCATCGTCTTTGCGACTGGACGCACGACAGATCAGGAAAGAGCTCCCTTCGCGAACACCACCGCGCACGCCTGCCTCCACAGAGCACCTCGGTATTAGGGGAAGGAGCGATGCATTCAAAAGCAGCAAGACGAACCAAAAAAGAGAAACGCGCCAAAGTAACCAGAGAACAGAGCCAGCCGGCCGCGCCTTCCACCGAGAACCAACCTGGCGATGCACGCCTGCCGCTTCGGACAACAACATGGCTTGCACTTTCCTCTTGTCGTATCCGTTGTGTGTCTTTGCTTGCGGGCATCACGGCAGGTGCAACCGGCCTTGTCGCTTTTGCGCTGGCTCTCCAACAACCCCCCTTTCCCCTCCTTCCGCATCCCCCGACCGTGGCCGCAGACCGCTTGCCATTTTGTCTTGCCGCATCGTGTGCTCTTGCGTCCGCTGTTCTCTTCGCCCTGGCCTGTTTGTTTTCATCCCCCCACGCACGAGCCACGCCAGATCAGACGTCAGACACTCGCGAGCAGAGCCTCGGCGAGATCCAAGTACAAAGTCAGGACCAAGTCAGCAGCAGAGCACAAAGCAGCGGCAGTCAGGACGGCTTGACAGACAACGGCTGGACCACGACCTGGAACGAGAGCTGGGACGAAGGCCAGAACGACTGCGAGGACGGAGACGAAATCACGGACGCCGAGATGCAAGGCTCTGGGCACCGCCGGCAGTATGTTCCTCTCCCCTCCTTCTACCCGTCGCTTCTGTTCCGTTGATTTCGCTCGTTTTCCTTGGGCTTTGGAAACTCGTCTCGTGCTAACAACCAAGGGATAGACAGGAATCTAGGCCTATACGATGGCCGGGGGGTCTCTCTGCGGGATCTGGCAGTGATGCTGTCCCGTCGCCGGCGGGTCTTGGTGGCCGTGGCCGGGGCCGCGGCCGTGGCCGTGGCCGTGGAATTTCCCCCCGAGGAGGCCAATGGCATTTTGCCCGCGAGGACTTCCCTCCTATCACAGCGCTGGCCGCTGGCGGTGCCAGCAATCATCCGTTGAAGCGCGAAGGCAGCCGTGGCCGGAGTGGTGGATTTGTTCCCGCCCGTGTTCAAGACACAGACCATCGCTTCCGTGGCGGCCATCGGGGTATGTCGTCTCATGGAGTTCGGCATGGGAATCGGCCGGGTATCGCAGGATCTTTGGCGCCACGCCTGGACCCCAAGACGGAAAGACGTTCCACAGCATCGGCAGAACCAGCGACGGACCGGCCTCCAGCCGCTCCAGCCAGATCCAGCGCAGCCAAGGCAATTGTGCCAGCACCATCGCCAGCTGTCAAACAGAATCCAGGCCGGCCACTGCATCAGCCAATGGAGAGTGTGCCGGCGACAACACCGCATTGCCGTGCCATCGATAAGCGGGAGGGCGTTCCCGTTGATGCCGTACCCGGCGCCATATCCGGTATCACGTCTGTCGCTGTGCCTGGCTCAAATTGCGTGTCAAACGCGACCACAAACGGCACAGGCAGCCAGGCTGGCACAAATGGAACAAGCAGCTGTGCTGTGGCAGCACAGACATCGGGCGACACGCCAGAATCCAGCAGCGGCGAACAAAACCGCCGCGCTCGTCGCGCACAGCGGGCTGTTTTGATCTTTCAAGAACAGTGCCAAATCCGCCAGGCAGAAGACGCAGCGCAGGCAGAACAAGCTCAGGCTGCCAGAGTCACAACCTCGACGACGCGCACTTTGTGTGTGCAATCGCTGTCGGACGTGACTAAGGCGGTGGCCAACAGAACTTCGTCGGCCCCCAGCACCAATAGCAAGGTGGTGGTGAGCTCTATTCACGTTAGCCCCACTCTTATTAACGCGGCCACCACATCTCCTCCAGTCGGCCGCGCTACCGCGAATATTATTTCAGGCACACCTTGCAGCAACAAAAACCCGTTGCCAAAATACAGTCTTCCCAGCAACCCCGGCAACTCAACCGATGCGTTGGCCAATCCGCCAGCGTCTTCCGCCACAAATACCTGCTTTATTGACTGCAACAAACCTGCGCCTGGTGCGTCGACTGGTTCATCCTCCGCGGTTGTCACTATGGCGAGTGCCAAAGTGAACGACGGCCTGTCTGGTAGCGACGCGGAGGACGGGAACGACTCCGACGACGATGGGGGGTTTGTCATGACGAGAACTGCGGGCAAGCGCCGCCTCAACGTGAGCGCTGCCGACATGATCGCCAACGAGATTTTGGACGATGTCAACGAGGACCTGATTGTGGATGACGAAGATGTGACCGACCCCATCAAACGGCTACACAGAGGCTACATGAACGAGGCTGTTGCCATGGTAAGTGATTTTGAGGTTTATTTCTTTTCCCCCAATTTCCCTCGCCCTTCCACCGTCACACAGGATCTCTCCTGCGTCAAGATCGCAGCGCTGGTTCCATGGTTCAGGCCATCCATGTCTCAAAGGATGCTCCTCAGGATCTTGGCACTTTTCTGTTTTTTTTTTTTTATTTCTTTTTCTCCATCTGTCACGTGTACTTTATGACGCTGTTGTTGCGCAAGCCACACAAAATCTTTTGACCTTTTACGCTCTGTGAATCTGCTAACGGTCGATCAGGCAAAACTGGCCCTCCGCACAAACGAAACACCGGTTGGTTGCGTGCTTGTGCATAACGGCCGGATCATTGCGCGTGGCATGAACGCCACGAACATGACGCGGAACGGTACACGGCATGCCGAGCTGATGTGCATCAACGCCCTACTCTCGTACTGGGACGACGTCGATAAGTCTGACGAGGCGTGCCCCGATAACGAAGACGGCCTCTCCGACTGCGGGAGCGCCGAGGACTACGACGACAACAAGAAGGACTACGCCGACGAGGACTGGCAAAAGGTTGACCCTAGCAAAGGCCATCTGTATCCTTACGGCCAAAAGCTTCACCCGGCGCGGATCGTGAACCCCGACATTATCCATGAATGCTCGCTCTACGTCACTGTGGAGCCGTGCATCATGTGTGCGTCGATGCTGAGACAATACGGCATCAAAAAGGTGTATTTTGGCGCGGCGAACGACAAGTTTGGCGGCACCGGTGGCGTACTTCGCATTCACATGAACTCCAAGCCGAACAGGCCCGCTCAACAGAATGTGACGTACATAGAGACATATGTTACGAACATGATGTCTCGGCCCAAGCGTCCCAGCCGACCCCCGCGAGCCTCCGCTGCCGTGAACACTGCAGAAGGCACTGCCGCCAAAGACGCAGCCACGAACGACGCTGCCTTGGCCCCTTCTCCCACGGAGTCGCCTGGCGCCCAGGACGATGGCAACGACGCCAACGACGCCAACGGCGCCCACGCAACAACGACTGTCACGAGAACAGTCATGACCACCGACAACAAAGGCAACCCGCCGGTCATCCGGCATACATCGACGATTCCCATTGCCGAAGGTGCTGTTCCTGCTAGAGACGAGGGGCATGGTGGGAACGTCGAGCCAGGATTCGATGTCGAGGGCGGCTGGGGCCGCGACAAGGCAGTGTTCCTTCTGCGGCAATTCTACGTGCAGGAGAACGGCAGAGCGCCGGCGCCGAGAAAGAAGGAGGGCCGTGCCCAGCGGCTCGTGGAGCAGATGAAGTGCGAGACGGAGAGCACGGTCAAGCTACCCCAGAACCTGGACACACTGCCGTTCAAGGGATTGTCCGACAAGGGGTCGCTGGCGCCGGCTGCCGGTGGCTCGACAGAACTCGGGTCTGCTATGGATACAACCCCAGACGTCTTGGGCCCTACCGGCGATGCGCCCGTTGCCATTACCTCCAATGTCTCTGCCGACTAGAAGTCGAGCAGAGGCAACGCTCACGACGCGGCAGCCAATGCGACAGAATCGACGCCGCATTCGCCTCAGACCACCGTGCTAGCCAATCTGCTGGTCGGCCTCAAGAAGCCGGACACCAAAGAGAACCAGGGCGTCGGTACGATCGGGGACGGGCGTCTGTCCAGCCGCCAGAAAGACAGCGGCGTCGAGGCTCTTTCCAAGGAGAAGGACAAACGGTCTGTTCGCTTTGCCATGCCCCTCAGCCCTATGACGAACCGCAACAAATAACACGCGAGAGCCGGCGATAAGTTCTCGTCGTCTGTGCTTTTTTTTGGACTTGCAATTCCTTCTTGGCGCGTTGACCAAGACTCGGCAAGTTTTCTGTTGAGGCAACGGCACACCATGTTTCTGCCTCTCCCTATTACCCACCAACGCCTTTTTTTTTCGTCTACTGCAGTTTTTAGCATCTTTTCTTATTTGTGTTTTTATTTTATTTTTTGGCGTTCTGTTGCTGTATGGATGGTTAGGGGCAAACTCCACAAAGCGGTGAAGCAAGGGAACGATGGAACTGGGGCTGTATGTGTACGTGGTGCATGATTTGGGAAAGGAGACGTCAGTCCCGGCACGATTGATGGACATGGGGTGGACAGTGTGCGGACGGAGACGATTTATGAAGCATGCCCCAGACTGCGGCGGCCTCAAGGGCCCGCAGCACAGCAGATACAAAATATGCTATTCTTGTACTCGTCCTAGTGCGTGCGCATGCCCTGCTCGAGACTCTGTGCCAGAGACGAACCGCGCAGGGCGCTCTGGCCGTGACGCCCCCTCGGGGCTTCCTCGGCGAAGCTGACACGGGCGGTGCACCAGTCCAGCAGAGACGGGACGCGGCTGCCGGTCCCTGGCGGCGGCTGAAACAGGCCGGCGCTGACATCGATGAGGTCGGGCCGCCAGGCATCGTGCCAAAAGACGGTTGCGCCACAGCGGCTGCAAAAGTTGCGCTCCACGCCCGGGGAGGAGTGGTAGGTGGCGAGGGCGGGTATGGGGCTCGCGGCGGTCTTGTCGAAGCAGAGAGGCGCGCCGCTGGGCAGGCGGATGCAGAGGCGGGGGACAAAGGCCCATGTCTGGATCTCGAAGCCGGTGGCCAGACGGCACGAGCGGCACGCACAGGTGCCGGCCAGCCAGCGAGCGCCAGCCAGGTCCGGCGCCGCGGACGATGGTGCCGACGGCGCAGAAGAGCAGATCCACCATTTGCAGTCTCCCGGGTTGGCCGTGACGGCGGGATCGGTGGCGGCAAACGGCACGAGCAGGTCGGAGAAGCCCGAGCGCGGCTGGCGGCTGGCGTCGGGGTCGTGGTCCGGCGGGCGCACCGTCAGCTGGACGGCGCCGCAGTGGCATGCGGCAGGCACCGTGCGGTCGGCCGCGCTGCCTGCCGGGGGCGGCGCAGTGTGTCGGGGAGAAGACGGCGAGGCCGGCTGCGGGCCGCCGTCCATCGGGCGGTCTCCCACAGACGGCAGCCAGGCTGCCAGGCCGCCGTCGCCCGTATCGCCAACATGGCGGTGGCCGGCGTAGGCCATGACTGTGCCGTCGCCGTCGCCGTCGCCGTCGCATGTCTCCTCGGCAATGACGCCGGTGGCCACGGCCCACAGCGGCAGCCCGGCGTCGTCGTGCTGCCGTTGAAAGACGTGGCAGCCGCACGTGCGGCAAAAGAAGCGCGTCGTCGCCGGAGAAGACGCATACGCCGTCAGCAGCAGCAGGGCGGACGCCGGGGGCGCCTCGATGGGGCAGTACGAGGTGAAGAAGACGCCGGTCGTGCGGCGGCAGGTGGTGCAGTGGCAGAGGGTGATGGGGATGGGCAGGCGGCTGGTGCCGTCTGGGAGGCGGGCCGTGACCGTCTGGGCGAGGGCGCCGCAGAGGCAAGTGATGGCGAGGCGGGGAGGCATCTTTTCTTTTTGGAGTGTTTACATTGTCGTCAAGGCGATAATTTCGAAAAGCGATGCATTCTTAAACACGGGAAGAGGAGAGAGACCTGGACAAGGCCGGCAAAATACCGGTATAACACCGGAAGAAGCAGGTCATATAGAAGATCATGATACACCAAGACGGGGTGGAGGGCGAGTGATACGTCAAGCCAGGCGGTCGTCACACTGCGGCATGTTGTTTGTCTTGGCTTGCCGCCGGCCAAGGCTACGAAATAGAGCAGTAGCCTGTAACGGCGCCTGAAATAGCGCCCTCTTACCGTAGTCGTCGGGCTAATAACGTCGTACTCCATCACAACCTTGAACCACAGCCATGGAAGCACCGCATCCGCCGCACTCGCCGCAGTCGCCGCAGTCGCCGCACTCGCCGCCGCGCCGGCGGCCCGACCGCTCGTCGGAGGATGCGCGGCGCGTGCGCGTCAAGAACCGGCGGCTCGAGTTTCTGCGGCGGCACCCGGAATACGTCGCGTCGGCGGAGCGCGAGTTTGTCGACGTGGCGCTGTACAACGCGCTGGTGCGGTCGTTCCAGACGCCGGCCGAGCGTGCGGCCGAGGCCCGGGACGCGGGGTTCGGGCATGTGCTGGAGGCGTCCATGCTGCGGAACCCGGAGCCGCTGCAGCGCGGCGTCGACGCGGAGGACGGCGTGGAGGAGGAGGAGGAGGAGGGGGAGGAGGAGGGGGAGCGGCAGGACGGGGAGGGCGGCGACGCCGGCTACGACGGTGCCAGCGTGGACAGCGCCGACACGGACGCCGACGCCGACGCCGGACCGCGCGAGCGGGCGCGCCGCCGGTGGCACGCCGTGGTGCGCGAGTGGTTCGTGGCGGGCGGCGCGGCGGCCGACGACGGGTTCGACTACGCGGCCGTCGACGACGACAGCGAGTACGACGCGCTGGCGCGGGCAGACGCGCAGGACCAGTGGTTCGACGACGAGGAGCCGGCGTGGGCGGACGGGGGGGCGGGCGCGCGGACGAGCGAGACGGGGATCCAAGACTTTTGAGCGTACACTGTTGCTACGGAATACGACAAGACCCTGGCAAAGGTTATTTTATGGGCTCAAGGCAGACTGTACGAATAAGTACGCGTACGAGTAGGGAGTGCGTCGTATTACAGTGAGCATCGTGCTCGTATTGCTCGAGGACGCCTCAAGGCCCATAAATACAGCCTGGACGTCTGCAGCCCCTGCAGCTGGCATGGGCGTCAGCGGCTGCAATTTCGCCAGTCGGGTTCTTTCGTTCCGGTGCCTGTTGTATAAGCTTCAGTGATCCTTGTGCGTAAGATACGGTAATAAGTACTCGTTCGTTTTGTTTTGTTTTGTTTCACGGCTGCTTCACTACGCAGAGCTCACCCAATGCGCTGTATTATGCGCTGTACGAGCTGTAATACGCGGCGGCAGGGCTAGGCCCACTTGTCATGGCGCTGCAGAACACCGCGCGGTAGCACCCAGGCGCTAAGACGCGCTGACGCCGCATTCCAGCGCCACCACGCGAAGCTGCAGCGCGCTTGTCGTGCCCTATCGAAGGGGAAAAGAAGAAAAAAGAAAAAGAAAAAGAAAAAGACACGAACGCACGCATACGCATGCACACGCACGTCGTACCCCAGAACCAAAAGGTCCCTTGCAGAAGCAGAACGCGAGTCTCCCTTTCTCGTATCTTACAGTCTCCACAGCCTAAAGTCAGGAATTCAGCAGTGAATGAGACCTGCCGCCGCTGGCAACGACCTGTATTACGAGTACGAGTACTTGCAGCGGCTACAGCGCCTGCCGCCCGCCGCTGCTCGCCGCCTGCCCGCCAGCCGCAGAACCTGTTTTCGTCGCAACACGACCACGCATTGTGTTCTTCCTCGTTCATTTCTTGCCCAGACTGTCGTCCTTGAACTGTGCAGCAACGCGGCTCGAGCAGGCATCGCAGGCCGCCCGCGTCTCTCTCCCTCGCCCTCGTCCCACACGTGACCCGACACGCCGTCACGACCCGAGAGCGCCTCGGGCTGCCTCGACGCCCTCCTCCATCGCCCTCGTCTCCCACGCAGCACCGCAGCCTGCGCCCGCATCCCGCCACAATGGCCGACGGCTCGTACGGCAGCCCGTACTACCAGGGCAGCATGGCCCCAGCGTGAGTGACGGCCAGACGCCGCCCCGTGGCGCGTGGTCCGATGGCTGACGCCCCCTCCAGAGAAGCACCCGCGACAAGCAAGTTTGCGACCAACATGGCCCGCAAGAAGACGCGCAAATGGGTCGAGGCGAAGAAGATCAACTACGACGGTGCCGGATGGGGCGATGACGACGACGACGACGACGATGATGCCGACGACGCGGCCGGCCACGAGCCCCTGCCGCCCGTCACGGCGCCAGCCCAGCCGCCCCTGGCCCTGCCCTCCCAGCAGCCGCCCGCCGCCGCGGCCGCCGCCCGCCGCGCCAGCCCGTCCCCGGGCCGCGTGCCCTTGAACATCCAGACGCAGCAGCCCCCCCCGTGGCAGCAGCAGCGCGCCGCGTCGCCGGCCACCGCCGCCGCGGCGCCTGCACCTGCGCCGCGCTCGGGCTCGCTGCCGCCGGCCAGCGGCACATACAGCCCCTGGCGTGAAGGCCGCTCCGAGTCGCCGCTGGGGCCGCGCGGCCAGTCCCAGTCGCCGGCCGGCGCCGGGGGGCCGGGGGGGCCGGGGGGGCCGCGTGGGCCGCGCACCATGTCGCCAGCCCTGGGCCCCGGCGCTGGCGCGTCCTCTGGCGCGTCCTCTGGCGCGCCCGGCGGCCCCCGCGCGTTTGTGCGGCCGTCGGACATTTACAAGCGCTCCATGGCCCCGGACGCAGACGCCCTGCCGTCGAGGCCGGGCGTCCAGGGCCGGCCAGACGACCGCGGACGCAAAGAGCTGCCGGCCGCACCTGCCACGTCAGCCATGCCGGCACCTGCCGCCCCTGCACCTGCCGCCCCCGCACCTTCCGTCCCCGTCAACAGCGCACCTGCCGAATCGGCACAGCCCCCGCCCCAGTCGCCTGCCCACAAAACACAAGGCTCGGTCGACTCGACAGCCTCGACGGTGGCCGACGACGCCGCCAACGACCGCCGCTTCTCGACCAGCCCCAAGCTGCCCGACCTCGCCCGCTTCTCTACCTTCTCGCCCGAGCTGCTCTTTGGCGGCACCACCGACGGCTTTCTCTCGTCCGGCGCGCCGCCCTTGCCGTCCGTGCCGGCCGATCCCGGCGCGACGACGACGTCGACGACGGCGACGACGACAATAATGCCGGCCGTGGCCGAAGACGCGGCCACGCCGCGCAACGCGTCCCCCTTTTCGGCCTCGTCGGCCGAGTCTGCGGCAGCCCCGCCCGTCCGCGACTCGGCCGACGCGACGCCATCGTCGGTCGACGTTCCGGCCGCCGCCGCCGCCGCCGCCGCAACAGAAAGAAAACAGCCGTCCCCGTCCCCGCTCGCGCCCGTCGCAGCCGCCCCCGTCGCAGCCGCACCCGTCTCGACGTCGCCCTACGACTCCGTGGCCGTGACGGCGCCGCTGAACCCGCACCGCCTGAGCAGCATGGTGCCCTTTATGCCGCCGCCCGTCGCGACGCCGGCACACCCCCCGGCGGACGCGCAGACGGACACCCAGGCCACGCCCACGCCCACCACGACCACCAACTCCCCCGTCAAAGAGAGCGACGTCCTTCGCGAAGAGATCATCCGCACGTTGAGCCCTGCCAAGGGCGCGTCCATGGAGGGCACAGCCGCCGCCGCCGCCCGGCCCGGCCCCGGCCCCGGCCCCGGCTCCAAGAGCGACCACGCGCGCACGCTGACCCGCGAGAGCTCGTACCTGCAGGACGTCTACGACGACTACTGGACCCCCGATGACGCCTCGGGCAACGAGCCCTACACCGCCTCCGACCCGCCGCCACCCATGCCTCCCTTGGCCGGTGCTGCTGTTGCCGGTGCTGCCGTTGCCGGCGCTGCCGCCGCCAGCGCATCCTCATCCAACAGCACCACGCCACAGCCAGAGCAGCAAGCCCCCGCGCCTGGCCTACCCGCACAGACACTTGCACCGGCCGCTGCCGAGGCCCTCGCATCCGCGCCTGCAGCCGCAACCGCAGCCGCACCCGCGCCCGCACCCGCGCCCGCAACGTCACCAGCACCGAGTGCCGGCCTGTCGGGCGCGTCCGCAGGCAGAGGCACGCCCACGCCCCCGACATTGCGACGGCGCTTCTCCTGGGAGGCCGAGCCCGAACCGGCACAGCAAGGACAGCAACCATCAGCGGCAGACGCGCCGTCGGCTCTGTCTCTGCTGCCCTCGCAGACGCAAACGCAGACGCAGCGACAGACACAACCCCTGCCCCAGACCAACAGCCCCGCGTCGGCCGCGTCTGACGTGCAGCATGACCGCACCATTGCTCCGCTTCCAGACCCCAGCACCTCCGTCTCGGCCGCCTCCACGTCTGCTGCAGCCGAGCTGGCCGCGCCTTCGCCCGTGTCCGATGCCGTCTCGCCTGCCTCGGGGCAGCACCTTGGCGCCACAGCCAGCGCATCCTCCGCGGCAGAAGCGGCTGAAAAGGCGCACGACGTGCCCCGCCCGCCGGCCCAGGCACCTGTGCGGTCCATGCTCGATGTCGGCGACGACCCTCTTCCCCAGCCGTCTGCCAGCAAGTCTGCCAGCCAGCCCGCCAGCCAGCCCGCCAGTCAGCCTGTTCACCAGTCTGTGAACCGCATCTCGACGGCCGAGTCTGCGCAGTCGGCCACGTCGGGCCCGACCGTGCCACCGCCCGCCGACCCGTATCAAGCCACGCCGTCCGTCCAGGCGTACCAGCCCGAGACCAGCGATAGCGGCGGCACCGCCAACCCGGCCGTCTTTGGCAGCGGCAGCGAAGGCATGGCCTCGTTTCTGACCCTGCGGCAGTGCATGTCCTTTTCCTCGCACCACGAGCGCATGGCCAAGCTCGCCGAGACCCGCCGCCAGTACGCCCAGGCCGACTCGGGCCTGGGCTCGTGGCTGGCCGCCATGACCGCCATCCCCGAGCACGCGCAGGCCGCCGCCCACCAGCCCGTCTTTGACCAGCACGTCGGCGGCGCCGGCGCCGGCGCGCAAGGGTCATCGTCAGTCTCGGCGTCGCGTCCCGCTGCCGCCGTCGCCGCCACCATCTCGCGCGTGCCGCACGTCCACGTCGCCGTGCCCTCGGGCAGCCAAATCTCACACAAGAGCAAGGAGATCTTTAGCGTCGCCACCGGCAAGGCCGGCAAGGGACTGCTGGCTCTGCGCAAAAAGGGCTTTCACAAGAAGTCGGCCAACTGAGTCGGCAGGAACTGAGTCGCGGGCCTTTTTGTTCCCTTTTTGTTTGGTAGCTTTCTCCATATCCTTTTTCTGTTTACTCTGTATGTTTATAGCTTGTCTTCTTTATTCCTCTTCTTCTCTTTGTCTTGTCTTTTGGTTCTCATGATCACTTGGCTGGGGTTACGATACTGCATTCTTTTATTGACCGTTTGTTCTGCTTCCACTGTTCCTCTTAATACAAACTCGACGCATTGCATTCCTAGGCATGCCTTTTCACGTTTGCATTTGTTTTCTTTGCGCTGTCCTTGTACTTGTCCGTGTTTGCGCATGCTTCCCTGCAATACGCGCGTATTTCCCGCCACAGCACCTGGAGACGGACTCTTGGTTCAGCCAGTGGCACAAAACGCCAGACAAACAACCCTATACGAGTACGAGCCGGTGAGGTGTCACAAACAACAAACAGCACATGCGAGCCAAGACGGTGTCGAGTACTCATAACGGTATTATTATTAATAAGTTGATGGCAGAATAGGAAAAGTGGGTCATTCGTTTTTGGCGAGAAAAGCGGGGCGACTCTCTCCCGCACCCGCTGCCACTACGACGTAATACACCAATAGGCCTGAAATACGGGGGCTTCTGGCCTCGTCCCGCCTCCTCCCTTTCGCTCTTTCCTGGCTGGCGATCGGTGCTCTCCTGCCTGTCGACTGCACCGCCCTGGCTTGCTCCTGCCTGGTTCGCAGCCTTTCCCGCGATCGTTCCTGCCTCACGGCCGACGTGTTATTTTCGCTCTTTTTCTTCTCCTTTTTCTTTTTTTCTTTTTTCTTCTTCTCTTCCCCTCGTCGCCCTCTCCGACCTCTCTTCCTATCGCCGACAGCCTGCCCTCTGCCCACGCTTGCCGACAATCGGCATTGTCTTCCGCCAGCTGCGTCAATTTCCCATCTTCTCGACGCCGTTGGCTCCATCGACGCCGTTGGCTCCATTGACAACAGCCTCGTTGCCACTGTTGGCTCGCTGGCCCTCGATCTCGGCTCGATCGGCCCAGCTCTGCAGCCCGAGCAGCCGCCACTCCGCAACGGCCGTCAGCAGGGCCCTGCGCTCTCGCTCTCGCTCCCGCTCCCGCTCTCGCCATGGCGACCTCGTCGTTGGCGCTCTCGCGCGCCGGGCTGATTGACCCGACCAAGCCTGCCACCTATCCTGTGGTTTTGGGGGAGGACATTCGGCCCGGCGGCGGCGGCGGCGGCGGCGGCGGCGGCGGGCAGACGTTTACCGGCATCCGCTACAACTTCAAGCCCAGGCACCTGACCGACAGCGCCACGCAGCGCAAGTCGACACTGACCCCCGGCGCGGCCGACGGCACGTTTGATGTCACGTTTCGGGACAACAGCGGCGGGCGCTATGTCTATGCGGGCACGCGAGCCTCCAAGGGCAGCAAGTATGTCTTGGTCTTTGACTCCAAGCGCCGCCGGTTCATCCTGCACCGCCTCGACTCCATGTTTGTCATGAACATGGTCGACACGCCCACCAACCACGACGCAGACGCCCTCAAGAAGAAGCACTTTCAGATCGACGAGACGACAAAGCGGCCACGGCCGCCACGCGGTGCCGCCGGCCTCGCGCGGCGGCCCTTGGTCAAGAAGAGCGGCAGCGGCAGCGGAAACAGCAACGGCGGGCCTATGCGGCCCTTGTCCAAGCCCGTCGTGCGACCGCCCTCCAAGGCACCCACGGTCCTCCGCAGCACACAAGACATCAAGAAGAAGGAGCGGCGTGTGACGCTCAACGTGCCCGGCGACGGCGGCCACGACTCGGACCGCGAGACCAAGGCGGCAAAGGAGACGCGCGAGCAGCGCGAGGCCATTGTCGTCAAGACGGCACGGGAAAACCGCGAGACGCGCGAAGCCCGCGAAGGGTCTGCTACGCGGGAAGGCTCGCCCAGCGGGCAGTCCATCACCGTGTCGCCTCGCGAGGCGGCCTACCAAAAGAGCAAGGCCAATGCCCTGTCGTCGCGGCCCCGCGAGGCCAGCAAGCTGTCGATGGAGACCAAGGCCTCGCCCGACAGCAAAGAAAAGAACAAGGACATGGACGACTTCAAGTCCCGGTCGATTGACGTCAAGAGCACGGCCAAGGACAAGCCCCTCAAGGCGGCCGACAAGGCGGCCGAGGGCAAGGCGAAGCTGCCCGAAAAGCCCAAGCTACCAGAAAAGCCGGCCGGCGGCAAGGCAGACAAGTCGCGGCTGGCCGAGCGGCCGGGCGCGCGCAGCGGCAAGGAGGCCAAAGACGGCCGGGCCAAGTCGGGCACATGGACGCCGGCCAAGGATGGCAAATCGACGATCACGGCAAAGAGCCTCGCAAAGGGCGACAGCGCGAGCAGTAAGGCCAAGGGGGCCAATGGCGCCGCCTTGCCACTCCCTATGCCCAGGGACCCCGAGCCGGTGCCGCCAAAGAAGAAGCGCCGCGACTGGGAAGAGGAGGAGGACGACGATGACGACGACGACGGCGACATTGGCCTCGTCATTGAGTACCCCGGCGGTCCGCCTGGACGGAGCCGGGCCTCGGCCGGCGACGGTGGCTCACGGAGCGGTGGAGGCACCTCCCAGCCGGCGCTGCACATGCCCACGTTTGACGAGTTCCAGCGGGCAGGCGGTGATACCGACAACCTGGACGGCGATGCCGAAAATGACGACGGCGACCTCGAGGGCTACTGGGACGCGCGCGAGGACGACAACAAGGCCGAAGCAGCAGCAGCACCAGCAGCGAAGCCTGCACCAGCGCCCGCAAAGCCGACCTCCAGCAAGACAGGCTCTGTATCGCTGGGCAAGGCGGCGCCCAAGTCGTCTGCCGTTGCGATTGACGAAGACAGCGACGAGGACGATGGTGGCGGTGGGGACTATGAGGCCGAGCTGGAAGCCGAGCTGGAGGCGGAGCTGAACAAGGAGCTGCAGGAGGAAGAGGCCCTCAGGAGACGCGAAGCCGAGCTCGAAGCCGAGCTGGAGGCCGAGTTTATGGCGGAGTCGGAGAGCGAGATCAGCGAGGAAGAGTAGAAAAGGGTGGAGACGGTGGTTTTTTTTTTTTTTTTGGTTCTTCATTGCGTTTGGTTTTGGCTACGGCCTTTGGTTTCTTTTCGTGCTTTTTGAGGCACATGACGACGTTCACGACAGATACACACACATCGCTTTTGAGACGGGCCGTCTCACACCGCACATTACAGCTACAAACAGCTACACGCACAGAAGCAGCAGTCTACAAAATAGGCGAGGCAAAGAACAAGATTAGCAAGACCGAATTCCGTGCCGCCAGGAGCCGGGCTGTGACTGCCGTGCACATCAAGACGAGCATTGTTGATCGACGAGTTGTCTGGAGATCCTGGGCCGCCGTCCGCTGTACAATTGGGGTAAAAGCCGCTCACAGGGTCTTATTGTATGCTTAGAACCAGAGCGAGGCTCAAAAGACGCCACTGTTGCGTTCTTGTGGTCGCGATGGCATCGTCTGCAGTGTAGCTGATATGTCCTCCGTTGGCTCTTCGTCCTCTCGCCTGCTGGCTTTGACGCGAGAACGTCTTGCCATGGGCCTCGGCGTCTTTAGCCGTCGTTTGCCGTTCCCCGCACCGGGAAAGCCACACGTCTGTCATCTCTTTTTCGTAGCCAACGATTCGTCCCGTCCAGCAAACATTGGCTCATACGATTCACCACCGGTACACGGCCCTCCACTGCCGTGCCTTGTCGTGCAGTAATACATGCCGACGAAGCGGGAGCGCAAGCGCAATCGTCTACAATGTCCTTGGTGCAGCCATTGTCCCTCGTCGGCAGGACTCGACTGCCGTTTTGGTCGATTCGCCGAAACGTTGCATGCGAGCTGCAGCCAGCAGGCTGCGCGCCGGACACGAGTCTGCCATAGCCAGGTCAGCGTTGCGCCGTATCTCGTCATATGTACGTTTTGGTTTCTGGCTGTTGCCAGGCTCAAGTGCTGCAGAGCACTGGCCCGTACCGTATCGTGCTCGTATCTTTAATATACATACTCGTACATGAGATGATGAGAGGATGCAAGATATTATTCTGGGCGCTGACGAACTGTGCTGGCCGGAAGAGTGGGGCTGGGGCCGGAAGCAGCCTTGCCAACGCCCAAAGTACGGAGTAATACGATACAGTGGATACAGCGCTCGACTGGGGTTGTGGCGCGCTGGGATCGCTCATTCCACATCAGTGCGCCAGGGGCGCCTTCCACTTCGTTTCCCTTTCGGTAATAATAATATTAATAATATCTTGCGTCGCAACGACGGAAAGAGCGTGCATCCCTTTGAGCAGCTCCTTCCACATCCAAGCTCGGCCTGCTCCTGCCGCGTCGTGACAAAGCCGCATCGAGCCTCCTTCCCGTTCAGGCAATAATGTTACAGGGAGCCGCCCAGTCGGGAGGCGCTCCTGCTGTCTGCGTCTTTTCCTCCCCCTTTTCCGCCCAAACCCAAAATGAACATCACCACATCATCATCCATCATCGTCACAAGCAAGATACGTACTCGTACTCGTACGCGCATCTCCACACCGGCCTCCACCCCAGCATCCTTTTCGTCTTCATCTTCTCGCCTTCTTCGCCCGCCGTCGACTGTTCGGCTACTGTGTACGGAGCAGTCCCCTCCATCTCTAGCGCTCTGCTTCCTCCAATGCCCAAAGACAAAAACAAAGGCCGCAACGCTCCTTGATTTGGCACGATTTACGCGATCTGGCACGGTCTCTTTTGGTTCTCCTCATTGGCGTCGCTCTCGCCTCCCCTTGCGCTCCACCAGGACCCGCAGCCTGGAGCAATTCTTGCATACTGAGTATTACGCATCGATTTTCATGTTTGCAGCGCTCTGCTGGGACCACTGTTGGGGCTGAGACTCCTTTTGCGCCGTGTCTCGCAGCCCTCGCCAGCGCGCCGGGTCTGGCTTCCTCTGTCTTTTTCCGTGCATCGCATCGCATCTCCAATCCCGGCCGTGTCCGCGCACTGTCTCGCCATTGCCGTCTGGTGCGGTTGGCTGATTTGTCTGCCCATTGTCTCACAGCTCATTTCAGCTCTTGTTGCTTACTTTTTTCGTCTCGTTCGCTTATCTTTGTCGTGCTTCCTTTGCGCGGCATCAGCATCTCGGTCTGCATCCCTTTCAGGAGCTGCTGTCGAGCGTCCATCGCACACCCGCGCTAATTTTAGCCGCATTTCTGGCCTTTGGCCATCCCCCGGCCTTTTTGCTCGACATCGCCACCACGAATAGGAGGTGCAGACTCGACTCGCCTACCTGGGATCACGACCCCTACGCCGGCCAACGACAAAGCAAGATACGAGATCGACGACAGGACTGCTGGGCGCAGGGCCTTTTCTCCTTTTTCTTTGCTTGACAAGCTTTTCTGTTGCGGCCTGTCCCTGTCAAAGTCCACTTCTTCTGCCTGGTCTTTTAGTCTTTTCGCCTCGGACAGCTTCTCCTATTTCCTATTTCCTATTTCCTCCAACGGTCATAACGCTTCTTTCCTCCGTGCGTTGTCGCCTCGCCTGGACCCATCCCACCAGACCAACGACCCCCTCCCCCCTTTCAACCGTCTGGCGTTGTGCCGTTTTGTCCGAGCAAGTCCGCGCCATCCGCGTCAGACACCGTTCTGCGCCCATTGCTCGACGCTGTTGCAGCGGCTCGCTCTCCTCGCCCTCTTCGGTCTCTCTCGCGCTCTCTCGCTCTCTCTCGTTCTCGCTCGCCAGTGTGGGTGGACTCGCCACGCACCATTGTGCATACGCCATTCTGCTGTCTGCTCAGAACGAGCACTGTCCGCCCTGGTTCGTCCCTTGACAACTGCACACCACTGCATCTCGCCACGTGTGGAAAGCCAGAATAAGCAACTTCCTGCATCCGTCGGTGGGAGCCAAGATCCCCCAGGACGATCACGAAGCGGACCAGGCTGCCGTCTCCAGGCCTGCGCCCAAGGCTGTTCTCCGAGCGCGTCTGCGACCCGGACGAGCAGCGCCAGCGTTCCGTGTTCCGTGCTCCTTGTTCCTGGATCGTGTTTTGTCCAATACTTTCAACATGGCACCTATCAGTAAGCAGACCAGTCTGGAGTTTTTGTTTCTTTTTTTTTCTTTTTTTTCTTTTTTTTCTTTTTTTTCTATTTTCTATTTTCTATTTTTTTTCTTTCTTCTTTTCTCCGTCTTAGCCTTTTCCCTTTTTACCTCTTCTACTTCTCGTCTCCCATTGTCAGACACTGTTCCGCATCTGTTTGGTCGTTTCCTATACCGTTCCGTCCACTCCCCTCGGTTCTCTTATTCTTTATCTGCCTATCTTCCTATCAACACGATCATAGCTATTCTTGCTTCGTACACCTGCATCCCCTCATACCTACAAACACAAACAGCTCCTCCCCTCATCTTACCTTACCGTTCACGCTCACCCACGCCGCTCGTCTTCCTGTGCGCATGCCTTCGGAAAACCTGGGGTAGTCCAAGGGTGGGGGAAGGAAGCCTGCGGGCTGCGGAAAAGGAAATTGGTCTCCGGCCACCAGAGAACCACAAATCGGAGCATCGTGCGTTTGTCTCTGCGCGTCGTTGTCTCTCAGATTGGCGTGGCCGGACAGACACGAGACGAAGAGGCGCCCTGCGTCTATTTCACCTCACGCCTCCTCCTTTTCATACTGCCGCTTCCTCTGCTTCCTCTCTTCCGTTGTCCCAACCACATCCTGTCTACATACACCAGCACTTGCGTCCCTCCTGCAAAGGCCATCATGGTCTCGTTCAAAATACCGTCCAGCGGTAAAGCAATCGCTGACCTGACTGTTCCAGTTCACAAGTCGAGAAAGGTAGAACCGGCCCTTGTTTACCTCGGACGTAACGTCTGTGGGATGCCAAGACTCTGTCTTGGCCTTTGATGTCATATCGTTTGTGTGCCCTCGTGCTAACATCATTTCCTTCAAAGCCCAAGTTTGAGCTTCATCTCAAGGTATGTACGAAAGCCTTCCATCTTTTAGACCGTCTTGTTTCTAACCAGCACGCTAGATTTACGACCTGAACAATGTCCCATTGGTGTCGGGCGTGTCGTCGGTGAAATGGCACCTGCCACATAGCATCCACGGCGAGCACCGTGGCCGCACGCACAAGCAGCCCATCTTCAACCACCGTGTCGAGTACGACTACGCCAAGATTGTCCCCGTACGACTTGTCGTAGACCGCCACAATCGCCTGTCGGACACCCCGATCGAGTTTGAAGTCATCCAGGAATTTGAAAACCACGGCAACGGCCGCGACGAGAAGATTGTTCTCGGCAAAGTCACCCTCAACCTCGCCGAGTACGTGGCCGAGAGCGAGGCGGTCCAGCGCGAATTGCGGCCCACCACCTCCGACTCGTACGGCTCCCGTGACCAGGCGTCGGCCGGTGCCTCGGGCACATGGCACACGCGGCGGCGCAGCTCCATCAGCACAAAAGCCAGCACGTTTGCCACGCTGAGCACGAGCGTGGGCACAATCGACTCGGTCGGTCCTGGCGGCGCCGCGTCTTCGACGGCCGGCTCGTCTGTTGCGTCTCTCTCGACGTCGGGCGCCGAGGCCGTCGAGGACGGCGTCATCCGCCGGTACCTCATGCAGGATAGCAAGATCAACAGCACCCTCCGGATTGGCATTCTGATGGTCCAGGTCGACGGCGAGCACAACTACGTGGCGCCCCCGCTCAAGAGCGCGCCTGTCTTTGGCGGCATCACCGGCGTGGTCGCCAGCAGCGAGCTGATGAACGCTGGCGAGGCCGGTCTCGAAGACCCCGAGGAGTACGGCGCCGTGGGTGGCGTCGTCGGCGCTATGATGTCGGGCGGCTCGACCGTCAAGGTCCGCGAGGCGGCCGAGATTCAAGACGTCTACCGCCGTGCCCTGGCCGCCTCCTGGGCATGCCAGTCGGGCGAGATGCCTGCCGACGAGTGCATCGAGGACATTTTCAACGGCGGCGACGGCTTCCGGGCGCAGCCCGACTTTCCCGGCGGTCTGCACGGCAAACCGCGAGCATCCATGCCGGCGGGCGTCCTGCTGGGCGCCGTCAAGGAACGGCAGGGCCGGTCGCCGTCGTCCCCGACAGCGTCGTCGTCCATTCACGAAGAAGGCGACGAGGAAGACTCGCTCCCGTCGGCATCAAGCCGCACGTCCTCGGGCGGCAAAAAGCACCACAATTTCCTGCCGAAGCTGGGCCCGATCCGGCGTAAGACGCTGCCCCTTTCGCTCGGATCCGGCACGGGCGGTCACGCGTCGCCGCTGAAGAGCCGGTTCCGTGACCACGACGGCAACCACAACGGAAGCAGCGGCGAGGACGGCACGAGCGGCACGGCCGGCGGTGGCAGTGGCAGTGGCAATTCGAGCGGCAGCAACAACAACAACCACGACGACGCCGACGCCGACGACGACGACGACGACGACGAGCATCGCGACTTTGGGGTAGGCAACACGGCGACGCTGCGGCAGAGCGACATTCGAAAGCTGCGCGGCGGCGCCGCGTCCCTGGGCGGCCGCAGCCGCGAGCTGAGCGGGCTCAGCGACCGCACAGTGACGCCGCTTGCCAGCGCGGAGCAGCCGCCTGCGACGACGTCGAGCCTGGCGTCCATGTCGGCCATGGCCATGGCGCTGGCCTCGCTCGGGTCGAGGAGCAGCCGCAGCAGCCCGGGGCCGCAGTCGCCGTCGTCGTCGTTTACGTTTGGCAACCGCCGCGACGACAGCGCCGAGAGCCTTGCCGCGGCGGCCAAGAATGCCGACAGGGGCGGCGGCCGGCGTCCTGCCAGCAGCCGCGTGCCCAGCAGCAGCAGCCACAAAAGCCATAAGAGCCACGGCAGCGGCCACGACGAGCACGGCCGGCGAGCGCGCGAGGTGCACGAATACGAACTCCGCGACGACTACGTGGCGTGGCAGCTGCCCGGCACTGTGGCGGCGCCATCATAGGAGCGTCGCTGACACGGCCGCGCTCCCCCCTTCCTTTCCCTCTCATATATAGTGTACGAGTATCGCCGGAACAAAACTATGCATGCGCACTATGGACGGAACCGCAGCAACGACATGACGACTTTACGCCCTCTTGGTTTTTTGGTTTTTATTTCTTTTTTTGTCACTTTTCTTGTATCAACTTGGTTTCTTGGTTTTTCAATATCGTTTATACTTGTACTTTTTAATTTTTTGCGGCACTTTTTGAGTACAGCATAGGCGGAGGCAATTTTTGAGGTAGGTGTGCTGTTTATTGGATAGAACAAAAAGTAGATGCTGTCCAGGAACCGCGTTCCGAAACAATATACAAAGTCGGCGACGAGACGTTTGGTAGACCGTCTCGAGCCAATGCCTATCTGCGCACTTGGCGTTGCATGGTCTTGAACTCGACTGAGCACATTTGTCTATCTTGGTATTTTGCGGAATTATCACGCGAGAACTGTATGCTGGCTGAGATGCCACTTGGGGAGTATTGAGTAGGTGTACAAATGAGGTGGTCTCTTAACGCTGATGAAAAAAAGATATAAAAAAACAACAGGGGGCGCACGGCACACGGCACATGGACAGGCCTGGTGAGAAGCTCCGGCTTCGGGGAGAAAAAAAAGAAGACGGAATACAGAGTCGAAGATGGAAAGGGGACATGGACTGTGGGAGCCGGCCATAACAGCGGGAGATGCAAGACGCAGTCTCAGCCGAGAACGGCAGCACGATCACGGCTAGAGTCGAGTGTCTGCCGTGGTGTCAACACAGCCGCGCCGGTAGGGTCTTGTTCCGGGGAAGCGGGAGGGAGAGAAGATGCTGTTCCTGCCGTTTTCGGCATCGCTTTTCCGCAGGCTGACCATCGAGCTGACAAGCAAGGCACGGCCCCGTGGCGACGCGCTGTCTCGTTTACGACGATTTCCGGAGCGGTCTGGCAAGTCAGTGGATAGTCCGTCGTTGACAGAAGAACAAAAAGAACACAACACAAGGACTAGGACTCACGCGCAGCCCGACGGCGTCGTCACGCCAAAGAAGCAGTCGCCTTTGTCGGCAGGCACGACCTGGTTCTGGAAAACGGGCGTGATGACGACGCCGGCCGAGACCATTGTGGCGGCGGCCGCGAGGAACGTGATGAGCGAGAGCTTCATTTTGGACTTTTGAGAGCGGGCAGCGACGATGGTGAGGATTGCTGAGAGCGCAAAGAAAGCAGACCGGCTGTCGAGAAGAGAGAGAGGCGAAAAACGAGATGCCGAATACAAAGACAAAAGATGACGATAAAGGAAAGAACGGACAAGAGAGAGAGACGTCAACTGTAAAAGAAAAGGCAAAGCCGCAAAGGAACACAGACGCCAGCGCCCCCTATTATTTGAGATGCGACGCTTCACGTCGGGGATCCCTGCTGTTTTGTTTGCCGTTTTCACGATAAAAATCCTGTGCATGCCACAGTACAGTCACAGATGTGTGGGGAATCGTCTGCAACTTGTCTTGTTTCAGCGCACAGGGGTCTTGTCACGTGACATGAAACCACCAAAGGTGTACGGATATGTATTATCCCCCAAAACAAGTCTATCGCTGCTTTTTTTTGCAGAGGGCGCCGTGGCCTCTCTTTTCCGTCGGCTTGGCATTCCATTGTCGTCTCTTTTCCGCCTGTCGCCTAGAACCGGTCCAGCAGGCCCTGGCCCTCGAGCAGCAGGATGATCTGGTGCACGACGGCGCGCACCGACTGCTTCTCGAGGTCGACGACGAGGTCGGCGTTGCTGGGCGGCTCGTACGGGTCGTCGACGCCGGTGAAGCCCTTGATCTCGCCGCGGCGGGCGGCGGCGTAGATGCCGCGCTTGTCGGTGCGCTCGCAGTAGGCCAGCGGCGTGGCCACGTGCACGAGGTAAAAGTCGCCGTGCTTGGCGACGAGCTCGCGGGCGTGCTGGCGGGCGTCCTCGTAGGGGGCAATGGGCGCGGCGATGACGGCGGCGCCCGAGCGGGTCAGCTCGCTCGCCACAAAACCGATGCGGCCGACGTTGCGCGCGCGGTCCTCGCGGCTGAAGCCCAGCTCCGAGGACAGCTCGCCGCGCACGGTCTCGCCGAGCAGCATGGACACGGAGCGGCCGCCCTGCTGGTTGAGGGTCAGCTGCAGGGCGCGGGCGACCTGGTCCTTGCCCGAGTTGGTGTAGCCGGTCAAGAAGACGGTGAAGCCCTGGCGCGCGCGCGGCGGGTGCGACTCGCGCAGCACGCGCACGACCTCGGGGTAGGAGAACCACTCGGGGATGTCGCGGCCGCTGCGCAGGCGCGCGCGCAGCTCGGTGCCCGAGATGTTGAGGGTGCGGGTGCCGGGCTTGACCTCGTCGACGGGCGCGTACTCGTCGCTGTCGGGCAGGTAGGTCATCATCTGGAAGGGCACGACCTCGATGCCCAGCTCGTCGCGGTAGGCCTCGACAGCGTGCTGCGCGTCGTAGGGCCCGTAAAAGTCGACGCCCTGGCTGTTCTTGCCGGGGCCGGCGTGGTCGCGGCCGACGATAAAGTGCGTGGCGCCGTGGTTCTTGCGGATGATGGCGTGCCAGATGGCCTCGCGCGGGCCGCCCATGCGCATGGCCAGCGGCAGCAGGCCCAGCACGGCCATGCCGTTGGGGTAGCGCGGCAGCAGCGCCTTGTACACGCGCACGCGCGTAAAGTGGTCAATGTCGCCGGGCTTGGTCAGGCCCACGACCGGGTGGATCAGCACGTTGGCGTGCTGCGAGCGCGCCGCCCGCACCGTCAGCTCGCGGTGCGCGCGGTGCATGGGGTTGCGCGTCTGGAACGCCACCACGCGCGTCCAGCCCAGCTTGTCAAAGTGCGCGCGCAGCTCTGCCGGCGTGTAGCGCAGGTCCACAAAGTCGTAGTGCTGCAGCCGGTTGACGGCCTCGAGCGTGCCGCCCACGTAGAACTCGTGCGCCGTCTCGAACAGGTACTTGACCGCCGGGTGCTCCGGGTCGCCGCCAAACACCTCCTTGGCCTCGGCCGCCTTGTCGGGCCGGTACACGTCCGCCACCGTCAGGATCGCCAGGTTGCGGTCGTCGCGCAGGTCGCGCAGCGTGATGCGCGCGCCCGGCCGGATGCCCAACTCGGCGATCGTCGCCTCGCTCACGTCCAGCGTGATCGGCATGCTGAACAGCGCGCCGTCCGCCAGCCGGTTGTTCTTGACCACGCCGGCGTAGTCCTTCTCCGTCATGAAGCCCTCCAGCGGCGAGAAGCCTCCCGTCAGCAGCAGCTCGAGGTCGCAGAGCTGGCGCTCGCTCAGCAGCAGCGACGGCAGCGTCTCGGCCTCGGCCGCCAGCGCGCTCTGGCGCGGGGCGTCGCGCGCCAGCAGGTCCTTGAGGACGCCGCCGTGGGGAGTGTTGGCCATGGCGTGGTGGAGGAGGACGACGACAGGAGAGGAAGAGAGGAAAGGATGAGAGGATGAGAGGAGAGGACGTGAGGATGAGAGACGGCAAGAAGGAGGCTAAGAGGGGCAGGAAGGAACGAGGGGGAGGGAAGAGGGACGGAAGGAGAGAAGGAAGAGAAAGAAGGAAGGAACTATCGAGTACTCGTACTTGTTCGAGTGTTGTGCTGGACACACAAAAGAATCACCTAAAAGCAGAGGTACAAGCAGAGGGGCAGCACTTGACAAAGCTTTCAGAATCACACATCGATACCTGTGCCGCTGTCTGCTCTGTACGGAACACATACACTGGTGACGTTCGCTGACGAGAACGGTGGAGACGACTCGAATAGCGCCAGAATCATATTAGTCAATTGGCTTCCCCAAACACTTTTTTTTTCTTCCTCTTTGCCGTGCGTTTTAGCCCCGATGGCGTGCTCGGCCCCACGCTTTCTGCACTTTCCAAGACTGCGCTCTGGACGTCGTGCGGAAAGAACGACTGTCTTTTTCGCCGTGCCGCTCTCCCAGACCGCGCGAGACGGCACGACGCCATGCATCTCCGTGGCATCGGCATGGCGCACCACCGACAACCGTGCTCCTCCCGCCGTCGACGCTGCTGCTGCGGCTGCGGCTGCGGATGGCGAATTTTGAAAGAGAATTTTGAAAAAGCCGGTGGCCCAGAGTCGAAAAAGTCTGCAATTCGCCTCTTTCCTTGCCGGCCTCCGTCGCGCCTTCCGTAAGCCTCTGCTTTGCCGTCGGTCCTTCCCGACGTGCTGCCAAGGCCACAGGTTTGCGCCCTCCCTCGGCAGGACTTGCAAACTGTTCGTCGCCCCCATGCGAGGAAGGCACGCATCACCCACCACATTGCCAGGGCTGCATTGCACCGGCCAATGGACACCGCCCAAAGTGAATACGTCATTCTGCCAATTTGCCAGTCATTCCGCCTGCATGAGCCAAGCAGCCACGTACGGGTACACAAGTGACGATGCGGGATGTACACGGCTCAAGAGATGCGTGAGATGGCGGCAATGCCTTGTTGGTCGTTTCGTAAATATGTTATCGTTTGGGACATCCAAGCAGAACGGCAACTCGTGAGGTACAACAACAGGTAAACGAAGCAGTCAACAGAAAAGGAAAAAAGCCAAGACTCAAAGCACAGCCCATGAAAAACGCAAATATGCTCGCTCTGATGCATCCCAGATGTTGCAAATGTAGCCAGCCGTCCGTTGCCTCCGTGGACAGCAATGACAAAGAAACCCTTCCGTTCTAGGCGCAAACCGACGTGAACCCCGTTGGAGAGACGGAACAAGACAAAAAGTAAAAGAAGAGAAAAGGAGAGGGCGCTCGTTCCGCCGCGCTCTCAGGCTACCGCCGGCGCTGCCGGACGACCTTTGTTGCCTCGAGCAGCCACAGGTTGACGGCCGTGTCGTTGTCCTGCACCGTCGGGCTCGGGTCGGACACGGCGTCCCACGTCCGGAGCCCAAACGGCACGCGCTTGATGCGCGCGTCCAAGCCGCCGATGCCGTAGTAGCCGGAGACGCCGGCCATTCTCTTGGGCGGGCCGGGCGGGCCGGTTGTTTGCGCGCCCCCCTCGCCGAGATTCGACGATGCCTGGCGCGCCTGGGCCGGCGGCGCGCGCCCAAAGAGCGGCATCTGCGGCAGGCGCTCCAGGACCAGGCGCGGGTAGTAGATGGACGCCGACGCGGGGCTCGACAGGATGTAGGCCATGACGGGCGGCAGGTCGCCGTCGCGGCCGGCCGCAGCCTCGCGCAGCGCCCGCACGCAGTGCTGCCGGGTCTCGTCCGAGAGGCTGTCGGCCAGCAGGAGCGCCGTGTCGAGCAGGCGGCTCTGCAGCGCGAGGCGGCGGTGGCCGCAGAAGCCATCGTCTGTGGCGGCGGCTGCGGTGGCGCTGCTGCCGGGTGTTTTCAAAGAAGAAGAGCCCGCCGTCGCCGTCGCCGTCGCCGTGGCCGTCGCCGCGCCGGCACTGTCGGCAAGCGACGAGACCTCCATGTGCAGGCTCGCGAGGGCAATGCATGCACCGGCGTACGCGGCGTCCTGCTCTTGGTCGCGGCTGCTGCGCGCCAGCCCGGCGGCTGCGCCGGCGCCGCCGGGACCACCGCTTCCTGGGGTGGCACCAGCCATGCCAAAGCTGCTGTTGTTGGCGACCGCATAAAAGTTGGACGCAACGTTGACGCCCAGGCCGGCCGCCGGGCTGCTAAACGTGGCCGGCGACGTGCCCTGGGACGGCGCCTTGTTGTTTTCGGCCTTGATGGCCACGCCCATGGCCGGCGAGGCGGCGGCGGCGGCGGCGGCGCTGCCGCCGCCGCTCGGGCCGGCAAGGCCCTCCACGGTCAGCAGCAGCGCAGCGTCGCGGTTCGGCAGGTGCAGCAGGATGAGAACCAGCAGGGCGGGCAGCCAGTCGCGCAGGATGGCCTGCTTGAGGCGGACAAGGCGGTCGGCGTCGACGGCAGGGAGGTCCCTGTCTCTGCGTGCGGCGGCCGACGTGGGCTCCTGCAGGATGCACCAGAGCTCGCCGAGCTTGTCGACCACCGAGGCGTCGAGAGGCGGGATGCCGGACGCCGGCAGCAGGCCCGGCGAGGGGAGCGGGGGCAGGACACTTGCCGTCGCGGCCGTCGCGGTCTGCTGCTGCTGTTGCTGCCGCTGCTGTTCGAGCTTCTTTTGAAACTCTTGCTGGTGGTTGAGCAGGATCGTGCGCACAATGTTGAGGAAGCCGCTCGCCACGTCGAATGCGTTCCCATGGGGAGAGCTGGCGGCCGTCTCGGTGCCGACGGAGGGCGTCGCCACCAGGTGCTTGCGCGTGGGGACCATGTCGAGGAAGCAGGCCTGGGCGTGGTCCTTGAGGCTGGTGGCCATGTCGGCGGGCAGGCTATGCAGGACGCTGAGGCCGGCAAACTGAAAGTCGGCGACGGCGCGCAGGATCAGGCTCGCGAGGCTATCAGCGTCCTTGGCGCGCTCGGCGGCGGACGCGGACGCGTGGGGCGCCGGCGAGACGACGAGGCCGAGGGCCAGCTGGCCGACGTCGGCGGCAAAGATGTCGAGGCCGCGCAGCATGTCGAGCGGCGAGCGGCCGGGCACGAGGCGGCGCGTCATGGCCAGGGTCAGCATCTCCCAGAGGCCGCTGCGGACGGTGGGGTCGGTGGTCCGGGCCAGGGCGGCGGCGGCCTTGCGGGCGTCGGCAAAGGCGGCGACGCGCAGCAGACGGGCCACGAGCAGCGCGTTGACGGGGCTCGGCGCCGGGCGGCCCTCGCTGCCGCTCTGGCGCTGGTGGCGGCGCCAGAGCGCCATCTCGGCAAAGGCGTTGCGCACGAGCGCGGCGATGCCGGCGGGGGCGAGGCGCGGGGCGTCGTGCTGCAGGACGCGGAAGCGCTGGCACTCGTCGGGGGCCAGGACCGGGTGGCTGGCGTGGCCGTCGGCGGTGATGGGCGCGGCGAGGAGGGCCAGGACGTCCTGCAGGTAGAGGGTGCGCCAGGTGTTGCGGGCCGGGGACTGCAGCACGGCGCCGGGCTCGCGGGGCTGCTCGTCGGCGGTGGTGGCCAGGAGGGTGGCGAGGCTGAGGCAGCCGGAGACGAGGTAGGCCGGGAAGAGGGCGGCGACGGGCGGGCGGTCGCGCATGGTGCGCAGGCGCTTGAGCCACTTGACCATGATGGCGTCAAAGTGGGCGGCGTTGTAGGGGCGCAGGCGCGCAAAGAGGCTCGCGGACAGCCAGTAGTCGTCGCGCGTGCGCGCGTGCGCGTGCGCGCCGCTGCCCGACGCGGCGCCCTGGCGCCAGCGCTCCTGGCTGATCATGGCAATGGTGCCAAACAGCGTGTCCATGGCGGCGGCGTCGATGGCGGCGACGCCGTTGCTGGCCAGCTTGGCGAGCTCCTCGCGGACCTCGTCGGCGGCCTGGGTGTCTTGGCCGTGGAGCGCGCGCGCGGCGCGGCCGTCGCTCAGGGGCGAGCAGTCTGCGTCGTAGGTGGCGGCGGCGAGGCGCTGGTCAATGTCGAGCAGGCGGGCGTGCAGGTGGGCGGCCATGGCGGGGCCGGCGGCAAAGTGCTTGGCCGGGTCGTCGTCGGGCGGGGCGGGCGGCGGCATCTTGTCGGCCAGGGCGGGCAGGGCCAGCAGGAGGGGCCGGACGTCGGTGCCGGGCGGCAGCAGGGTCTGGAAGGCGGTGTTGGCGCCGGCGTCGGCGTCGACGGTGGCGGCGAGGGCGCGGGCCATGACGGCGTCGTAGAGCGCGCGGGCGGTGCCCAGGGCCAGAAAGGCGGGCAGGTGCAGGTTGACGGTGTCGGCGCACAGGGCCAGGACGGCGATGCTCTGCGGGCAGGCGGCGACGGCGGCGACAAAGTCGGACAGCAGGCGCAGGTCGTCGGTCGTCTCGACGAGGCAGCGGATGGCGTTGGCGTGCTCGAGGGCCAGGCTGGCGGGGCGGATGCGGGCGGGAGCGGGCCGGGCCGAGGCGGGGGCCGAGGCCACGTCGAGCTCGCCCGTGCCGCCCGTGTCGCCCGCGCTGTGGCTGCGCATGGGCGCCACGACATTCGCGTGCAGCCAGGCGGCGACGGCCATCTTGACGTTGCGGCTGCGGTCCTGGACGAGGCGGGCCACGTCGGCCAGGGCGGCGGCGCGCTGCAGCGCCTCCTTGGACGGCTCGGGGGCTGCTGCGAGGGCGGCCGGCGACGCGCCGGCGAGCGAGCCGGGCGTGGCCGTGGCGGCCGTCGCTGCAGCCGCCGCTGTTGCTGCCGCCGCCGCCGCCGCCGCGGCCATGCCGGCAAACACCTGCTGCAGGCGCGCCAGGATGCCGTCGGTGTCGCGGGCCTCGTAGGCGGTGTCGTAGCCCAGGCGCCGCAGGTGGTTTGCGCGCAGGCTCGCGGTGGACTGGTTGAGCAGCTGGACGGGCAGCTCGGCGACGAGGCGGACGTGCGGGCGGCCGGCGGGGCCGACGTCGTCGGCGTCGGACGGGCGGCTGCGCAGGATCAGCAAGGCGAGGTAGTGGGCGGGCAAAAAGAGGCCGTCGGCGGTCAGCAGGCCGACGAGCTGGTACAAGGCCTTGTGGCCCTCGGGCTGCTGGTCGCGCAGGGCTTGCAGCTTGCGCTGGCGCGCTGGGGCGGCCGGGGGGTTGGCTGCCGGCGGTTTGGCGGCCGGCGGTTTGGCGGCCAGCAGGCTGTCGTCCGGCGGGCCGTCGTCGCGGTGCGCAGTCAAGAAGCCCAGGACGTAGCCCGTGGCCAGCTTGGCGTCGCCGCGGCACAGCGCGCCGATGAGGCGCGCGGCAACGTAGACCTTGGCCAGGCCGGGGCGGTGGATGGAGGCGCACCAGCGGAGGACAAAGGGGACGGCGTCGCGCGCGTCGAGGCGCAGAAAGGCGGCAAAGTGCGCGGCAAAGTCGGCGGGGGCGCGCAGGGCGGCGTCGAGGGGCGCCAGGTAGTGGACGGCCTGGTCCATCTCGGCGGACGTCTCGGGACGCAGGCCGTCGTTACGGCGGCGGATGGTGGACACGGCGTCCAGCAGGGCGGGGGGAGGGGGGGAAGAAGGAGGAGCCGATGAGAGAGGGGGAGGAGCAGATAAGAGAGGAGGAGGAGGAGGAGGGAGGAGGGCTTGGAGCAGCGTGGCGTAGCGCGGCCAGACGGCGTGGGCCACAAAGGCGTCGGGGTGGCTCTGGACCATGGCGGCGAGCAGCTTCGTGGCCGGGGCGGCGGCGACGGCGGCGGCGCGGAAGCGGGCGAGGAACTCGAGGCGCATCAGGACGGTCACGGCGAGGTGGACGCTCGTCTTGCGGCGCTGCATGATGCCGTCGAGGTACGCCTCGACAACGTAGAGCCACAGGTCAAAGTAGGGCGTGGCGGCGGCAGCAGCGGCGGCGGCGGCGCTGCGCAGGCCGGCGAGCATCCAGGCGAGGAACTGGTCGTGGTCGAGGAGGCGCTCGAGGTACAGCTGGCGGGCGAGCCGCGCGGCGTACTGCAGGCGGTCGGGTCCGGCGGGTCCGGCGATGTCTGCGGGGGTGTCTGCGGGTCCGGCTCCGGCTCTGTCTGCGGCTCTGCCTCCGGGTCCGGCCTTGTCTCCGGCTCCGGCTCCGCCTCCGCCTCCACCCCCGTCTTGTAGCCGCAGCTCACCCAGCAGGCCCTCGACAAACTGCTGCACCGTGGCCGTCCACTCCTTGAGCCAGCGCAGCTCGGCCTCGGCCAGGGCCGCCCCGTTGGCGCTGCCCTTGCGCTTAAACGCGCGCAGCTCCTGGGCGCCGACGCAGCGCGCCAGCCACATGGCGCGGTCGACGGGCACGGCCTTGTGCAGGCACTGCTCGAGCAGGAAGCGCCCGCGCAGCCCGTGCGGGATGGTGCGGCTGAGCCGCCGCAGCGGGATGGCCGCGTTGGTCAGGTCGCGCAGCCACGTCTCGCGCCGCGTGTCCGTCACGGTGACGCGCGGCGGCAGCTTGAACTGCGACGCCGGCGCAATGTGGTTCTTTTCGCGCGCGAGCGCGTTGGCCAGCGCGAGCACCTGCCCGAGCACCACGGCGCTGTTCTTCTGGCGCAGCAGCAGCGGCAGCCAGCTGCGCGCCGAGCCCGTCTCGGCGCCGAGCGACTGCGGCGCCGGCAGCCGGTCGTACTGGCCCATGCGCACCGTCGCGTCCGTCAGCCGGTCCTCGAGGTGCCGGCCGCGCCACGGGTGGAAGTCGAGGTAGCGCACCGCCGGCTTCTGCACGCGAGCCGCGAGCGTCTTGGCGCCCGCGTTTTTGTTGCTGCCGCCGCCGCTGCTGCTGGCCCGCACACCGGCCATGCCCGGCCGCCCGGCCCCGGCCCCGGTGGCCGCCCCGGCCGCCCCGGCCGCCGGCGTCTGCGCAGGCTGACCGGTGGTCGGCGTGCGCGCGCCGGCCTTGTTGAGGACGCCCAGGCGCCGCCCCGGCAGCGGCACCACGTAGTAGGGGATCCCCGCCGGCACGTCGAGGCGCCACGGCTTCGCCTGGCCGTCCCGGTCGGCGCTGTCGGCGTCGCGGGGCCCGCCGGCCGCCGCCGCGCTGCCGTAGGCCAGCGCGCTCGATTTCTTGAACATGGACGCGCGCAGGCTGCTGCCGCTGCTGCCGGCCGGGGGCGCCGTCGTCGGGGACGCCGCGTTTGCGGCCTCCTTGCGCGGCGCCGGCTCAACGGCCCAGGAAAAGTCGTGAAAGGGCGCGCGCCCGCGGCTCGAGCAGAGCGGCTGCCCGGGCCGCGGCGCCGCGCGCGCCGCCATGTCGCCGGCGTCGGGCGTGCCGGCCGCGCTGGCAAAGCGCGGCGTGCCGGCGCCCGACCGGCTGGCCTCGGGCTCCGGCTCCGCGTTCAGGCTGCGGTACCGGCTGTTGATGCGCAGGCCGCGCGCGATCGCGAAGCCGGCCACGCGCACGGCCGGCGCAGGCGCCGGCGGGCGGTGGTGTGTTGCCGGCGGCTGCAGCTGCGCCTGCACCTGCGCCTGCGGCCGTTTTTGCCGCGGCTTGTGGTGCTGTGACTCGTCGTGGCTGCCCGGCTGCTGCGGCAGGCTCTTTTTGTGTGCCGGCAGCTGCAGCCGCTGGGCTTTTTGGAACGGCGCCTGCTGGGCGTGCGTGTTTCGGCGGTCTTGCTGCTGTTGTTGTTGCTGCTGCTGCTGCTGCTTCTGCTTGTGGCTCTGCTGCAGCATCCGCTGGTGCAGCACCTGCAGCTGCGCCAGCTGCTTGTCGCTCCGCTGCTGCGCGTCGTCCACCCGCCGCCCGCCGGGGAGCGGCGGTACGGACGGCGGCACCTGCGGCCGCGTCGGCTCGCTCGCCATGAGCGCGCCGTGGCCGGGCGGGATGCGTCAGCCGAGGGGGAGAGGGGGGGGTGAGGACGCGTCCGTCAGCAGCCCATCGATGAGGCGCCGCAAGCGGCCGGCGAGGCAGAGCGTAGAGATGAGAGATGAGAGATGCGGAGGCGGGATGGTACGGAAGCCGATGCGAGGGCGCGTTCGGGATGACCGCCGGCCGTCAGGGCATCAAAAGGCTGTCGTGGCGGGATGGCCGGGGACGGGGCCAGCATGGCCGGCAAGGCCAGCAGCGTCGAGGGCCGGCCAGACGAGCCGAAACGAGCGCCGCGCCGTCGAGAGAAGAGAAGCAAACGAGACAGAAACGAAGCGAGAGGCCGTCAGCTGGCCGCAGCGGCTTGTCGCGTCCGTCGGGCAGGTCTCGCGGTGTGTGTGCGTCGTCGGGGCCGGGGCCGTCGTCGTGCCGTCGCGTGTGCGCGATGTGGTGCTGCGTGGTGCTGCGCGGTGCGTGGTCGTCGCCGTGGATGCAGCAAACAGCGCTTCTCGTGATCCGATGCTGGCGGATGGATTTGCTGGTGGGCTGCGCCTGCCGCAGGTGCGCTGTCTTCCAGCGCTGGGAGGTGCCTTCCCGAACAGGGGGATTGTGCCGGACGGCGGCCTGTGATTGGCTGGGATCCCGCGGGCCGGCGTGAGCACGCGAGCTGGGGTGGAGCCGGAAGGCGCTACAGGGACTGAACAGGCCGCTGATAAAGGCGAACCCGCGCTGTATTTGTCAGTCTCGGCCCAATACCAAACAAGACAGCGGCCGACAGCGCTGCAGCTGCCCCTGATTGTGCGCCGCCAACATCCCTGCAGCGAATGGGACACCACCGCAAGCGACCCACGGCTCGTCGGCCGTTTGCTCCCTAGCGCCCCGATATGTGCATGCGCGTCGCGTGCATGCATATGTATGTACGAGAGCTCGAAGCGATCCTCCAGCGCCTCCTTTTCACATCGCATCACCATCATCACCGCCGCCATGTCTGCCAAAAAGGACCCCCGCCGGATCAACCTGGGTACGCCTCGCCGCCGCGCGTCCCGCACGCACCTGCTGACCGCTTCCAGTCGTCCCCTACCAGGCGCCCGCGCCCGCCAAGGACGCCGCCGACGTCACCTCGTCCATGTCGTCGGTGATGCCCATGGCCGCCATGCTGACGCGCAACCGCTACATTGGCTGGAGCTCCGTCGGCTTCAGCGTCCTGAGCTGGCTCGGCGAGAGCGAGGAGACGCGCAAGAGCAGCGCCACGCCGGGCTACTTTTCCGTCGGCATGTCGCGTGAGTGGAAGACTTTTGTTGTGTCGTGGATTTTTTTTTCGTTTTTGTGTTTTTTATTCGGCTTGTCCGCTGACCAACAGTCATGGCCCTCGTCGTCACCTACCTGCCGATGCTGCTGCCGCCGCCCGGCGGCAGCCCGGCCGCCTCGGCGCCCGCGCCCGTGCCCGCCTCGGCATAGACGTCGAAACGACGCGCGAAACTCGAGGTGTCCTTGTGGCCATTCCCGGCAAACGAGCGCCAGGGCACCACGTTGGAGGATTGTACATATACATGTGCATATACATGTCAAATCGCAGTCTTGTTTAAACCGTCCTTTTACCATACTTCTATATCCATCCCATCTCCTGCGTGGCAGCCTCTACAGGCCGGCTGCGCGATGCCACCGTTCTGTACAGTCCCCGGAGCCGTCGTAAGCTGGGCCCCGTCTTAAAACGACCCCCGGATCGCCGCTTTGCCGCCCACCTCTCTTGCCGTGAAGCTGACGGCAAAGTCGGCGCGGATGCTGATGGCCACCTCAATCTTGGCATTCTTGCCCACGCCGCGCAGCGCCGCCTCGGCCAGCACGCCCTGCACCTTCCAGCCGCGTTTCCGCTCCTCCTCCTCGTCGTCGTCGTCGTCCGAGTCAAAGTCCGAGTCGTCCGCGTCCGAGTCGTCCGCGTCCGCGCCGCCGCCGGCCTTGGCCTCCTTCTTGGCCCGCACGACCGTGTGCACGTGCGTGCTGCCCTCGGCAAACCGCAGCAGCACGTCGCCGCCCTCCTTGGGGCCGGCCAGCAGCACGGCGCGGCGCACCGGCACGGCCGACTCGGCCAGCACAATGGGCGTAAACACCTCCTCGCCGCCGTCGGCCGCGCCCAGCGGCGCCGCCACGACGCCCACGGCCAGCGCCGTGTGCAGCACCGTGCTGACGGCCGAGTGCGCGCTCTGCTCAATCTCGTCGGCGTCAAAGTCGCGCACCAGGTTGGCCTGCAGCGCCGCGCCGCGCGCCTGCAGCTCCGACGGGTTGGTGGCCGACGCCACCGTGCTGGGCGCCACCACGGCCGCCGCGCCGCCAAACAGCGCCGCCATGTTGCCCGCGATGCGCGGCGTGTGCGCCGTGCCGCCCGACAGCAGCACCACGTCGACGTCCAGCAGGTCCAGCCCGGCCTTGCGCACCACCGCCGCCGCCAGCCGGTTGATGCCCTCAAACACCGGCCGCGCCAGCGTCTCGTAGCGCACGCGGTTGATCGTGCTCGTAAAGTCGATGCCGTCCGCCAGCGACTCCACGCTAAACGACGCGTTGGTGCCCAGGCTCAGCGCCTTCTTCGTCGCCTCCGCCTCCAGCCGCAGCTTGGCCAGGCTGCGCGCGTTGTCGCGCGGGTCCACGCCCTTGTTCTTCTTGGCAAACTCCTTGGCAAAGTGGTCCATCAGCACCTTGTCCAGCGCCGCGCCCACAAACTCGTAGTCGTGCACCGCCGCCAGCACCGTCGCCATGCCCGCGCTCGACGCAATCACCGCCGCGTCCGACCGCGTGCCGCCCAGGTCCAGCACCACAATCGTCTTGTCCTTGGCCGCGCCCGCGCCCGCGTCGCTGCTCGCCGCCGCCTCCGCCTCCACCCGCGCCGTGTACGCCGCCGCAATCGCCGCCGGGTCCGAGATCAGCTGCAGAATCTCCAGGTCCGCCGCGTCCGCCGCCTTGACAATCGCCGCGCGCTGCGCCTCGGAAAAGTTGGACGGCACCGAGAGCACCGCCGACGTCACCTTACGGCCCAGGTAGTCCGACGCCGAGCCCACCAGGCGCCGCAGGTAGCGCGCCGCAATCTCCTGCACCGACACCGTCGACGGTGCCGCCGCCTTGGGCTCCTCCTCCGCGTCGCTGCCGGCCGCCTCGCCCGCCTTGTCGACAATGCTAAACGTCACCTCGCCGTTGGTGTTTTGGGGATGGGCCGAAGCATGGCAGTAGGTAGGGTCGATCGAGTCGAAGCTGGGCTGTCAGTGGAAAGAAGAAGGAAGAGAAGAGGGTGGAAAGAAGAAAAGACGGGAAAAAAAAAACATACTCTCTACCAAGAAGATCCTTGAAATAGGCAACCGTGTTCTTCGAGTTCCGCACCAAAAAAGCCTTGGCCTGCTGCCCGTAGTACTCCTCGCCGTCGACGTAGGACAGGACAGTCGGGATCTGACGGTCTGAGAAGACGTCAGCAACCCGTTCTCGGCAAAACGCCGCATCCCGCTACACTTACCGCCGTCCTCGTTGGCAATCACCTCGACACGGTCGTCAAACGTGTACGCAATCGAGCTGTTGGAGTTGCCAAACGAGATGCCGATCGCCGTGCGCTCCTCCGGCGCATACCGCGCTGCAGACCGGAGCGGTGCCTTTTCGGACATTTTGTGGTTTGAGAAAGAAAGAGGGTGTCGGTGGGCGGGGACGGGCTGGTCGTGTCGAAGCGGGAGAAGCGACCCTGGGAGGTGAGGTTGGAACAAAAGACCTTAGCACAAGCCTTGATAAAAAAAAAAGTTGCAGAAAAAAATCGAGGTTATCATTAGCGGCGGTGGCGTCAAGTAGAGGTACATTTCTCCGCATACAACGCATGCCTTTAGAGTCGTACCGCTACCTGCCCCTCAGAAGGCTCCGTCTACAATTGTGGAGCTATTTTGCATTTTATTTTGCATTTTATTTAATTCCCACCACTTTGCATCCGCCTTCACAAGCATCACGATCCTCGCCCTGCCCGCGCGCAACGGCCGACAGACACGTCGCGGCAAGGACGGGCGTAACCCCTTTTTTCCTTGCGGGTCGGCCGCATCGCTGCAGTGCGGCTCCGAAAGCGCCGCGACAGGCAGCCTCGTCGGATTGCCAACGCCGCTTCTCATCATCTGCTCGAGCGGCCGTTTCATCCAGGGGGCCGCCAGCCACCGCCGTTCAGACAGCCAGTCCGCGGATCTTGTGTGCTGCAGTGCCCTGGTTGCCTCTGGCACCCGTGTATAATTTTTGAGCGGAAGAGAAAACACCAAAAATCAAAAGACCTTGCCACAGCGTCGGGCTCTCCTGGACTCGTATGGCAGGACATGCAAGCTCTCGACTTGTGTTTCGTATCGCTGGATGCAGCCGATTGTGACTGTGTGCTTGTCTTTTTATCTTTTCCTTGTTCTCGCGGTTTTCTTTTGCAGCCTGTTTCGTTTGCCTAAAGAATACGTGTCCAGGCATATTTCCCATCCAATAGTTCCCTCGGCATAAAAAGCTTCATCTAGAAACAACCCACGAGGCATCCAGCGCCGTGACAGTAGAGTACGGAGACGGTCATTATATGTACGCCGCTGTATGCGTGCCGAGCTGGTATCGCCGTACGAGAACGACAAGCCGCGGTGTGCTTCCGGCGAATAACCGTTTCTGAATCCGAGCGGGAAATGCTTTTCGATTTACTTTTTTTTTTTTTTTGTTTTCTTTGATTCACCTCTTTAAACTTCCTTTCTTTAGCAGGTCGAGCAGACAGAGTCGGTCATCTTCCGCCCGGCCTTGTGGCTCCTGTCGTACCTGCGGTTGGCTATGGCAATGACAAAGACTGATAGACACAGACATCAATAGGCCAAAGTGCCATGCGTGCTTCAACTACACTTCTCAAGTCAATGCTTTCTTATTGTCGACGCGTCTCCGGCTTGGACGATCATGTCAGTCATGCTCGAGCGGCGTGACAAGAGCATCGTGAATTGGCCGGATGTTGGAATGAGTGACCGAGTTGGCCGAGTTGGACAGCTGTACCGTCCCTCATACAACTCCCACCAAGTCAGTCTCCTGGAATGGCAATGCTGAGTAGACGTTGTGCACTGTCTGGCTGGTACGACCGTTATGTATGAGATTGCGAGATCGTGTAAAAAACGAACAAGTCCAACCTGGCAACTGTGTTTTGGCCGTCTCGCGCGTACCGGTCGCGAGTGAGTGCAGACGGAACGTGATTATCGTGATCCTCTCGTTGTTGTGTCATTGTCGCGAGCAACCAAGACCATCCGAACAAGAGCACCCGAACGCCTCGAATGCTCAATATGCCACAAGAAGAAGTAAACACACCGCCTTCTTTCTTTGCTTCTCGTATTGGCAATCTGGTAATCCCTTGCATCCGGCTCGTTACGTGCCTCACTAGGTCGAGGTGACACCCCTGGACTCCTGGACTGTCATGACCCTTGCGTCCAGGAGAGCTAATTCAAAAATACAACCGGCAAGACTTAAAGACGACGCAATATCGACAGTCCTCGGCCTGCTTTACGAGCCGGCATGGCCAACCTGTGGATGAACATCTTCCCCGTCAAATGAAGAGCAGCTGAGGAAACGGTCAGGACAAAAGGCCGTGAGGCCACCCATCGATGCCCGTGACGAGTACGAGTACGTTGCAACAAGACCTCGTGCGATTGTGTCGAAAGAACGTCCCTCGAGGCACCAAGCACAGACGTCCGGCCAGACAGGAGGCCGAGACTGCCGCAGTGTTTCTCATTTGCCATCTGTGCCCGAGAAAAAAGAACAGAAAAACAGCAAAAACAACGACAACAAAGCACGATGAAAAGTGCACAATAGGAAAAAAGTCTGGGCGCCGCCTGCGTCAGTCCCCAGGTCTTGGTATGCAGTGATCAAGCGGGCACACGTCCTCTGAATCAAACGCAGCCTCCACTCCTTTCTTCCCACCTGTCCTTCTGGCCTGTCTTTTTGTCCGTCGTCCCGCCCGGCCTTTTCGCTTGCTGCTTCCTGATATAAATCCCTGCCTGCTTCTGCACCGAAACGACGCCATTTGCATTCTTCATCTCCCAGCGGACGAAAAGCCTCGCCAACGACGCACTCCTCGCAAATTGCAGCCTCGTCCTCGTCTTCATCGTCTTTGTCCTCCTCCTCGTCGTCTTCGTCTGCACCACGCCGGCATCTCTCGCCTCGTCGCCACCCCCATCGACTGTCCGTTGCGTTTGGATCGCGCGTCTCGGCCTCGCCCGTTTGCCTCGCCGCCTCGCCGCTTACCTCGCCGCGTTGCTGACCATTGCCAAAATCCCTCCAACGCGCAACGCCCCTATCCTAGACCAGCTCGCCGGCCCTTCCCACCGTCTCCCAACAGCTGCGCCAGTGCCGCCGGGGCTCTGTCAGCGATTGTTCTATCCTGTGAGTTTACTGAGCACTTGTTGATGTCTCTGTCACCGCCTCTCCCGTTCCATTGCGTCCATTTTCCATATCCCCCCTCGTCAGCCTGCCATCCCCTTATCCCGCTCATCCTCGCTCTCCTCGCCCTCATCTCACTACCTGGTCTGCTGGCCCTTGCCCGATTGCTTGCAGCACAGCGTGCCACAATACGCAATCCAGCTTAGTCCGCCTTTTTTTTTCATTTCTTTTTCTTCCACGTGGAAATTCCTTTCGACTACAGTTGTCCTTCTTTCGCTCTCCCATACTTTCTGCGTCCCCTGGCACCGAGCCCTTTTCACGGCTTCTTTTTCTATCCCCTCTGCCTCTGCCTCGGCCTCTTCGTTGTGAGTTGTCACTCTGCGCTGCCAGGACAGTCTGATTGCTTCCTGGCGTGGCCTCCCTTCCCTTCCCCACGCGTCTGCCTTGTTTTCTCGGTGCTGGAACCCCTGTCTGGTTATTTTGCCTGACGACAGGGCTGTCCATTGCCCATTCAGCGCTCAGGGCACGCTAGGCCTCGCCCATCAAAGCCGCATATTAATAACTGCGTGTACACACACACCTGCACGCGCTTCGCGCCTTCCCTTGTTTGCTGCCGCCCCCCTTATGTCCCCCGCTGCTTCCCGTTTGCGAGCCACCCAGAACACCCATTAACGCGCCCACGCGCACGCGCAAGCCAGACCTCTGCCGTTGCACCTTCCCGCGCAACGACACCTCTTGCCCCTTCCCGAGTCGTTCCTGCCAATTTTATACTCGTGCTCTGGTGTGTGCCACTCGGAGCAGGCGGTCGCTCCTACCTTTCCCCGTTCTTTTTACGCGACGCTGCCGTTCTTCGTTCCTCCTTCACGCTCTGCCTCGTTCTCTCGCGCCTCCACTCCTTTTCCCTCGAATATTCTTCCTGGATGTCCTCCCTCTGTCGCCGCGCATCTCTGAGCTCAACACGGGTCTGACGCTGGCATCCCAGTGCCATGGAGGACATTGCTGCTCTGTGAGTGGCCTTTCCCGCCGTCTCCTCGCTGCCCCGAAGCCCCGATCGCGAAGTATCGCGTCTTTCCTCACGAGCGTTGCGTTATCGTCTCTGCCTCTTTTAGTACCCAGGGCTGCTCCCGAAGCTGGCGCCGTCTCAGACACGCGTCACTTTGAAAGCTGAAAGGCCGCGCTCAGGACGGAACGCGCCAGCAGCACCGGTGACGCAATCGGACAAGAAGACGAGGAAGCACGGGGAACGGAGCACGGGACGTTGTCGAGGCGACTTGCAAAAGCGCGTGCTCAGGCTGCGCCTGGACGCGTGCCCGGGCCTGGTCTTTGCGCCGCTCCTGCTTGCGCGCAGCAGACGCAGACACACCTTGCTAACAACCACAGCCCCGAGCAGGCCATGCTCCCGGTCAAGGAGGAGAGCCCAGCCGGAACCGGCCTGTCAGAACTGCCCACCTTCTCTGGCGCACGGCCGTCCGCGCACTCGACGCCCGCCTCGACCTTGACAAACAGCTCGCACAGCGCCATGACGAAGCCCGAGAGCGAGGGCATCCCGGGTGCCGGCGCGGGCGCGGGCGCCGTCGCCGTCACAGTCGCCTCGGGGACCATTGTCTCCGACACCATGCCCACAACGCCGCCCTACATGGACGACGCCGAGTACGTTTCCCGGCACGTGGCCGACGCCGCCGCCGCTGCAGACACCCCCACGGCAACGCCCCCCACCGACGAGTGCATGGACGACGCGCGCTCCAACACGGACAGCGAGTGCCCGGCGCTCGAAGACGAGTCGCCCTACGACGCCCTGTACCGCGACGCGGACTTTGCAGACGACGCGCCGGCCTTTGCGCAGGCCCCCGCGCAGTCCGCGCTCTCGCACGAGGTGCAGCCCTCGCCGGACTCGGACCGGACGCAGGTCGAGCGGCGAAGCTCGAGCTCGCCCATCGCCGGCTCGCCCAAGATCTGGGACCTGCCCATGGTCAAGGTGGCCACGAGCGAGCTCGATCCCGCAGGGGTGGTCGCCTTGCCGTCGCCCGGCGGCGCGAAGCCACACGGCTGGGTGGCCACGAACGGCGAGCGCGCGCCAACGCCCCAAGACGACGCCGCGGCTTCCCCGGTCGAGCAGACGGAGACACGCGCGCAGCCCCTCGCGGAAACCGCCCAGACAACGTCACAAGCAGAGCAAGAGCCCCCCTCGCGCGCGACGCCGTCTGAAGACAGCATTGCCTCCCGGCGGCCCATGCGAATGGCACGGCTGTCAAAACCGGCAGCGCCGATCCCTACTACGGCTCTCGCGGGAGCAGACGGACCAGCAACGCCAGCTACGACCACGCCAGCGCGACGCTTGTCCAAGAGAGTTTCGCTCGCTGCAGCGACAACCGCAACCGCAACCGCCAGCCCGCTCGCCAAGCAAGCGTCGGCATCGGCAGCACGTCAGGCAGCAAAGGCCTCGCCCAATCCGAAACCGAAATCCGCTACGCCGACTGCCCCTCCACCGGCCGAGAGACGTGTTACGCGCCTTTCCGGCCTCCCAGTTGACTTGTCGATTATACAGCCGAGCCCACAGACGAGCGCATCGGGCAAGCGGAGAAGGCGAGATTCCGAAAAGGACGCATCGGCCGAGCTGCCGCGCGAGCTCCGGCGCCTGCAGGACACCAAGGAGTTTTCGCACGTCGACGACGAGCCGGTCATCTATACTGTCTGGAGCAATGGCCGGTATGTCCCCGCCAACGCGGCAGGAGAGCCATTGGTCGATAAGAACGCCGCCAAAAAGGCCAGACTTGCCAAGCAGGCCGAGGAGGCGCAGAAAAAGTGCCAGGAAGATGCTGCTGCTGCTGCTGCTGCAGAGGCCAAGGCTGCCGAAGAAAAGGCAGCGGCCGAGGCGGCATTGCCGCCGCCAAAGCGCGTCAAAAAGTGGCTGAAGCGAGGGCTTTTTGCAGGCATTCCGCGGCCCAAGAACCCCCACGCGGGCTTGTCGGCGTCGGAGCGGAAGAAGATGGAAAAGCTGCCCGAGCTGATGAAGGCCTACCAACCAAACAAGACCCTCCCGATGCCGCTGTATGACGGCCTGCGGCTGTTGATCGAAGGCCGCGACTTCAAGATGCCCTTTGACGTCTTCAACCCCCTGCCGCCCGGCCAGCCAAAGCCTGTCAAGTACGGGCGCTTTGGCAAGAGTAAGCACTGCATGCCCTCGTTGCAGCTCGGCCTTATTTTTACAGCACTGACAGTGAGATCTAGACCGATTTGTGGGCGAGGCACATGCGATCTGGAAAAAGAGCCCCAACTATGACGACTTCCAGTCCAAGTGTGTCTGCAAGCCCGAGACGGGCTGTGACGACGACTGCCAGAACCGCATCATGCTCTACGAGTGTAACGACGAGATTTGCAATGTGGGACCCGAGCGGTGCAACAACCGAGAGTTTCAGAGATTGGCAGAGCGGACTGCCTCAAAGAACCCCTACAATATCGGCGTCGAGGTCTTCAAGACGCACGACCGCGGCCACGGCATTCGCGCAAGCCGCAGCTTCCGCCCCGGCCAGATCATCATGGAATATATTGGCGAGATTATCACAGAGGAGGAGTCCGACCGGCGGATGAACGAGCTGTACAAGGACAATGAGGTGCGTCCATGTTGTTTGGTTTTTTTTTTTTTTTTGACACGCAATGCTAACCCTGCAGTGCTATTATCTCATGTCCTTTGATCAGTCCCTGATCATTGACGGAACCAGCGGTAGCATCGCTCGCTTCGTCAACCATTCGTGCTCGCCCAATTGCCGGATGATCAAATGGATCGTGTCGGGACAGCCGCGCATCGCTCTGTTTGCCGGCGACCGGCAGATTATGACCGGCGAGGAGCTCACCTACGACTACAACTTTGACCCATACTCCGCCAAGAACATGCAGGGCTGCTTGTGCGGAGCCGAGAACTGCCGTGGCGTCCTGGGCCCACGCAAGAGCGAAAAGGCCGCGTCCAAAGCTGCTGCCGAAAAGGCCGCGGCCGAAAAAGCGGCCGCCGAGAAGGCAGGAGCCAAGGCAAAGGGAGGAAACGGCTCGGCCAAGCGAAGCCACGATGCGTACAGCATGGACGATGACGACGAAACGGACGGCGCTGCAGGCGGCCAGGCCAGCAAGAGAATGCGCGTGTCTGACGCCGGCGGCCCTGCGGCAGCAGCCAGCCGGCCCGTCATGCCCGCCAAGAAGCCGACGAGGGCGCCGCCACCCAAAAAGGCTGTGACGACGACAAAAGCGGCGCTGGAGGCACTGGCGGCCAACGCGGCGCGCATTGCACGGCTCACAAAGGCGTCGCATGCCGCACGCGCCGCTCGGCAGGCACGCGCAGCCGAGAAGAAGAGGGCGCTGGAGGCGCTCGAAGCCGCCAAAAACAAGCCCAAGAACGCCAGCGGGAAAAAGACATTGGCCAGCGCGCGCACGACAGCGTCCAAACCGACGACGACCAAGGCAGCGGGTGCCGCTACGGCCAAGACGGTCAAGGTCGCCAAGGCAGCAAAGTCGGTCACGGTTGTCAAGACGGCCAAGGGTTTGAAGGCACTCAAAACGTCTGCGGCGAAGCCATCCAAGGCGGCCCCTGGGACAAGCGCAAAAGCAGGTGCAAAAGCAGGCGCAAAAGCAGCCGCCAAAACGCAGGCAACTGCCCAGGCGCCTGCAAAGTCGCCTGCCAAGAAGCCCAAAGCGACAAAGAGAGCAGTGACGCCGCCCACAGCAAACGGAGAGACGCCCACCCCTCAGTCGACACCAAAGGCGACGCCCATGGCCCAGGCCGTTGCCAAAGCGGCCAAGGAGGCCGCAAAGGCTGCCAAGGCGGCGAGCACCTCGCGCACATCGACAAAGACGGCAAAAGCGTCCAAGCCCACACAGGGCCGGATCCAGGCCAAGAGCCTGCTTAGGGGCAAGGCCACGGCCGTGAACAAACCCGCAGCCTCGCCGACAGTCTCGACCACAATCGTTGTCACAGAATCCAGACCGACTTCTTCTGCTTCTGCTACTTCTGCTGCTTCTGCTGCTTCTGCTGCTTCTGCCTCAGCCACTACGCCGACAAAGAGGGGCCGCGGCCGCCCGCGCCTTGTTGCAAAGGAGGTCTTGACGCACGAGGCAACCGAGAAAGCCGCTGGGGAGGTAGCAGCAGCAGCAGCAGCAGGAGCAGACACGGCCGAGCGCATGATTGTGGATGCACCGTTTGACATGCCGGGCGAGGAGGAAGAGCTGGCGGCTCAGCTCGCCGCCGGCATGTCTGCGCCCGTGCCGCGAACGGCCGGGGCCGGCTGGACAGAGATGGCCGGCAACGCCCAAGAGGACGACGGCAAGCCGAAACGACCGCGCAAGCTGACCAAGGCGCAGAAGCTGCGGGTCAAGAGACAGCTCGTGGCTGCGCGCCGGCAGGCTGCGCGCGCGGACGGCAGCTATGTGCCTCGGCGCGGCCCCGGCCGCCCGAGAAAGTACGTCAAGGCCGCCGACGAGCTCGACGATACGGAGACGCCGACTGGGACGCCGCCACAGAGCGCTGCGATCAACATGGCCGGCGCGGCGGGCGTGGACATGGATGTGGACATGGATGTGGACGCGGCGTCGCCCTGCGACAAGCCGGCCGTCAAGGCGTGGATCCAATACGGCACTGTCCGCCGCGACGACCCGATGGCCGGCAACCCGACGCCGGAGCGCGACGCGGCGGCCGTCGCCGCCGAAGAGGTGATTCACGTTGCACCCCGCTCGCGCCTGCAAGACTAGAAGCCTCGCTGGTCCGTTTGGGAAGGCATTCCCGGCGTCTCCGTGTGAAGAGAAGAGCGAACAAGTGCCCGCCCTCACGAGTTGCCAGTGCCGGCACGTTTTGACAACAGGACCTTCAACATGGCCTTGGTTTCTTCCGTCTTGGACATTGTCCGTCTGTTTTTGTTTCAATTTTTTGGGGGGGTTTGGCTCTTGGTCCCAGTCTTTTTTTCACTGATTTCCACGCACACGGCTTTTGTTGGGCGGCTGTTCTGTTCCTATGCTGCTTTTATTTTTGATTTATGTATAAAGGACTGCACGATGTTTGATCTTGCGGAATCTGGATGTTGATCTGTTTCATGTTTTTTATTTCTTTTTTTCTTTTTTACGCGGGTTTTTGACTGGTATTAATCTTCTGTGTATTTTTGTACATTTTGTCTGACATATTACTTTTTGATAAACGGGGTTTTGGCTGTCATTTCCGTTGTCTTTTGTCTGCCGTCATTTTCTGGCGTCTTTGATCCTATTTTTGGCGTTGCAGCTCGCCATGGGCGTCGTTTACTCCTGGCTGGCTGTTTCAGAGCAAATCCCATTTCCAAGTCATCTTCACTGCTCCTCCATCGTTTCTTTATTTTCGTCTCGTCCCCTGACCTGGCTCACGGGCAAGATCCTGCACACACATCTGCAGGAGAGACGCGTCATGTGACGATATTGTCTTGCCCGTGTTGCAAAAGGGACCAGCACCGTTCAGAAAGAAAAGGATGCTTCTCTGCGTCGAGGCCCGGCGACAAGCATCGATCTCTGGCTGGTCCGGCACGCCAACGGGCAAGTACGCTGATTTCACAGGCCTTCTCTTTTCCCCTCCCCGGGTGAGTTCATTTTCCTTCCAACGCCTTGCTGGTCTTTCTAGCCCCCAAACGCTGACAACGTTGCTTTCTTGGTGCAGCGCTTAGCATGCCGCTTGGGCTCTGATATGCCTTGCTTGGAGAAAGGAGAAAGTCACACAGTGCCTTTTCCTGGCCGTGGCGTCTCACAATCGTTCCTTGTCTGCCATCCATGGCCTCGGATTTATTTTCGTCATCTGCTAGCCGCCAAACTCGTGTCCCCCCTCCCGTCCTCTCTTCCACGGGGACACCATCACCGGACAGCAACGAAAGGCAGCCTTTGTCATGAAGCCAATGGCACAGGATGCCGAAGCACAGGATGCACAGGGCCGGCTTGTGGCAGGCCGGTTTCAGGCCACGATGAGAGCCTCCGACGGTCTTCCATCACGTCAAACTCTCAGTCTTGTTTGCAGACGCCCACCCGCGCGCTTCGCTCTGGCGCCTTGCTCTGCACATTTGTTCTGCACATTTGTTCTGCAGTTTTGTTTCTGTGTCGGGCGTCGCCATTCCGCCCACTCCTGGGCTCTCTGGCGGGCTTGCGCGAGATAAGGCACAGGTCGAGCTAGGCCGCTGCAACAGGTCTGTCTCCGTCTTTTTGAGGCCATGAGGCGGCAATGCCCCCCTCTGGCGGCAAGGCGAAAGGCAAGGCGCCGCGAAGATGATGCAAGAGGCATCCGGCCTGTCCACGGGGCCGAGACACACGGCTACTCTGCGGTCCACCTCGCGGGTCAGAAAGTGCTCTCGGAGGTATAAAGGCCGTCGTTATTCGTCGCATCCTCTTCCGTCGCATCCTCGTCCCTCACTCCCGCAGGCGTCGTTCATCCGTCATTGCAATCGTCTGAAAGCTCTGTCTGAGCCCTGTTCGGTCTCATCCTGCTCTGCTCTGCATTGCATCGCTCTCGTCGTCCTCTCTAAACAACAGACGGCAAGACAAAACCAATGGAAACCAACGCCGACGCCCCGGCCTCAGAGTATGCCCCCCTCCCCCTTGTCCGTTGTTTGCCTTTTCAAATACGCTGACTCCTGTCCAGCTCCGAGTCTTGCCAAACGCCTGTTTCGGCTGCCTCCCGCTACAACTCGTTTGGTTCTTCCGCCTCGAGCGCGTTCGAACGCCTCGCCATGGACGCTGCGTCCCCTCCAACCACGCCCAAGGCAGCTCCCCCTTCGTCCCTTGCCGTCCCTCCCATGACGGAGCCGCTGGAGGACGCGGATCTTGCCCCCGTCCTGCGCAGCTTTGCCTCTGGGTGCCTGCAGGACCTGGCCCGCACCGTGGAAAAGAAGCCGCGCTCTGTCGACGATACCACGACCGAGGACGAAGACGGCGACGGCAGAGACAGCGACAAAGGCTGGGACTCGGGCTACGAGTCGACCCACGAGGCCTCCGTGCTCCGCCCGGCCCAGCCAATGCCCATCCCCACACTATGCCGGCCGTTTGACAGCGATGCCAGCAAGCACGGCCTCGCCGGTCCCGCTCCGGCTCCGGCTGCCATTGCGGTCCCGCCGCCGGCTCGGCTGCCGCGGGTGCAGTCGCCGGTGCTGACACAGCCGCTGCTCGCCCGCATCGACAGCCTGCCCAACTACGCGCGGCTCCAGCCCGCGCCCTACCCGCTGTCGCTCGACCTCGAGCCCGAGGCGCCCGCCTTTCCCGCCGAGGCGCGCACGCACATGCCCTTGAGCTCGCCGCCGTCTGCGCCCCGGAGGGCCGCCGCGAGTGCGCCGGCCTTTGCCGTTGAGCTGGCAGACGACGTGGCTGCGCGGGTGGCTATGCTCTGGGCGTCGCGTCGCCACGCCAGGACGGACGACGGCAGCGCGGGCTCCGCGGCGCAAGCTGCAGTCGGCACGCTCGCGCGCTCCGACTCGTCGCTCGTCCGGCGCCGTCCCCAGCCGGACGCAAACAACGCAGCAGCCGCCCAGAACAAGTTTGCGGCGCTCTCGCGGACCAACTCGCAATTTGTGCTCCGGCGCTCGTCGTCGTCGTCTTGGTCGCCTTCTTCTTCTCCCCGGCGCCCGCGGGACAGCAGCGTGGACGCCGCCATCGCCGACTGCCTCGGCCAGCTCGTGGGCATGGTGTCGGAGCTCGTCTCGCTGGAGCAGATGGGCCTCGAGTTTCAAAACGCTGTCGTCCGCGACATGCTGTACCACCGCCGCAGCGGCGAGGGCTGGCCACGTCTTCGCTGCAATCGTCATGACCGTGGGCCGGACGACTACGCCGACGTCGACTCCTACTACAACGGACGCACCGAAAGGGACCATGACGGTGGCGACGACCGCGACCGCGACCGCTACCGCGACCAGGACGGCTGGTACGGCAACCGCCACGATCGCTACGAACGGTCGGGCCGTGATCACCACGGCTATTCCGGCCACGGCTACAGCTGAAGTTACTGTTTCAATTAGATTTCTTTCGTTGCTGCCCTGCCTTTGGCCTTTTTTTTATTCTGCCTGTGTGTTTCCATCTTGCTGCCATGTCTTTGATTTCTCCGTGGCGTCTGGTTCCTTTCGCATGCCGTCCAGATGGCCATTGTACCATATAATTCTTTCTGCACATTTAAGTCAGCATGCTGCGTTGTCTGCTTTCCTTGCCTGTCTCTCGCACAAACGCCCTCCACCTCGACAGCATTGTTCTTGACTTGTACCAATAGACAGTCTCAGTACCGCGCTTTCAGAATGCGCTCCTCCCCTACCAACGTGTTCTCTCCGAGACGTGCAAAGACAGTTGCTTCCCATTTTGTGTATCCTACCCAAACAAGCTGTAAATTGCGCCATGCCAAAGCCAAATACCAGAATATATGCACAATGAAGAACCTGCGCCATGATCGCCCCTAAAACTGTTACAGTGCTCCATACGCCTTGCATGGTTTCTCCTTCCGCCGACCTCTCCTCCGCTTTCGTTCTCCGGGTATCATAGTATGGTCGTCCCCTCTAAAAAGGGAACGCCTCCTCAATCATGCGGTTTGCCGACAGGGACAGCTTGCTCTTTTCCTCGAGCGACGCGTACTGCAGGTCGTTGAGCGACGTCGGCGGCGGCAGCTGGGCCGTGTCGTCGGCGTCGCTAAACACAATGGTCTCGAGCACGGAAAAGTTGGTCCAGTCGATGCGGGCCAGCTCGTCCTTGGCCGCGACGCGCTCGTGCTCCTCCTTTTTGCGCTGGGCCGCCTCCCACTCGCGGTAGGCGACGCGCTGCTTGGCGCGCAGCAGGATGGAGAAGCGCTCGTCGACGTTTTTGCGGAGCGCCGCGAGGCGGTCTTCGGCCGCGTTGGCGGTGCTCCCGTCCGCGCGCGCCTTGTCGCTGTCGGCGCCGCCCGGCGCCTGCATCTCCCCCAGCTCCTTGTAGATGCGCGCGTACTGGTCCACCATGTGCTGGAAGTAGTTGTGCAGCGAGTGGTTCGGCAGCAGAAACTGGAACTGCGCATTGCTGACCTCGCGCTGCATCAGCGTCGTCAGAAAGGGCCGCCCGTGCACGGCCGCAAACGACGCCGCCAGGCGCAGCACGTCGAGGTCCTTGGCGTTGATGATGGGCAGCCGCGCCGAGAAGGCGTAGTCGGGCGGCTTCTCGGGGCCCTTTGCCTCCGCCGCGCCGCCGCCCGTCGTCTTGGCTGCCGCCGCCGCCGCTGCGTCGCCGCCGACGCGCCCCGCCGCCAGCGCCGTCACGCGCCCGGCCTTGTACTCTTCTTTGCGCCACTCGTAGTACGCGTGGAACGCGTCGTCGGGGTTCGTCACAAAGCTGAACTTGGGGTTGTTGCCGTGGTTCTCGCGCAGCCGCGCCTCGATGCCGGCGCCGCCGCGCACCGCATAGCCCGCCGTCTTCTCAATCACCTCGCGCATCTCGCCCGGCGGCGGCATGATCACGCCCGGCGGCGGCTTGATGCGGTCCAGCGTGGCCGTCGCCGCGGACACCGCCGCCGACAGCGCGGCATTGTCCGACGCCATCGTCGAGAGGCGGCAGGTGAAGGGTTTGTCGTCGGCGAGCTACCGAGTTTGTCGAGCGCTTGTGAGACGTGCAATGTGTCGTGGAGGACGGTTGGAGTGATGAGAGCGTTGAAGCTGTAAAAATTCCAGGAGTCTTGCGCTAGACAGCCTTGGTGGTCACGTGTGATGACTAATCAGTATCAACGAGTACTCGTACATGTTTGTTCGTTTCGTTTGTCAACCATTCGAGTAGACTCGCCGTACGAGCACTCACTCTCAATACGAGCTTGCTCGTGTCAATGAAGGCCACCATTGTCTCTTGATCCCCTATCGAAATGGTCATCCATCACGGCCATCCTGACGACAGGGCACAGCCAGAACCGTTGGGATTTGGGGCAGATCGTCCGCTCACAAAGTCCAGGCCATTTCCAGCTAATGCAGCAACCAGCAAGGCCGCAAGGCCACAAGGCCCGGCACTCGACAGGACTCCCACGAGTCCATGTAAGATCCAGCCTCGTCAACGCCGTGTCACGTGCAATGACACGATGGACAGCCCCGCCCGAAGAGCACAGTGCCTGTGAAACGGACGGAAGCACGTTGCAGTGAGCATGTGCGGGCAGCCTGCTCGTGTGCAGACGACGGCAGGCCGAGCGTGCAGCATGGAACGGCCTTTTCGTGCGGCTGCTGCTGCATCCTGCACTGGCCAACAGGACGATGCACGCCAGTTGTGTGTAAGTGGACAGTGTGCATTGGCGCACGGCTCGAATCGCACGGTGGCAGGCGACCCACCGAATCCGACCCCCCCTACGGCTAGCACGATGCCACACGGAAGGAACAGCGACGAAATACGAGTACGACAAAACGGGAAGGCAGCACCCGCCACCGCACGCCTCCTCCGCCTTTCTTTTTGTCTCTGCAGCTCCGAGCACGTCTATCGCACACGCGACACTGCACGCGACCCTGCACGCGACACGCACGCGACACTGCCGCACGCTCTCCAGCCTTGTGCACATCGTCCGCCGGACCCCGCCGACCCGTCCGGCACCGCCGCCTCCGCGACCGCCTCGCCGTCGGACCGCCTGCTGGCCGCCTCCCGCTTCCTCCCCCCGGCCTCTCTTGCAACCGCCAAAACGGCTTCGCCGGCAAAGGACCCCTCCAGCCCACCAGCCGGCAGCGCCGGCGTGGCTTCCCGCTCGTCCGCCTCGCCGCCTCCGGCGTCGCCGTCGTTTGCCAGCTCGCTCCACCGGCCCATCATGCAGACGCTGCCGGAGAGCCGGCCGCAGTCGTTTGAGGAGATCTACGGGCCGCCCGAGAACTTTCTCGAGATCGAGGTGCGCAACCCGCGCACGCACGGCGTCGGGCGCCACATGTACACGGACTACGAGATCGACTGCCGCACCAACATCCCCGCCTTCAAGGTGCGGCAGAGCGTGGTGCGGCGCCGCTACAGCGACTTTGAGTACTTTCGCGACATTCTCGAGCGCGAGAGCGCGCGCGTCACCATCCCGCCGCTGCCCGGCAAGGTCTTTACCAACCGCTTCAGCGACGACGTCATCGAGGCGCGGCGGGCCGGCCTGGAAAAGTTTCTCAAGATTGTCGTGGGCCACCCGCTGCTGCAGACCGGCAGCAAGGTCATGGCGGCCTTTGTGCAGGGTAAGGACAGGCGTGACAGGGGCGGTGGCGAGCCGTGGCGAGCCGTGGCTAACAGCGCGCAGACCCCAACTGGGACCGGAACGCCTGGTAGAGGCGCCGTGCTTCTGCACGAGAGCGAGCAGGCGTGCTGTACGGCAGGACGAGCACAGAACGAGGACAGATGGGCAAGACAAGGTGTGGCGTTGCAGAGCAGTGGTGCTGAGCAGAGGTGCTGACGGATGGCCAGCGTTGCCGTTGGCTGCGTGTCTTTTCCTTTATCTGATCTATGCATTTTATTCCTTTATGCATTTATGCATTTGTCTTTCTTTCCTTTCCTTCTCTGCAACGATCTGTTATTTCTTCCAGAAGATCAGCTGTGCATTTCCCCGAGACAGCATCGTCGCAGACTGTTCTCTTCTTTGTTTTCCTCGGCAACAGGTCCAAGCTGGCTGAAAGCAGACATCTTGCACTGCAGATTACTTGCCGGGTGTACTTGTATTCAGAACGCATACTTGTGGCTGCAGAGTACTCAAGTGTACGAGTATGTAATAATAAGACAGTATCTGTATACTGCGAATCTCGGTTGAGTGGGCCGCACCTTCCATGCCACAGCATCGGTCCGCCCGCGTGCGAATAAAACGGCAGGAGCGTCGCACAGACTACAAACACGTCTCGATCGACGAAATTGCCTCATCCAACTTGCAACTTCAGCAACCAAGTCCATCCCAGGTCCATCCCATCCATCGACGTTCGATCCGGCAGCCGCCTGGGCCCACCCGCGCTTTGCCTCGAAGCAGCTAGGGCGCCGCCACACGACGTCAGCACTGGCCAATCCACGCGCCAAGCGCCTGCACACGGCTGAAGCAAAGGCCACAGCAGCCACAGCAGCCACAAGACGGACGACAGCACCACAACAGACACGACATCTCTCCCACTCGGTGCGTCTGTGCGTCTCAACCGCGGCCAACCTAGCCTTGCTCGACCGACGGACATGGAAGCGCCCTGCCTGCCTGGCCGAGCCTCGACCTGAGCGGAAAAGCTCCCAGAGCCGCGTCGATCAACACCCCCCCCCCCCCCCCTCCCCCCTCTCCCCACGATGGCGAGCTTCACGACGCTCGTCCTCGTCTACCTCTTTGGAGGCGTGACCTTTTTGCCCCTCGTCGTGGCGGCCGCTGTGTACGCCTGGACGCGGCCGGCCGCGGACGCGCAGGACGGCCCGGACGCCTACGCGCCGGGGCGGGGCCCGGCGCACGAAAAGGACGCCTACAAGTACGGCGGGCTGGTCTTGCCGGGCGACGACGTCAAGACGCTCGAGGCCGTGCGGCGCGAGCACGCGCAGGAACGCAGCACCGGCGCGGGCACCGGCACGAGCTCCGGCACGAGCACCGGCCACAAACACAAGCACAGGCACCGCCCGGACGCGGCAGACGACTTTGCCACCGCCGGCTACTTTGCCGTGCACCGCAAGTACGTGGCCATGGGCGGCAACCTGCGGCCCATTGAGCGCGGGTCGTCGGTCGGCGCGGCGCAGGTGGCGCCGCCGAGCCCCAGCGTGTACCAGACCTTTTTCCGGAGCATGCTCAACAAAAAGGCCGGCGCCGACACAGTCGAGGTCAGCAGCGCGGCCAGCCCGCGGCCCAAGAACGCGCATAACATGTTCTACGTGGTGCTGCGGCACGGCCACCTGATCCTGTTTGACGACGACCAGCAGGTCGACGTGCGCCACGTCATCAAGCTGGCCGACCACGACGTGCGCATCTGCTCGGGCGCCGGCGTCGTGCCCGAGGGCGAGCTCTTTATCAAGCGCAACGCCGTCCACCTCGCGCCCAAAAACACGGCGCGCGCGGCGGCGCACAACGCGCCGGCGCCGCAGCCGTGGTTCTTCTACTGCGAGAACTGCTCCGACAAGGAGGACTTTTACTTTGCGCTGCTGCGCAGCCAGGAGGACGCGCCGCAGCCCCACGACATTGACGTGCGCCACCTCACCGCGCTGATGGAGCGGCTGCATGCGTCCGACGAGGCGGCCGAGATGCGCTGGTTCAACGCGCTGCTGGGCCGCCTGTTCCTGGGCGTGTACAAGACGCCCGACGTGCGCCGCTTTGTCGAGACCAAGGTCGTCACCAAGCTGTCGCGCATGCCGCGCCCCGGCTTCATCGCCAGCCTCGTCGTGCAGCGCGTCGACATTGGCGAGACCACGCCGCAGGTCACCTCGCCGCGCCTCAAGAGCCTGACCGCCGAGGGCGAGTGCATCGTCGAGGCCGACGTGCGCTACGTCGGCCGCTTCGAGATCGACCTGGCCGCCACCATGCGCGTCAGCACGCCCATCGGCCAGCAGGAGGTCAAGACGTCGCTGGCCGTCGTGCTCACCCAGCTCGAGGGCCACATGCTGCTCAAGGTCAAGGGGCCGCCGAGCAACCGCGTCTGGTTCACCTTCCGCCACATGCCCCGGATCGAGATGGAGACGCGCCCCATTGTCATGGCCCGCCAGCTGACCTGGCCGGTGTTTATCCAGCTCATCGAGGGCAAGATCAAGGACGCCATCGCCGAGAGCATCGTGCTTCCCTTTTGGGACGACACCCCCTTTTTTCCCACCGAGAACAAGGCCTACCGCGGCGGCCTGTGGGAGGACGAGGCCGAGGCTGGCGGCGGGGGCGGCAGCGGGGGCGTCGACGGGGGCGCTGCCGTCGACGCCGCAGGAGGGGCCGGGGCTGCCGACGCAGCAGGAGGGGCCGGGGTCGCCGGCGCCGCAGGCGCGAGCACCGGCATCTCTGTGCACGCGCCAGAAGCAGAGGAGAACGTCTCGCCCGCCGTGCTGCGCCTGCGGCGTCTTAGCAAGACGCACAGCGCGCCAGTATCCGGCGCGGCGTCGAGTTCAGCCGTTGCCGCGGCGGCCGACGCAGCGGCCCCCAGAAAGCAGCGTGCCGGCCATTCCGGCCATTCCGGCGATGCCGGCGACGCGAGCGCGGCCGGCACGTCCCCGCCAAAGCGCTTCGCCCGCGCGACGTCCGCCCTCGCCGGCCCCTCGGGGCCAACCACGGGCACAGACACATCCCACGCCGAGGCGTCTATCCCGTCGACCTCGCCGCCCAAGCACGGCAAGCCAAACGCGGCCATGTCGTGGCTGTCGTCGGGCACCCTCCGAAGCAGAAAGTCGAGCGCGTCCTCCGTGGAGTCGAGCGCGCCCCCCGGGCAAGCCGACGCCGCGCGCCAGGCCGGCGGCAAGCACAGCGGCTCCAAAGACGACGAGCACGAGGGCAGCGACGCGGAGACGCCGGCAAACACGGCAAACACGGTCGCTGCAGCAGTAGACGCCGCCCCGCCTGCAGCCGGCGGGAGCGACGCGGGCTCCTCCACCGACGGCCGCTCCTCCTCCATGGCTGCGCGCTCGGCCCGGGCGGCGTCGTCGTCGTCGTCGCTCGCCGGCATGGCGCGCGCCAGCGCGGGCCCGCGGGCGGCGCTGGGCCGCAGCCCCTCCATCGAGCCGTCGTTCACCACCACCATCACGTCCGAGGGAAACACAAACACGCCGCCGGCCAAGCGCGGCGCCGTCCTGACCGCGGCCATGACGGGCGCCGCCCAGTCCGCCAAACGCTGGGGCATCAACGCCCTGCAGCGCCGCGCCGCCGCCGCCGCCGACCGCAAGGCCAAGGCCAACCTGGAGCAGCTCGCCAGCAGCAGCGGCGGCCAGCTAGACCTCAGCAAGCCCATGGGCGGCGGCATGCCGCTGCCGCCGCCCGGCGAGCCGCTGCCGCTGCCCAGCGAGCTGGCCCTGGCCAAAGACGGCCTGTCCTCGTCGGGCTCGTCGGGCGCGCCGGGCACGCCGGGCACGCCGCCGCCGCCGCCACGCATCACGCCCATCAAGCGCCGGCCCACCGCAGACTCTGTCTTCAGCCACGGGCCATCGCAGCTGCACGCCCAGCTCCCACACGAGCAAAAGATTAAGCGCAAGGAGGTGCACGCGCAGGCGCCTACAACAAAGCCGCCCCAAAAAGACGACGCCGGCATGCCAAACCACGGCCAGCCAACGACGTTTGACGACATTTTGGGCCAGCGCCTGCCCGCCTCCGCCTCTGCCTCTGCCTCGGCCCAGGGAGCGTCTGCCTTGTTTGCCTTTGACGGCCAGGAAGACATGATGGTTGTCGAGGCGCCCATTGACTCGGAGTCGGATGCCGGCAGCGACGACGACGACGAGGCGCCAGGCCAGCCCACGGACACGAACACGAGCGACGGCCCGGCTGCACAGCCGAATGGAACCCGAGACGACGTCGCCGCCGCCGCCGCCGCCGCCGCCGCCCACGCCTCCTCCTTCTCTCCCTCCTCCTCTCCTGTCCAGAGCACAGAGGCCGCCGCTCGCTCCGACGACGGACGCGAGAGCCCTGCTGCCGAAGAGGACGAGGGGGGCGAGGAGGAGGAGGCGTGGGGCACGCTGGCCGAGTCGGTCATCAGCGCCTTTTTGGAGGGCGAGGCGGCGCAAGATGGGGCCCAGCATGAGGCGCACGAGGTGCAGGAGGTGCCCGGCCTGCCCGTCTCGTCCCGTGCGCGGGGGGACGCAGGGAAAGTTGACGTCTTGGGGGACGCCGCCGTCTCCACGTCCGAATGAGAGCAGCCTGTTTCTGCTCAACGGTGCAGCGTCGCAGTGCCATTCATTTCACAGCAGCCTATTTGATTTCATTTTCATGTATGGGGACAGGCGGACATGTATACGATATTAGGAGCCAGACATGGCGGAGTCCCGGGCAGCATGGGTTATACACGAGCGCAAATCAAAAGCTTTCTTTCCGTTGTATCGCTATGCCGTGATTGACCAAGTTACTCAACACCAGTTTAGAAAAACGCCCCTCTAGTCATCCCGCGAGCGGTCCCTTTTCTTTTTCCGCGGCGGCGACGAGTCGCGCCGCCGCCGGCCGTCGTCCGAGGCCACGCCGTCGTCGTCCTCGCCCTTTTCCCGGATCATCCTCTGCTCGCCGCCCTCGTCCTCGCCCTCGCCCTTGTCGCCCCAGCCGCCCAGCCGCTGCCGCTCGGCCCGCTCCCACGCGGCCTTGCCGTCCTCGCCGGTGCAGTAGCTGTTGCGCACAAACGAGTGGCAGCACGCGTAGCCCCACTGGAACCCGTGCCACCAGCTGCCCCAGACAGACGTGTGGTTCAGCGGGAACACGTCCTCGGCGTACTTGGACCGGTCGGCGCGCTTGGCCTGGTACTTGTCCTTGACGTGGCCGGCCTCGTCGTACTCGACAAAGTGCTCCGACGACGCAATGGCCGTCGCCAGCAGGGCTGCCTTTGTCTTGGCTGCAGCCGTCGCCACCGCCGCAGCCGCCTTGTCCTTGCCGTCGTCGTAGCCGGGGACGACATCGGACGCCCCGACGCCGTACTTTTCGCGCATGAGGTCGTCCATTTCCTTTTGCCGGCGGCGCGCCTCCTCCTCGTCGGCCTTGCGCCGCACGGCCGCCGCTGTTGGGTTCGCCTGCACGTGCAGGCTCGCGTCGCCCGTCTTGTCGTGCACCTCCCACGCATAGCGCTCGGCCTTTTCAAACGCCGCGGCGTCGCCCGACGCCTTGGAAAAGTTCTCCTCGGCAAACATGCGCGCCGAGTCGTCGAGGAACGCGCCGCCGTCGACAATCTTGCGCCGCTTCGGGTCGTACTTGGCCGAGTCCACGTCGAGATTGACGAGGTACCGCGCCGTGTCTTCGCGCATGCGCAGGTCCGCCGCGCCGTTTTTGCGCGACACGCCCAGCTCCGTGTCCTCGGCGTACCGCGTGCCGTCGTCGTTGTCGTCGCCGTCCTTGCCGTTTTCTCCGTCCTTGCCGTCCTTGCCGTCCTTGCCGTCCTTGCCCCCGGCCTTTTCGAGCAGGACCCGCCGGGCCTCGTTCATGCGCTCTTTTTGCGCCATCATGCCGGCGTAGTCGCGCGGGTCAAAGCCCAGCCACCGGTCGCGCTTGGCGTCCCAGCTGAGGTGCACGTCCTCCACCAGCTCGTCGGCCTGGATGTCCTCGCCCGAGTACTTTGCCAGGCGCGCGCGCGGCCGCTGGAAACAGTCGCGCTTGCTGTGGCTCATGGACCCGCAGTTCTCGCACGCGCCCTTGCGGTACTTTGTCGCCGCCGGCCCCAGCTTCTTGCCGCGCTGGTACCATTTCGTGTCCGCCTCGGTCTTGCGCAGCCGCTGGTGCTCCAGGTAGTCCCGCGCGCCCGTCCGCGCAATGTTGGCCGTGCCGTCGCCGCCGCTGTCGGCCGCCGCCGTCGCTGCTGCCACCGCCGCCGCCGCCGCCGTGCCCTCGTCTTCTTCCTGGATCGTGTAAAACGGCCGCTTCGTGATGAACTGCGGGATGTAGGCGTTTTCCTCTTTGCGCGCGGGCCCCGTAGCCGAGCGCGAGCCGCCGAGGCGCTCGTCGCGCTCGTCGGGCGACTGGCGCCCGAGCATCGACATGATGGCGGCTGTGTCGCTTCCGCGGGTGGTTGAAGCTGAAGGGTGCGCGTTGTTGACGGCGCGGATGTGAAGCAAGTGTTTGTTCCCACGACGGCAGGAGCGAGTCGTTAGTGCCGTTAGTACGACTCGGCTTCTTATCGCTTATCGCCACCGCCGCCGCACCGCTAGCCTGTTTAGGCCTTGTAACCGCGACGCATCACTAACAAAAAAAATTTGGGGTCGAGGCCGCATGCCAGCCATTCGTCTTCCACCACATCCTGACGGCACGGCGGCCTGCAGTGTGAATGGCAAGCAACTCCGAGACCATGTCGCAGCGCGCATCCACCACTGGCCTTGCGGGCTTCACCGAATCCGCGGCGCCCGTGGCCGCATCGCCAGCCAGACCCCCGGCCCAACCGACGGCGTCAACCGGCGACAACGGCAGGACAGACACGGCGGCCGCGCCGGCACGGCAGCAGAAGCAGCAGGGCCATGGCGTGGCCGTCAAGAACGCCAAGTCGTGGTCGCACATGGTGGCAGGGGCGTAAGTCGCCTGTCCTGTTCTGTCCAGACGACGAGGCTCGTCTCTCGATGAATGTCTTTTTTGACTGACTTTCTTTCTTTGCGCTCAACAGCGTCGGCAGTCTGGCGGCCGCGACGGCGACCGCGCCCTTTGACGTCATCCGCACGCGCCTCCAGTCCGACTTTTACCAGCAACAGATGCGCGCCGCGCAGGCGGCCCAGCCAACCAGCAGGAACCCCGTCAAGGCCATTGCCAAGCACCTGGGCGAGACGATGCAGATCTTTGCGTCTGTCAAGCGCGTCGAGGGCTGGCGCGCGCTCTTCAAGGGCCTGGGCCCCACGCTGGTGGGCACGATGCCGGCCAAGTCCATCAACTTCTTTACCTACGGCAACGGCAAGCGCATCATTGCCGAGCAGGCGCACGTCAGCCAGGACACGCCGTGGGTACAGCTGGCGGCCGGCATCGCCGCCGGCCTCGTGACGTCGACGGCCACGAACCCCATCTGGCTCATCAAGACGCGCCTGCAGCTCGACAAGAACAGCGCCGACGCCAGCCGCGGCGTCGAGCGCCGGTACCGGAACAGCGCCGACTGCGTGCGCCAGGTGCTGCGCAACGAGGGCGTGCGCGGCCTCTACAAGGGCATGACGGCCAGCTACCTCGGCGCTGCCGAGTCGACGCTGCACTGGCTGCTGTACGAGCAGGCCAAGCGCGGCCTCGAGCGCCGCAAGGCGCGCATCGTGGCCCAGGGCCGCGCCGAGACCGCCTGGGACCGCTTTGTCGACTGGATGGGCCCGCTCGGCGGCGCCGGCGCCGCCAAGCTGTTCGCCTCGCTGCTCACCTACCCGCACGAGGTCGTGCGCACGCGGCTGCGCCAGGCGCCCTCGGCCAGCGGCGAGCGCAAGTACACGGGCCTGGTCCAGTGCTTCCTGCGCGTGTGGCGCGAGGAGCGCATCCCCGGCCTCTACGGCGGCCTCACGCCGCATCTGCTGCGGACCGTGCCCGCCGCCGGCATCACCTTTGGCATCTACGAAATCGTGCTCAAGATGCTCAACGCGCCGGAGCAGCCATAACAGACGATGCACTGGGTGCGACGGCGATGATGGTAAAACAATGGGCCCTCCAAGGCCTTTTTGCCGCGCTCGAGCCCCCCTCCCATCCACCACCTCCCAACTCTTGTTATGCCACAGCAGATTGTTCTGCTGTGTGTATGTGTATATGGAAAACGGCCCGGTTGGTTTACTTCTAGACGCAGGTGGGCATGGGCTTCTTTTTCTCTGGGGCTGCATTGTATTGGAGTTCAGGTCCTGATTTCTCGGCTGGTGTTACTTGTGGGATAGGCGGCAGGTTATATCCTCATTCCTCTCTGGGCTGTAATATATGGTGATTGTTTAATGTTGAACATGGTAGAAGTTGAATGTCGAAAATCCATTTTTTTTTTAAAAAAAAAGCGCATATTAATAAATAAATAATAAAAATAAAGGAATATATTACCACAACACCCCACCACTGCCTGCAGCGTGACTGCAATAATCTAAAAAAAAGTTTCCGAAAACAGAGACACAAGACAAAAATCCAGTCAAAATGTATAAAACCTATTATACCTTTCGTATCAAGCAGTCCGAGAAACGACGTCGTCGTTCTGCCAGTCGCCACCGCCCGCAGTTAGCTCCCGGAGCTCAAATGGAAGGAACTCCACATCTTTTTCTCCCGACTTCACACAGCCGACGACCGCAGCCACGACATTTTGCGTCGACCTCCGCCCGCCATGTCGAACCCGAGATACCGCCGCGCCATGCCGGCGCCCGATGTGGCGCCCAAGACGCGTGTCCGCGGCATGATCCTGACAATCTGCATCACGGCCGTCACGGTCGTCGGCACGCTGGTCGGCGCCGGCCTCAAGACGGACATTGAGAAAAAAGAGGTACGTTCGACGCCCGGGCGTTCCGTGCCTCGCCGGACAGCACTGACGCGTGCAGAGACACAAGCTGGCGGCCGAGCCGGCGCGCGAAGACGACCTGGTGGCCGCCCTCGAATCCCGGCGGGCCGCCCTGGTCAACACCCGGGCGCAGTGGGAGAGAAAGGCCCAGGCCCTCCGCGAGCGGATGGAGGCCAATGCGCAGAGGACGCTTGGCGGCGGCAGCGGGAGCACGTCGTCTGGGAAGTGAGCACGGCCGGCGGCGCCTCCGAGGCGTGGGTGCGACCCGCCCCGTCGGAGGAAAGACAGACGAGCACCGCACACAGACGCAAAGGGCCTCACCTGCCTCGTCTGCTCTGCAGCGCAACGAGCCTCTCGCACCGCCTCCTGAAGTGTGCAGCTCGCTTCGAAAGAGCTAGCGCATACTGGCGCATGCCGGGAGCCGCAGAAGCCGCACGCACGCACGCACGCACGCACGCAGAGCCGCGAGAAGACATTGAGCCGGCGGGACCGTGGCTTTGCTGAAAGGGGGCGAGGCGCAAGTGCAGCAACGACGGCTGTCCTGGAATCTTTGCCGATGGGACGCTCAGGATGGGCAGGCCGCGCGAAAAGCGACGGACAGGATCAGCTTGTATGACAATACGATTCGCACCCCTTACCCTGGGGTGCAGTCTGATCCATATATACACCCAAATGTCCCAAACGCCCTGAACGCCGCCCAATGATCAAATGCCAGGATAGACAGATAAAACCGTAGACACCCCCAGGCGCCTCAGTCACTCTCCTCGCCCTCCTCGGCGCTGCTGACCTCCTCGCCGGCCTCGATGGCTGCCTGTCTCCGCTTGGCCGCCTGCTTGCGCTTGCGCTCCAGCAGCTTGGCCAGCCGCTTGGCGCTGTTGAACACGCCCGTCGTGGCCGCGCCGCAGGCCGCGCAGCTCGGGTCGCGGCGGTAGCGGTCGAGCGCGCACTTTTCGCAAAAGTAGTGGCCGCAGCGCGTGACAATGGGCTGCTTGTAGCCCGCGCGGCAGATGACGCACGCAAAGGGAATGTCGCGCAGGAGGGCTTCGTCGTCGTCGTCGTCGTCGTCGTCGCCGGCGGCGCCAAACTTTTTGCGGTCGGCGCTGGCGACGATTGTGCCGCCCAGGTTCTTCTTGCCCTTGGTGACGGCCTCCCACTCGTTGTCGAGCTGCCAGCCCTGCTTGTAGTCCTCGCGCGCGTGCAGAAACTTGCAGCTGTCGCCGAAGCCGCAGAAGCCCGTCTGCTTGTAGTCCTTGCAGACGTCGGGGCTAAAGTCGGTAAAGGTAATGGTGCGGATGTTGGCCGCGGCCTTGACGGGCCCCACGGTCCTGGCGGGCGCCACGCCGCCCATCAGCGCGCCCGGCATCGGCTTCGGCGTCGTCGTCGACGCCGAGCGCCGGCCGTCCTCCTTGTCGTCATACATGTGGCTGCGCTTGGTGGCCACGTCCGCGTCTGCCAGCAGCGCGCTGCGGTCGGCGTAGTGCAGCGGCTGCTCGAGCTCGGTGGCGGGCGCCCGGCCCGTCCGCGACGCCGGGCCCTCGGTCGATGCCCCGATCACGCCCGTGCCGTTCTTCCGCCGCCGCTTCGCATCCCGGACGGCTGCCCGGCCGCCGCCGCCCGCCGAGCCGTCCGAGTCCGAGCCGCTGCCGCTGTCGCTGTCTCTCGCGGGCGGCGGCGTCGGCGACCGCTTGCGCATGGCGGCCTTGGCCTTGCCGCGGCCGCGCGCCTTGAACAGCACGGGCGCAAGGGGCACGGTGCCGGCCGACGTGCTGTCGTCGGCAGCCGGTGCGTCTGCCATGGTGTGTGTCGTTTGTGTGCCGGTTCGAGGACGTCTCTGAGGCTTCTGCGTGTTTCCGCAACCAGCACGGCTTGTCAGATGGCACGGGAAAGGCCTGCAGCAGAGGCAAAAGCATGGTCGTCGTCAAAGAAGATCGCAGCCACAGATGGAACCTTTCGCCACTGATTACATAAGTTGAGTTGGCGGCAGTTGGCGGGTGTTGCACTATTTTCGAGGCCCTGCACGCTGTGGCCGCTGGTTTTGGCTAGCGTCCTGCTACGAGAGCGGAGCGCTGTGATTGGCCAGTTGCCGGGCTCGTGCAGGGGCTGCCAAATTGCCAACATTATGCACGCAGGTGCTGCGACGCGTATCCGTTTGTTGTGCCTCGTGACGGTCGCGTTCTGGTGTGCGCTGTTTGCGTTTTGCTTGTGCTGACGGCTCGTCTGGCGATACGAGTTGAATGCAGAGTATGCCGTACGGGCAGAGCAGTCTATCGCTCCTTCCAGTTGAGTCACCAAGATTTCGAGTACTGTATTCATATCTGGTGGGGAAGGCGCCGCCCTGGCGCTCCATCGAACTCGAAATGAAGCATTGGCGGCTGAGGGTATTACAGTGCTGTACGAGGTACGTCGTATTACGAGTACAGTGCCGCCATTGTAATGCGACTCGTACCAGGACACCCTTGTCTTTTGTTTTGTTTGGATTTTCATCTCTTCAGCGAGACTGTGGATCAAAAGACAGGACGGCGCTCGTTCCTTCCCTGTCTGGCCCTGGCCTGCGGCGACGGTAACGCAATAGCTCGCGGTGGTACTTGTGTTTTGTTATGGCGGACTTGCCGTTCGCGCCTGCCCATCACGCTGTCAACAACTCGCAGCTTCCCTGAAGCAGGATATATCCGTACTCGTACATTCCTCGCAGCTTCCCGCTGCATCCTTCCTTTTGCCCCTTTTCATTCTTCTCTTTTCACTCTTCTCTTTTTCTTTCTTTTGTTTCGTGCAGTGCGTTTCGCCCCATTCCTCCTCGCTCCTCCGCCTCGGCTTCTGGTTCGCTGCCCTCTGCGGGGGCTGTGCCAGTCGCACGCCTGGGAACGCGATCGGCAGCAGCAAAGCCGACAGCAAAAAAGGCAAAAAGAAAAAGAAAAGAAAAGACAAAAAACAAAAGGCAAAGCTCAACGACAAAACAACACCGATAGACACCGACAGCACACAGAGACAGCCGCAGAACATGCTAGGACCGCCGGCCTGCCCTCGTCTGTAGCTCCCGGCCCGGCGTCGTCGTCTCTGAACGCGTCCACCCAGATCTCGTTTCTCGTTCTCGTTTCTCGTCTCGGCTGGAGCCAGTCTTCAGCGGGCGAATCACACCCGCCCTGCCCAGACAGGCCAATTCCAGATCAGCCTTAACCTTGTCTGGTCGCGTTTTTCTGCCCGTGCTTGGGGCCTCGTTTTGTGGCCATTTCGCTAAATTCCGCCCAGTTGTTGTTTTTGGCCCACCCCTTGCGTGGGCGCCTGTTGCTTTTCCTCTCCGTTCCTGTTGAGTTTGCTTGACTCTCGGCCTCTTCGATTCTCGTCTCTCTTCTGTTTCTTCCACCCATCCGGCTGCCAGCAACGACGCGGCTGGAACAGAGGCAGAGGAGGATCCCTTTATTTCCTTGTTCTTCTCCCCACCGCGGGCTGTTCCATCCCCCCTTCTTTTCTCCTGAATCTGCCGCCGTCTGCTGCAGCTGCGCGCTCCCTTGCTTGGACGACAGCTGTCTTTTGGCCACACGCATTTGTGCCGGATTTGCAAGCCGAATCCGACCTCCGGCCAACGCCCACACTCGCTTGCAGACGCCTGGACGTTTTTGTTCTTTCTTTCGTCGCTCGTTTTCCCTTCTTTGTTCGGCGTCTTTGTCTGCATTTTTGCGTTTCCGGATCGGATCACCATTGCCTCGCCGTGCTGGTGAGACGCGGTGTTGTTTCTTGCTGTTCTTTGCCCTTCGACACCCGTCCCGCTGGCTGCATCGAGACGGCGACAAGCTGACGGCAAAAATACAAACGAGCTCACACCGCCGCTGCCTTTTCCGAGCCTCGCACGCATCGGCACGTCCACCGACAAGGAGGCTCCCCTGAGCCGGCAGAGGCAACATGGCTTCGCAACCAGACGGCAGCCCGGTGACGCCCACGCCGCGCCACCGGCTGTCTGGCGTTGAGCGGCCCTTTGCTCTGCACCCGCCGACCATGTCCCTCGGCGGCGCTGGCCCGAGCTACCCGTACCGCTTTGCCGACCTCGACGAGGGCACGTTCTCCGAGCATGCTGACGTTTCTGCCGAGCAAGCAAAACGCGCCCTGCGCGCCCACCTTGCAGAGACCGAGCGCCGCATGGCCGAGGCCGGCCGTCTCGGCACGGCGCTCGTCCAGCAGCAAAGGGTCCTCAGCGACCGGCTCCGCGAGGTCGAGGAGCTGCAGTCCGAGTCGGAGCTCGCCCCCGAGCTCAAGAAGAAGCTGGCCGAGCTGGAAAAGGAGTACGACGACGTGGCGCGCGAAACCGCCCGTGCGTTCCTGCCAAAGCAGCGCATTCCCAGCAACGAGTCGACTGGCTCGCCCGAAGGAAAGGGAGGACGGGTAAGTCCTGCTTGTGCTGTTGCAACGACCTTCTCGCGTGCAGCTGCTGACCTTTGAACCGCAGCGATCACTGAGCCCTGTCAAGTACGAAAGCCACGCGTCTGGCTCGCCCAGCAAGCTCACCGTCTCCACCCGCAAGCAGCGCAACCAGGCCACCAACCGCGTCCACGACATTGAGTTTGCCGCCGAGATCAGCACGTCTCTCATCTCCCAAGTCCGCGGCCTCCAGGCCCTCTTGGCGGAGCGCGAAGAGGAGCTGCGCGACACAAAGCAAGACCAGGCCCGGCTCGAAGACGAGGGCGAGAGCCTCCGCGAGCGCATCAAGGAGCTGGACGAGAGCGAGCACCGCTACAAGGAAGAAAACTGGAATCTCGAGACGCGCATCCACGAGTTTGAGGCTGCGCAGCGCGATGCCGCCGACAACGACAAGAAAGTCGCCCAGCAGCTGGCCGCGCTCCTCGCCGACAAGACAAGGACGCAGCGGGAGCTCGACGAGCTCAAGGCCGCACATGCGCGTCTTGTCGACGACCACACCGCCTCGGTCAAGCTGCACGACATTGAGCTCGGAACAGCGAAGCGGAACATGGCCATGGCAGACGGCGAAAAGGCCGCGCTCCAGCGCCGCATCGACGAGCTGTCGGGCCAGAACCAAGAGCTGGCCAGAGCCTTCTCCATGCAGCACCGCGCCCGCGCCGTCGAGAGCGACGCCGTGCCCGCCACGAGCGAAGACGACTTTGACACCGCCACCGACAATCTTACGCCCGAGCACTCGCCTCCTGCATCCCCCGTGAAGGGTACGCCCCGTCACTCGGTTCTCGAGTCCGAGACGCTCAAGACGTCCCTGCTCCACGCGCAGCGCACGCTGCAGAGCCTCCGCACCAACCTGCACCGCGAGAAGACGGAAAAGCTGGAGCTGCGCCGCATGCTGCAAGACACGCGCGACGAGCTGGAGCGCTCCCGGTCCGACCCCAACGCCCTGGGCTCGGCCGCCGCCGCCAAGAAGAACCGCAAGGACCCGCGCGATCTCCACAACAAGCTGCGCGCCGCCCAGCTTGGCGGCGCGCGATCCAGCCGGACGGACCTCTATGTGCTTGCGTCCAACGACCCCGACTGGGAAGACGTCCAGGGCAGCGCATCGCCTTCCGCTGCCAAGGCCAAGGCCGGCCCGGCCGACACGAGCGACCAGTTCGAGACGGCCAACGAGGCCCAGATGAGCGACACCTCCTTTGCTACCGCCAACGACGGTGCCGAGACGACCGAGGACTTCCACACCGGCGCGGAGGCGCTCTCCAGCGGCGAGGATACAATGACCGAGACCGAGCAGATTTCCAGCCGACGCCGCACCCTCGTCGCCAAAGCCGGCCCGTCTAATAACAATGCTTCTGCCGACGCATCAGACAATGACCCGGCCAACCAGAGCACGGCCTCCACCTCGGACGACGACGACTTTGACGCGCCCCGAACGCCCAATGCCAACCTGTCTGCCGGCGGCGTTTCCCGCATGCGTCTCCGCGTCAGCCGCAGCTCGCTTGCCTCTCGTCGCCTGCGCCATATGAGCAGCGTCGAAGAGGCACCGGGTAGCAGCCCCGGCGGCTTGCGAGGAAGCCCCTACAGTGCGGCCGGCTCCCCCGCCGCCTTGGCCCTCACGCCTGGCTCTGCTAACAGCACGCCCCGCGCAGCCGGCCCACAGCAGAGCCTCTTTGCCGAGCTCGGCGAGCTCGACGAGGACAGCGACGAGGAGGTTGCTAGCGAGGGCACGCCCAGCCGCGTGCGCAGCCCGAGAATCGTCATTCCGTCCGGCTTTGGTGGATCGGCCAGATCCACCAGCAGTAGCAACTCCATTGCCCACTCGCCGCTCACGCAGCTCGGCCACTCGCCACGCTCGCCCCGGATTGTCATGGTCGATCGGTCGACTCTGACGGACGCCGTCACCATTTTGCCCTGGTCTGAGATGGACGACAGCCGGGAGGAGCAGGCTGCCGCTCCCGGCGCTGCTGGCCTGGCCACAGAGTCCCGGCCATCGTCCTTCATGTCTGACGATGTCATCAACATGGACGAGAAGCTCAAGGAGTTCCCCTCGCCACCCACGTCCCCTCCGCGCCGCGATCTTTTTGTCGCGCTGCCAGCGCCGACCGCAGAGCCCACGACACGCAGCATCGAAGCCGGCCCCGACTCCGAGCCGGCCGTGGTGTTCACCGTATCTGATGTGGTGTCGGTGCCGATTGTGCCCGTCGCCGCACCTCTAGCGGCTGTTGACTTTACCGTCTCCGACATTGTCTCCATGCCCATCGAGCCGGTTGCCTTCCCTGCCGTGGACTTTGCCCTCTCTACCGTGGCCTCCCTGTCTGTCGAGCCTGTTGCCGAGCCTGAAACCCCCAAGCCGTCCCCCGTCATTCTGGGCTTGTCGTCGCTCTTGGTGGAGCATGTCACGCCAAAGATGCCCCCAACCCCCGAGCCCGAACCGGCTCCCGTCTTTGCGACGTCCATGGTGCACGCCGTCGACATCACCCCCATTGAGCTGCCCCCGCCCGTTGTGCCGGTGCCGATGCCCGTGCCTGTGCCTGTGCCTGTGGCGCTTCCCAAGGCGGAGCTCCCGACGTTCTCGCTCTCGGCCGTCGAGACGCAAAGCGTGGAGCCTGTCGCCGAGCCGGAGCCAGTTGTCGAGAAGACCGTGCCCCCTCCCACCGAGCCGTTCTCGTTCTCCTCGGTCCAAGTCCAGCACGTGGTGCCCGTGGCCGAGCCCGAGGCGCCGCTGCCGCCTCTTCCCCAATTCTCTGTCTCGGGCATCCAGCGCGAGCATGTCGAGCCCATTTCCGCCCCCGAGAAGTCGCTGCCCCAGCTGTCCTTTTCGGTCATTCAGCGCCAGCACGTCGAGCCGATTGCTACACCCGAGAAGCCGGTCCCGACAATGGCTCTCTCCAGCCTGGTCGCTCAGCACATACAGCCTGTTGTCGTCCACGAGCCTGTCCCTGTCAGCGTATCCACCGCGACGCAGACAGACGAATGGAAGCCCGATTCGTCAAGCGCATCGGTTGGCGTGTTTGGTGCTGCAGCCGCGCTCCTGGGAGCCGGTGCTGGTGCTGGTGCAGCTGCGACGTCGGCCCTCGACGCGGACAGCACACCCCGGAGCCCCAAGCGCAACGGCTTCATCCTGCCGAGGGACTTTGATCCCATACTTCCCCAGGGCGAGGACTACCGGACCCGCGACTTGCCAGCCACGCCCAACAAGAGCAGTGCCAACGCCCTTTCTGGCTGGTCCAAGGCCAAGGGTCCCTCGACGCCGGTCATTGCCGAGGACGAGACCCGGCAATCACCCAGCGCCAGCCCGCTCCCAGAGACTCCCGAGTCTCAGCGGCCATTCAAGGAGATCTCGGCCAACTTCACCGCTCCCAGACATACCCAGCACACCACCGTGCAGGGGGCGGCCGAGGACCAGAACTTTATGCCGCCGCCCGGTTCGCCCCAGTCTGTTATCCGTGACGAGGCCTTTGACACCACTGCCCGTGGCGTCTTGGGCCGCGGTCACAAGGCTGTGCCTCCTCCGGACACGGCGAGGCCCCACTCGCGCAGCGCTTCGCAAGACAGCGCGACTGGCTCTGTGCAGAGAAGCAAGCACGCCGACGCCATCCGCAGCGAGATCGCCGCTGCGGCCCTGGCCAGCTCCCGCCGGCCTGGCTCCTCTTCCAGCAACCGCCGTACATCCAACGACTATGCCAGGCCCCCGTTGCCCGCCAACCATAGAGCGGCCATTGAGGCAGCCCGTACCGGATCGGCAGGGTCCATGGTTGGCGAGAGCTCTGCAGCGGTTGGCAACATGGGCGCTGGTCCTTCCAGCTGGCGCGTCCGTACGCCCACGGGTGCTGCTCCTCCGCCCACCTTTGCGATCCAGGGCACGACGCCCACGCCGAAAGCCAACAACAACAACAACAGCCGTGTGGCCGTCGTTGGCGATATGCGCCCGCCTTCCCGGCCCTCGTCACGCACCAACGCCAGCCAGGCCGGCGCCTATGCCGGTGCTGGTCTTTTAGGCACGATCAGTCGTCAGACATCCATCTCGTCGTTTGCATCGGAAGTTGACGCGCGGTTCAACATTCACGACGGCAGCGATGTTTTCGGCACCGGCTACACGCACACCGACCCGCGCATGATCCAGGCGATTACGCAGACCATGATCGGCGAGTATCTCTGGAAGTACACCCGCAAGACTGGCCGTTCTGGCCTGTCCGAGAACCGCCACCGCAGATACTTTTGGATCCACCCGTACACGCGCATGCTGTCCTGGAGCGACCACGGCCCGACCCCGGGCAGCCGGCTGGAGCAGCGGGCCAAGAGCATCCCTATCGAGGGTGTTCGTGTCGTGACGGACGACAACCCCATGCCGCCCGGCCTGCACCGCAAGAGCCTCATTGTCATCTCGCCTGGCCGCACCGTCAAGTTTACATGCCCGACAAGCCACCGCCACGAGATCTGGTTCAACGCCCTGTCGTACCTGTTGCTTCGTAACGACGAGCCGGCACAAAACGACGGCATGACGGCCAATGGCGAGCCAATCACGCGCGAGGATGTGGACGAGTTCAACCCGTCCTTTGGCCAGCACCTGTCGCAGCCTCCCCAGGCACGGCGCCGTCCGCCCGTGTCGCTGTCGTCCTACAACTCGCGCACGACGCGCAACGAGTCCCCAGCGTTTGACATGTCCATGAGCATTCCGACGCTGACGCCCACTCCGCACAAGAAGGCAGCGGCAGCAGCGGCGGCGGCGTCGGCGTCGGGCGCGGCCATGACGCCCTCGACGTCCGTGGCTGGCTTGACGTCCCGCAGCCGCCTCGGCCGCATCGGTGGCTACTGGCGGTCCAGCCAGTCTCTGTCGGCGCAGTTCAACAGCTTCCGCGGCCGCAGCACCACGCCGCTGGGCCATCGCCAAGCCAATGGCGGCGCGCCGAGCAGCAGCATCTACGAGGCCAGCGAGGTCAACGACAGCGCCGAGGAGCTGCGTGCCATGTACGAGGCCCAGGACCGTGCCGCGGACCGTCTCGAGAATGTGCGCGCTTGCTGCGACGGCAAGCACGATGTCGGTATGCTGTCGCATAGCTCGCGTCGCCATCGGCACTCGAACGGACCGTCGTCGGCAATGTCGACGCCAACCCACAGCACCAGACAGCGCGCGTAGGCAGTGTTCATTCTCTCTTGTTATCGTCTTTTCTCTCCCTCTTTTTCCTCTTTTTTTCTGTGGATCTTCTTGTCGCTCTTTCCGGCTTCTGCCATCTGTTTTTCTTTACAACTACAGCTTGTCATGTTCATGAAGCAGTTTGCGTCTCTTTGTGCTCGCAACAACTTTACGATTTGATGCCTCGTCTCTTTCCTTTCTTTTTTTCGATTTTCTCTATACTCTCAATCGTCTCCTTGTCAACCCAGCTATTGTCAATCTCTATACTGCCGTGACTGCACGAGCAGTCGGCCATTTCCTTAATGTTTTATTTCCTTTTCTTTCTTCTCATCTTGTCGCTTTTAAAAAGCCCCCGTCGTTTGGCGCGACACAAAGCCTCTTACTGGCAGCCATTTCTCTTGAATACTTCAGAAGCCAAAAAACACACTACCGAAAAAAGAAAAAAAACGGGACAGGGTACGGAAAGTCTCTGGGATTTGTCTGTTTTCTTTTGCCGTGGCCAAGCAAGGCCTGTTCACTGCTGGCTATGGGCATGGATTTTCGTGCGTTTGCATCTGACGGCCTGATGATATCTCACTGTACCAAATTGGAGACATTGCTTCTGCTTGTGCCTTGCGAAATACACCAGTCTGACAAAAGCCAGCTCGTATGCGTGACCACTTTGCACGATGCAACTGGAGATTGAAATTTTTGATTGTATTTGCGTTTTCTGTTTCCGCCCACGCCAGACTCTCAATAAAAAGGAAGAATGCCATTGTCCCCGCGTCGTTCCAAGTGGTTTGGTCAAGACGCGCCAAAGGAAAAAAACAGGATAACACACTTTTCGGTTGTATGTTTGAATTTTTTTTTTTTGCAAAAAAGAGAAAAAACACCCAGAAAACAGTCCCATGCTCCCGGCTTTTAGAGTGTGTATTGCCGATATCGTTGCTGGTCGTCCTCTGCCCTGTCGGTTTTCTCCTCCGCGCGCCGTTCTCCGGATCCCATTGTCTCCTCCCTGTACCGCGCTTCTCGCCCCCCTCCCTCCCTTTAGATGGCAGTGTCGTAGGGGATGGGGGTGACTGTCTCCGGGGCGTTGCCGTCGAGGGAGATTGTCCGGGCCGCGCGCGGCTGAACGGGCAGGCGCTTCAGCTGGACGGGGGTGCCCTCGGCCTTGGCCTTGGCCTTGAGGGCGGCGTTGGTCTTGACGCGGCGGAGGAAGTCCTCGCGGGACCGGGACGGCGACACGTGCTCGATGCGGATGTTGAGGCGCTTCTCAATGTACCGGTGCTTGACCTTCTTGTAGATGATGACGCCGACGGCGTTCTTGGCGACGTTGTAGATGACGCCGGTCTTGCCGTGGTAGACCTTGTGCGGCATGCTGTGGTACGTTAGTGGCTGTCTGCAATCTCCGTCCGTCGTCCAGATCCTCGACGCCGTGTCCTCGAAGCCACGCTGTGCCGCGTCGTGTCGTCGTCGTCATCGAGCGATGCCACTGTCGATTCGGCTGCATCCTGCTGCGTATCTGCTGCCGCCCCATCTGCTTCGACCGGCTCGTGCTCGAGGACCGAGAGGATCTGGTTTTCCGGGACAATCCAGTTCGTGCGGACGCGTTGCTTACCCCTTTTGCACAGCACCGTTCGTCTTCAGGTCAACAATGTCGCCGACCCTGTCAAAACTGTCAGCATTTCTGTCTCTTCCCGAGGGCCGCGAATCAGCCATTCCTCCTCCCCTCTCATCTCCTCCCATCTCCATCTTGCACTCCATATCGACGTCTCGGACTCGCTCGGGTCGGTACTGACTTGTATTGCCGCAGGTAGGTGGACAGACGGATCATGCCCTTCTCGCGGAAGTTCCGCGAGAACGCATAACGCGTACCGGACCGGAGACCAGCGCTCTTACCCATGGCGACGGTGGGTTATGTTGTGGTGGAGGAAAAGGGAGCGGAGAGACGAAAACAGAATCGAGGATTCGGTTTCCCGGGGCGGTTTGGCTGTCGAGGAGGTGTGTGGTGATGGTCGCAAGAGACAGGACGTGGGATTTGGCCGTTTGACTGGTAGAGCCCCCGCGAAAATGGTTTGGCGTGCAAAACTTTCCGGCGAGAAAAATTTGGCCGTAGGGCACAAAATTGTTTGTGTGGGAAAGTGGATCGCGTCATGTGACGGCCTGGAAGAGGGTCGAAAGCTTAGTCATTGGTTTATTACATAAGCGTTCCACCTTGGCGCTCCCGCCAATGGGGCGGCTGCGCACAAAATTTTAATTTTTTTCCCTCCCGCCGTTAGGGTAAAATTTTGGCCCTGGCGATTTTGTCGAGGCTTCCTGCGGTTGACTTTTTCTCTTCTCTCCTTGCTCCTCCAACACCCAACACCACGACGACATCATCGTGATCTCTGTTCAAGATGGCTCCTCTGTCGTACTCCAAGACCGCCAAGGTCCCCCGTCGCCCCTTCGAGGCCGCCCGCCTGTTCGTCAGCTCCCATTTTGTCCTCACCGGCCACTGAGCAAGAGCGTGTTCTCTGCCCATGTCGTTGTGAGCATCCAGCTAATGGGTGTATTTTGCGCGATCTAGTGACTCTGAGCTGAAGCTCGTCGGCGAGTATGGTCTGCGCAACAAGCGCGAGGTGTGGCGTGTGCTGCTCACCCTGTCCAAGATTCGTCGTGCTGCCCGGTGAGTGAAGGTTTTTGTCCAATCTTTGTCTTGTCTCTTGTCTGTTTGTGCCTTGCCTTGTCTCCGTGAGTCTATTTTGCTAACCACCTCCACGCTGCAGTCAGCTCCTGACGCTCGACGAAAAGGACCCCAAGCGCCTGTTCGAGGGCAACGCCCTGATTCGCCGTCTGGTGCGCGTCGGTGTGCTCGACGACTCGCGCATGAAGCTCGATTACGTCCTGGCCCTCAAGGTCGAGGACTTCCTCGAGCGCCGCCTGCAGACCCTCGTCTACAAGCTCGGCCTCGCCAAGTCCATCCACCACGCCCGTGTCCTGATCCGCCAGCGCCACATCCGCGTCGGCAAGCAGGTCGTCAACGTCCCCTCGTTCATTGTCCGTCTCGACTCGCAGAAGCACATTGACTTTTCCCTCAACTCGCCCTTTGGCGGCGGCCGCCCCGGCCGTGTCCGGAGAAAGAAGGCCAAGGCCGCTGAGAAGGGCGACGGCGACGAGGAGGAGGACGAGGAGTAAGCGTGCTGTCCGCGCCCGTGTGTGCGTATGCAGCAGGACTGGCATCAAAACGGAGCAATGGAGGGAAAGCAAGAGGGATGAACAAGGGTTGCTGCTGGGGGCAAATCGGACAGACACGGCGGGCGTTTTCTTGCCGACGGGCGTTGCGCTCGTCCTGGTCCGGCTTCTGCTGCTGGTACCGGGCTTGTCCCTGTCCCGGGCTTGTGTCTTTGGCGCATCGGATCTATAAAACTCGGTTTATTCAAAAACAGCGGAAAACACGTCAGTCATCTACAATACGTGCATGCTCTGTGCTTGTATTCTCGAGTGTCGTGTCGCTCGTCAACGCATATCCTCGTCGGTGAACTGTCTATCCTGCACAGCTCTTTGCAAAGAGTCTGACCTGCGAGGCAGCCTGCCCCGTCATAGGTCTTGTCTCGCCCGTCTCAGCCTCCAATGACGCAAGCTGCTCTCACGTCCTCAGTGCCGCTGGCAGAGCCATTTGCTTGCGTAGTTTTGGGGCTGTGCCGTCTGCTAGCTGCCCGGCGCGCGGCACGTGAGGCTCGCCAAGGCGCTGTCGGTTATCAGCTGTTACTTATCAGATAGTGCGTTCATAGTGCGTTCATAAGGGTCAGGGTCGCACTTTCCAGGGACCTTGCCATAATCGTGCCTGCCGTGTTTATGTATGCCCTGTCCAACGCTTTTTTGTATCTTATTTTCATTTGTATCTTATTTTTTGGTGTTTTGTTCATATTCGCCTTCTCTCGTGTCTTTCAGAGGCTGCGCTATTTCCCTCCCCTGCCCGTCCATCGCGATACGCCTCTGCCCAGCTCAACGGCCGCCTGCCGTGACAGCGACGCCCCGTGGTTGTGGCTCGCGCCTTCCTGCTATTAGCCAACACTAATACGGCAACCGCATAGAGCAGTTTCGGCAGTGACGTCCCACCCAATCTCCTGCTCCTTCTTTTGCTGCCTCGTTCTCTTCTCTTCTCTTCCTACTCAGTCATCTTCTCCAACGGCTGCATGGTGCGGCGCTCCGAGCAACCCTGACATCTTCGCTGCGTGCCACTGCTTTCCGCTGCCCGCTGCCCGCCGTCCGTTGCTACTGCTGCCTAGGCCGCTGCAACCCTCTCCCTCTCCACTCTCGACACCGCCAGAGCCGCAGACCCTCGTCCGGCACGACGGAAGAAACGAAACCGCAGCCGCTGCAGCTCGTTTCGCATCTGTCCCTCGATCTGATCTTTCCGATTTCCGGCGTGCGCTGGGCCTTGACGACTGTTCTTTCCCGCCCACCCGCCTTCCAGCGCAAGGCAGAAGCCGAGCGGCACGCTGCCTTTTTGCGCCAACACCCCCGACCGCATCGTTCCTCGCTCCTCGTTTGCGTCCCGCCTCTTCTGTTCTCCCAAGAGGCCTTGACGGCGGACCGCCATAGCGGGGCGACGGCAGACGAGGACGCCCTTTGACAGGCGAGCCCCGGCACGACCGACGGCCACCCGACGGCCACGCCCAAGATGAAGAGCTTCCGCAACAAGCTCAACCGCAACAAGCGGGCGACGCGTGAGTTGAGAGCTTCCCAGCGGCCTTGGATGCGCTCTCCGGGAAGCGGCCAGACCTGCTGACAAGCGCACAGTCGAGCCCGATGCCGCAGTGCAGCGGGCCAACTCCATCGCCGCGACAACCGGCTCGGGGAACGGCGCCGGGAGCGTGGCTGGCGACGATGCGGCTAACGAGACGCCCGAGGCCGCGGCGCAGCGGCTTGTGGTAGGTGGCGGAGAGAATTTCCAGGAGGGAGGAGGGCCGGGGCCTTGAGGCGCAACGCGCCGGGCGGCGACGGGGCAGCCAGCTGACGATTCGCAGCGAAATTTTTGCATGAGTGATGTCGACGAGGCGGTACGTTTGGCCGGTGCTCTCTCTCTGTCTCTCTCTCTCTCACTTTTTTTTTTTTTCTGACAACCTTCAGGGCGCCGAAGTAGCTCTGCTCCCCAGCATCGTCGAGGCGGCCGAGTCGTCGCCGCAGGCCGCCGCCGAGTGCGCACGGTACATTCGCAAGTTTCTGCAGCGCGACTACTGGTCACGGCCCAACTTTGTCTACAACGCCATTATGCTCATGCGCATCCTGGTCGAGAACCCGGGCCTGACGTTTACGCGCAACATGGACAAGAAGTTTGTCGAGGCCGTCAAGGACCTGCTGCGCGGCTGCCCGCACGCCCACCTCGTGCACTTTATGATCGAGACGCTGCAGGACTTTGAGAGCAAGGGCGCTGTCGACGAGGGCATCGGCCGTCTGGTGGAGATGTGGCAGAAAGAAAAGGCAAAGAGCAAGTCGGCCTACGCGCAGAACGCGCCGCAGCCGCCGTCCGGCGGGCAGGGCGGCCGCGGCGGCCTCTGGCAGCGGCCACAGCCGCCCATGTGGGTGCCCCCAAGCCAGGGCTACGGCGCCCCGGGCAGCTACAACAGCCAGGGCTACGGCAACCCGCAAGGCGGGTTCGTGGCCGGGCCGGGCTACGACGCGCCGGGCCGCCAGAACTACGAGCGGGGACGGCACAGCAGCGCCGCGACCCTGCCCAAGCCCCGCGAGCTGCAGAAGCGCCTCGGCGAAGCCAAGACCACCGCCGGCGTGCTCGCCGACGTGGTCAACACGACGACGCCCGCGGCCCTGCTCGAGCACGAACTGGCAGAGGACCTGTCGGCGCGCTGCCGCCGCGCCACGAACCAGGTGCTCGAGTACATGGACGCGCGCGATCCCATTCCCGACAACCGTGAGATGGCGGCCCTGCTGGCCACCCACGAGGTCTTGCAGCAGACGCTGCACCACTACCACCGCGCCGTCCTCGAGGCGCGCAAGGGCCTCGGCATCGGCGAGACGCGCCGGTCTGCCGACGGCCACGCGCCCGCCGAGATGACGCCCGCCGGCAAGGGCAAAGCCAATGCGCCCGCGCCCACCTCGCCCACCGAGGGCGGTCCCAGCGGCACAAACGGCGCCAGCAGCGGCGGCGGCGGCGGCGAAAGCAACGGCCACGGAAACGGCGGCGCCGACAGCCCAAGGAGCGGCGACGAGCCGTTTGACCGCAACGCGGATGACGACGACATGATGGCCGCAGCCATTGCCGCCAGCACGGCGCCGGGCGCCCACGCCCGCGGCGGCCGCGGCGGCCGCGGCGGCTACCCAACCGCCGGCGGCGGCAGCTCGTCGGCCGGCGGGCCCGCCCTGGAGGCCGACAATCCATTTGCCGACGACCTGCCCGAATCGTCGCGGTCTTCGTCGCGCATTCGGCCGAGCTACGGTGGCGGCAGCGGCAGCGGCAGCGGCGGTGGCGGTGGCGGCGGCGCTGGGAGCAGCAGCGCCGCCGCCGCCGCCGCCATGGCCTACGTGGACAGCGACAACGAAAGCGACGAAGAGTACCTGCGCATCCGCCGGCGCAACAAGGCCGCTGCCGAGGGCTCCTCTTCGTCGTACGCAGCGTACGCGGCATACGCGGCGCCAGCGTCGGCCCCGCCTGTCCCAAGCTCGTCGGCGCCTCGGGGCACGGTGTCTGGGTCCCCTGCCGGCTTCGATGCCGGCAGGGGCGGGTCTTCGTCGGCGGGTCCGGCCGTCGATGCAGAGGCACAAGGCGGCAGTGCGCCCGTGTTCCGCTACTGAGCGGCTCCTCTCTGAAGCTCCTCCGTATGCTTGGATATCTTTTGTCTTGGGCGCCGTGGCCAGCCGCCGATTCAGTCTGCCTGGTATCTCATTTCCTGGTATCATCTCATGATCTTTACACTCCATAGCTCGTTGTGATTCTTTGTTTTTTCCCGCCTTGGTTAGTTAACATTGCTACAGCGAATTCAAAATACAGCGGATACCCAGCCACCTGCTCCTCTTGCTCCACATGTTGGGTTTCAAAGTGTTTGCGCGGAAGAACGGACATCTGGGCACTCTCACGCTCCCCAAAGGTAGCCCAGGGATACTGGCAACCTCGTTGCACCTCGCTCAGTTCACAACAGACGCGCGATGCCCGTGGGCCCGCGGGATACGATAGCGCAGTGGTCATGGGATCAACAATCCTGCTGCGTTCCTTGTCGAGGGCCCAACACGGGGCGGGCCAAGGCCGTGAAGAAGGCAGTCTCTTGAACCTGAACGCACAGCTTTTGCGGACAAAATCAAAACGGCCTCTGCAGGTTGCACAAGGACGGCAGATCAACAGGCAGCCAAGAGCCCAAGACACTGCGTTTGGGCTGGCCCGGTCGACGCGGTTCGTGATAGGTTGCCAGCGGGCAGGATGCATGAGGGGCACGCAGCCGCGGCAGCGGATGAGACGAGTGGCTGCTGCGTACGAGCTGCGTGCGTGAAAAAAGTGAGGCGAGTGTCCACAGCGTCAGGCCGGGAGGCTTGCTCTGCCTCTCTTCCGCGGTCTTGTTCCGTTCTCGGCCGCCTTTTCTGTCTTTTCGCCTCACACATTCCCGTATTGCCTTGATTGGAGATCAACAAGTGCAGTTTTTTTATGCACTTTTTTATTTCTTTGTTTTTGAGAAAAAAAGAGAAAAAAACTGCACAATCCCTCCCGCCCAACCGCCTTTATCATAAGAGCCTTCACACCCTCTCGACTGCACCCACACCATGGCACGACATATCACAGCACAGCACAAGACGCCAGCGCAACCCTGCAGAGACAACGCCCCAACAGAAAAACCACACATGTCCGGCCACAGGAGCAGAGGATCTCGTATCCGCGTCTCCCTTCCGTCTGTGTCACACTGTTATCGCCTTGCCTCCATTGCGATGCTGTCCAAGACGAGCCCTCGATGGAATCACACAAAGAAATGATAGAATACTGTCTCCGCCGTCACCGAACTGCTTTTTATCATTTTTTTTATTCTTTTTATATTTCCTTTTTTCTCTTTCCCTTTTTTGATCTTCCCTCTGACAATCGGCTGGCCGTTTTTTGCCTCGACCGAGCTCACAGACTGCTGCCCTCCAGTCAAACTGCGTGAGGCGGCGACTGGCAAGGTCGATCGCATATAACGGATGGGAAGCCACACAACGTTGGACAGTGTTTGTGGTCAACAATGACAGACTCGTCGTAGACCAAACAAGGCAAAACTGGCTTTGGGCGGACTGGGCACAACCGTACATCGCCGCCCATGACAAGACTCGGCCGGCAATTGGTTGCATCGCAACTAAACTACAGGGAAACGCAGCAGCACAAAACGGAAAAGGAGGCGAGGCGAGCATGTTTCCTGCGCGTTCGGCCTTGTTTCTGTGTTTATATATATATATCTTTGCTTGTTTTTTCTTCTTCGTTTCACTCTTGCTGCCTCGCTCCTTCCTGGGGGCATGCAGTGTCGCCTCCCTCGCTCCTCCCCGGCTCCCGCATGCTCCTTCCCGCCAAGGCTCATTCTGTCCAATTCCTGCTCAGCCCGGCATCGACCTGCCCCACTCCTCTCTGCTGCCTGGCCCTCTGCATCACATCACACTCCTCACCGCCCATGCCCAGCACGGCATCATGACAGGACGAGAGCAGCTCCGCGCGTCCGCACGGCCGCCTTGAATCTGGCGGGAGCGGGCACCGTGCGGCCGCCTGCGTCCCGCGCTGGCCAGGCTCAGCCCCAGCGCCACGCCAAGCGCAGACGTGCCCAGACGTGCAAAAGAGCAGCTTTGCACGTCCCGGCACCATGTCTTTTTCTTCTGCAGCTTTGCCTCGTGCTGTTTGCCCAAGTCCTACGCTCGGGCTGGCTCGCCGCGGCTGGCCCGTCGTCGGCTGGTCGCCTGGCCGGCCAGTCATCCCGCCAATCAACCCGAGGCGGCTGCACAGCATGCGGCCAATTGTCTCTTTTCCTTTTGTTTGTCCTCTGGACGCAGAGCTTCCGAGGATGGCCTCTGCTACGGTTAATGGTATATAAGACACAAGTGCAGCCCATGGACCGGGCTGTCTCGTCTTGCCGCCCTTTATCTTTCTTCGTTTGTCATTTTCTCCTTATAAATTTTGTGCCCTGCACACTTACTTTGACTGCCTCTTCCCACTGCGTCTACACCACCTCCTTACTCTACTTTCTGCATTCTGCCTCGTCCAGCATGTCTTCAACCGAGTCCGACACCGTGGCGAGCCGTGGCAGCTCCGCGATGGACTACAGCCAACGCCAAATGTTCCAGTTTTGGTACAGCGTGGGCTCGATGCCTGCGCTGGGCCTCGACGACAACGGCACGATGGAGGCCGCTCTCGTCCGCATGCTGCGCGTGCTGGAAGACGCCGAGCTGCCCGAATGCAGCAGCGAGTCGTCCTCGAGCGAGGACGACAACGGCCCGGGCAGAAGGCGTGGCAGGCGGTCCCGCAAGCCGATCGACGACTCGGAATGGATGCTGAGCAATGTGCTGCTCGAATGCATCGAAAAGGCCGAGGCCGTCTTGGACCTCCAGCAGCGCGTCCAGCAGCAGGCCCAGCAGCAGGCCCAGCAGCAGGCTGCCTCCTCCTCCTCCTCCTCCGCCGCCCCGGCGGCCATGGCTCATCTGCCGATGCGCGGCCGGTTCGCCATGGCCGCGAGCAAGACGACTGACGTCTCCCGCGTCATTGAGATCACCATTGCCGTCAACGAGATGCTGGCGCAGGTCAAGGCCGCGCAGGTGCTGCAAGAGCAGCAGGACAAGGAGGACCGCGTGGACGCAGGCGCGAGCCCGGCCGGCAGCGGCGTCCGCTGGAACGTCTTTGGCAAGTACGGCCTCGGCGGGTTCCCATCTCCGCCGTCGTCGTCGTCGCTGCCGCGGCCGCCTCGCTTTCCGTACGCCCACCCCCATCCAGGCTGGCCCGCCGGCTCGCCCGCGCCCCATGTCCAGCCTTCTTGGCACCTGGGCCGAGCCAGCAGCAGCAACGTGCTGGACAAGAACGCGGAGACGCTCGTGCTGCGCGAGATGAACGAGCAGTACTTTTCCGGCGCGCACCAGGAGTGGGACGCCGTATTTACGGGCGACGACAAGGAGCACCTCTTTGACATTGTGCGCCAGGTCGCGCCCGAGGCCGCCTTTTCGTACGGCCGCCGCATCCCCTGCCGCAACCTCAAGATCATCGTCTCCGCCGTCGCCGGCTGGGCGCTGGGCCGCGGCGGGCTGCAGCTCAAGCCGTCGCGCCTCGAGAACCTGACGTACCGCCAGCTGGTCAGCATGCTGGTGCTGTCGGGGACGCTGCTGCACCGGCCGCTGCCTCGTCTGCCCCCGGCCAGCGGCGACGCCCGGCCCGTCCTTGGGCGCTCTCCTTTTGTTGGAAACAACCACAACAACAACACCCACACCCAAAGCCAAAAGCCCGCCATCTTCCGGGTTCTGGCTCTGGCGCAGGCCAGCGCCAACGGGCCCCGCCTCGGGCCCCAGATGCCCGGCATGGCACAGTCCCCGTACATGTACGGCAGCATGCCACCCCAGACGTACATGAACGGCTCGCTGCCGCTGCCGCCGCCGCCGCCAGCGTCTCGGGCCATGCCGCCTGCCCGCCGTTTCCTGCCGCAGCCGCCGGGCAGGTGGGGTGCTCGCAGCCCCGTGGCCGTCGGCAAGAAGAAGGCCAAGGGCCACGGCACGAGCCGGTCGGCGGGGCTGAGCAGAACGAGCAGAAAGAGTGACAAAAAGAGGAATCGTCGTCATCGTGGCCGTGCGTTGTCGACCGACAGCGACTCGGATAGCGAGTCGGACAGCGCGGACAGCGAGTCAGACGGCGAGTCGGACAGCGCGGACAGCGAGTCGGACAGCGCGGACAGCGAGTCGGACAGCGAGTCATACAGCGACTCGGACAGCAACTCGGACAGCAGCGCCAGCCTCAGCGATAGCAGCACCATTCTCTACCAAACGGACAGCGAGGCCAGCGGTGCCAGCGGCAGTGAGAGCGACAGTGAGAGCGACAGTGGCAGCGACAGCGACAGCGAGAGCGACGGCGAGGCCAAGAAAGACAGGCAGGCGAAGAGGCGGTCGTGCACGTGCCGCAAAAAGAGCAAGCAGCAGGCTGCCTGCATGGGCAGAAACTGCATCAACGGCCGGAAGGAGAAGAAGAGCGAGGCGGCGACGGGCAAGGCGAAGCGGGGCAAGAGCAACAAGAAGAAGGCCGCCGCCGTTGCCGACGACGACGACAGCGACTCTGACTGGGATGTCATGAGCGCCAAGTCGCTGACTGTCTACTCGGCCTCGGACTCGGACGCGTCTGCCGCGGGCTCGGGCATTGCGACGGACTCGGACTCGGACAGCTCGCAAGTCCGCAAGGTCAAGAAGGGCAAGGCCGGCAAGAACAAGGCCGGTAAGAGCAAGGCCAGTAAGAACAAGGCCGACAGAAGAAAGACCGGCAAGAGCAAGGCCGGAAAAAGCAAAGCCTGCAAGAGCAAGGACGAGGGCAAGGCTTGCCGCCGTGCCAAGACGCAGCGAAAGAGCAGCTCTGTGGAGGACGTCTTGACGGACTGAGGTCAAAGGACAAAGGATCAGCCGGCGGCTGGCGAGCTCGAACAATGGCGGGCATTGATTAGGGTCAGTATTTGGGATTTATTGCTTTTGTATTACATGGATTTTTTTGGTTTACTTTTATGGTTTATTACTTGGATTTTTACTGGCTTTACTTTGACTTTATTACTTTAAATGCTTTGACTTTATTTACTTTTCCTTTGCTACCTTGACTTTATTATTTGACCTGATTACTTTGACTTTATTACTTTTGATTTCTACTTACTTTTATCAGATATCTGTATTTATTTTCTCGTATACAGGCCGCATAATCATCTTTCAAGTATACGATAGTACTCGATTCTACTGGAAATTCAACATACACAACACGTTCTCCACAGGCTGAAAAGAGAACCCAAGTACAATCGCGGATAAAAAATAAAGTTGACAATTTCGCTGCAGTAAACAACAGGGGCCGGTGCAAGTAAACAGTGACTACAGCGCCATCAGCTGAATGCTCTAGCCTAATATTACAGGGGCACACACGGAAGGCTCCGTTCGCCGCTCTCCGCGGCCTGCTGACATAATCCACACCGGTCTAGCGCGGTGGGTGCTGCGCGTTATCAGGCCCCGTGCCGGTCCAAAACAGGCCGCTAGCGAGCACGTTCCTCTATCTCGGCCAAGGAACCGCCCTCCGGCCGGTCACTTTTTTTTGTTTCTTTTTTGCGCAACAGCCCTGCAGCCCTGCTGCGTCGACGGGGCTACTTCTTTGGTCCACGGCGCGCGTTACGACGAGCCGGTCCGCGCAAACGTCGTTCTTCTGCCACGGCCCAGTCGGTCCCGAAGCCTCTTGGTCCTCCTCCACATCTTCCGGCGACGTCGGCATTGCCTCGCGCGCTCCCCTCGCCTGGGCGTCTTGATCGCCGATTCTGCGCAGCTTCGCACCGCCCGGGCTCGCTTCCGCCGGCCTTGGGGGCCACAATCGCAGCCATGCCCTCCTCTCCGGCCACCGGGCCATCGTCCGCGTCGCCCTCCTCGGCCCGGTCGCCCGGCGTGGGACTGCGCGATGACGCGCCTGTCTCTGCCGTCACCTACAGCTCTGGCTACAGCTCGTTCCCCAGCACGGCGCAGTCGCCGCCTACGACGGCATCGACCATGCGCGCGTCGCTGTCCGGCCTCGGCGTCCCTCCGTCAGCTGCGGCGCCGCCGCGGCAGCCGTTTCCGTTTCCCTTTTCGCACGAGGACACGGACAAGTCGCGCGCGGCCTACGAGATGCTGGCCGCCTCGGCCAAGGCGTACCGCGTGGCGCTTGGCCAGCTGTCGGCGGCGGCGTCGCAGTTTGGCAGCGCCCTCGAGGCGTGCGCCCGGTTAAAAGAGGCGCGCGCGCAGCCGTACCCGCCCGGCCCATACAGCGGCGGACACGATGTTGTTGGTGGCGGCGTTGGCGGCGTTGGTGTCGGCAGCAGCAGCAGCAGCCTGCACGAGGCGTCGTGCACGGCCGACGTGCTGCTGGCGACCTCGGGCCTGTACTATCTGATGGCCAACCAGCAGGGCATTCTGGCCGAGACGGTGTACCGGTCGTTTGAGCTGCCGATTGTGCACGAGCTCGACCGCTACACGGCCGAGGTCGAGGCCGAGCAGGAGAGCTACGCGGCCGGCATGCGCGACGCCAGCCGCGAGATCCGGCGCCTCGAAAAGGAGGGCCACAAGCTGCGGAAGCCGCGCCAGCGCGACGTCGGCCGCATGCGCTCGCACCTCGTGGCCATGACCGAGGCCCTCGACGCGCTGACGGCGCGCCAGGGCGAGCACGCCGTCGCGCTGCTCGACCAGAGCCGCGACATGAGCGGCACGGCCAGCCAGGCCAGCCGCAACCTCGTGCGCGCCGAGGTCGACATCCTCGACACCCTCGCGCGCAAGGGCTGGCCGGGCGGCGGCCTCGACGTCGTGCTCGACGGCGCCGTCGACCTGTTTTCGCGCGGCAGCTACGACGACGACGACGACGGCGGCGGCGGCGGCGGCCTGCTGGGCGGGCCGTCCAACGGTGTCGGGATTGTCGGCAGCAGCGCGCATGCCGTGGTCTCGGGCGCCGGCAGCATTCTCGGGTCCGGCGTTGGCGGCCGGGGGTTCGGGCCGGGGCCGCTGTTGCTGGGCGGCGGCGGCGGCGGTGCGCCGCTGTCGAGCGCCGGCGTCGATGTTGATATCGATGACGATCTGGCTGGCGGCGACGCCAGCGACGCTGGCGACGACTACGAGGCGAGCGAAGTGTCAACGATCAACGGAAATACGGGGAGCAGCAGCCGGACGGCAGCCAAAGACACAAAAACAGCAACCAGCGGCGGCGGCGGCTTCTTTAGCATCTTGACGAGAGGCAGCATCTTGGGCCGGAAGACGGAAACGGAAAACAAAGCCAAGGCGGAGAGCGTCGACAGCCAGAGCGACAGCCAGAGCCAGAGCCACCGCGGCCGCTCGTCGACAAAAGGCCGCTCCAGCGCGGCGTCGCAGCAGTCACGCGAAACAGAGGCAGACGGCGCGTCTCTGGCACCGGAGGAGGAGCGCGGCGGCGCGGCCACCACGCCGCTGGCCGCGCCTCTGGGCCAGCGCCACATGCGCGCAGACAGCCTGTCTGTGGACTCGTACCAGTACCAGAGCCTGGACAGCCTGGCCAACACAGAAGCTGTCTCGGTGGTCTCGGCGGCGTCGGCGGCGTCGGCGGCCGGCAGCGACACGGCGTCCACACGCGCGCGCGGTGCGTCGGCGTCACGGAAACGGGAGAAGCCGGACGAAGCAAGCAGCAGCCGCGGGCGGTCGCGGCCCTTTTCGCCGCAGCGCGTGTCGGTCGACCCCCAAGACGACCTGTTCACGGGCCGGCTGTCGAGCCCCGAGCGGGCCCTGTCGCTGGCCTGGCTCCAGGAGGGCGAGCAGCTGGAGACGCTGCAGGAGGCGGGCGGCGGGCTGACGGCCCGCGACGATGACGGCGACACGGGCGGAGACGAGCAGGCATCGCAGGTGAGCGGCGGCAGCAGGGCCAAGGGCAAGGGCAAGGCCGAGGCCGAGGCCGAGGCCGGGGCGGAGGCCGGGAGCCCAGAGTCCCCGCCTGCGACGCCGGCATCAGCCGCCAAGATGCCGTCTTCGAGGGCGTCGTCGACAAAGCCAACGGGCCGGGAAGAGACGGACGAGGGCGTGTCTATATGGCGTCAAGAGGGATGATTCATGTTCACGGCTGCTTCTCTGGCGTTGGCACATTTATTGGCGCGGCTCGTGTATACTACGCTGTCTATTTTGCATGTACATGCCGTGTGGTTTACTAGAATGATTTCTGCAATCCTGCAAACAATTCATAAGTTTTTTATTTTTATTTTTTGCTTTTTTTTACTTTTTTATTATTTACGTTTTGATTTTACTTTGAATAGTCCACGTGACTTAGCCCTTGCTACGACACCAAGATCGACCAGCCTTGCAAGTCGTGCAATGTATCTCGCTGCAAATACAGGCGGCAGGATACGCGCCTGTACGCGGTAGCCGGCCCCGCTTTGCTAGTCTTTTCCGGCTGCCCTGAAAGCCCGCTCCGCTGAACGGACTCCAACGACCCCTAAGGCTCTAAACTCCCACTAACGGACTCGCCGCCGACCGCCTATTTTGCGAGGCCTCCGTAAGTTCAAAGTATCTTGCAGAAAGCAAAAATTGCAGGCTGTGCAAGCGACGCTGCCGTGGGGTATTTTTTCATTCTGGTTTCTTTTTGACGTAAGTGGTATTTTGTGCAAAGCAGGTTCTCTATTTCTCTTGTCTTGTTTGTCTTTCGCGGTACAGTGCAACGACGCTGTAGCGCGCTGTAAGACGGCAAGACACAGCGCTTTGCCCAGTATCGCAAGATACAGTACTCGATACGAGTATTGCACACTGCCGCCCCACAGCCCACAGGCGTCGTAATGCTTGTTTCCAGCGGCGCTTGACCATGTCATGTTGCACGGACGGCAGGCACGGCAGGGTCGCGTCGGCTGAGTCTGGACTGCTCTTTCCTCGACTGCCCTATGCGACTAGCCGCAGCCAGAGGGCGCGTGCTGCGAGAGCTGTGCGATACGAGATGGCACAGTTTTGTGCATCCCTGTCGTTTGCCGCCTTGCACGACCAGCCTGCTCGGCAGCACGCCAACCGCCATTGCAGCAGCTGGGCTGACCGACATTTGGAAGATATCTTACGAGTACTGTGTACGAGCCTGTGCAGCTTGCGCCTTCCGCTGTTCTGCCACCTGCATCGCTCTTTCCTCTTCTGCAGTCTGCTCCCCCGCTGCTTCCTTTGCGTTTTTCACGAACCTTCTTTTCACCTTTCGCCCACCTCTCTAGGGCTGCCTCATTCCTCAGCCGCCGGCGCCCTCACGCTCCGCCATCTGGGCGCCCATCGCCCTATTCGCGCTAGCGCGCCTGCCTTCAGCTTTCCTGGTCAACACGTCCCGTCGCCGTCGCTGCCTTCTCCTCTTTCGGGCTGGTCTTGTCCTCCGCTCCTGCTTTTTCGTGTGCTGGGGCGTGCGCCGGGGCGTGTTTCTTGGCTCGCTCTTTCCCTTGCAATTGTCACTTTCTCGCATTGTCTATTCGTTTTTCGTGTCTTCGTTTTTCGGTTTTTTTTTCGGTTTTTTTTTCTCTCTTGCGTCTGGCATCTTCCCGACCACCAACATCCCCATTCCGCCGACTCGACCTGGCCTCGCCGCTTCTTTGTCCTGAGGTCTCTTTTCCTGCCCGTTTCCTGCCCGTCCCCCGCCCGCGCTCCTTCGTGTCTTACCTCATCCTTGGCCTCGTTCTCGTCCTTTGTTCTTTTGCCTCGACGTTTGCTCGCGCCTTTTCTGACGGCACCGCTCGGCCTCTGCTCTCGTCCGTCCAGCTGGCCTTCCCCTCCATGCTGCTGCCGTCGCACAACACCGTGCTGCGCGCGCCGTAACGCGGCCTTTGCGTGAGACGCCACCCAAGACCCGGCAGACGAAACGCCCTCGTCGTCTCCCCGTCTCTCCGGCTCACAGCCCCATCGACCCGTCGAACCTCCCGCTGCACGACGGCGGCGCGGCTCCGACACACACAACCAGACATGGCTCCGCAGCCGCCCGTGGCCGGCCCCCTGCTGGCCCGGTCGCTCTCGGGCGGCGGCATCGCGGGCGCCGTCGTGGGCGCCGTGCTCGGCTCCCTCCTCGTCTTCATCCTCGTCCTGCCCTTTATCCTGCGCGCCCTGCGCGACCGTCGCTACCACAAAAAAATCGCCGCTGAAAATGCGGCCATGGGCCTCGCGGCGCCCGCCTTCCAGGGCGGCCCGCCCGGCCAGGCCTTCCACCCGTTGTTTTACGAGCCCCCGGCCAGCGCCACGTCCCGGCCGGGCGCAGACGCGGCGTGGACGTACGGCCCGGCCGACCCTGCCGCCACCATTGTCGACAACAACTCGTCCGAGGACGGCAAGGCCGCCGTGGCCGACGCCGGCCCGCCCTCGACGCCCCCGGCGGACGCAGCGCACGACGGCCCCGAGGCTGCGGGCGCCTCGCCCGCAGCACCGGCGGCAGCACCGGTGGCAGCGCCGCTGACACCGCCGGTGACACCGCCGGTGGCACCACCGCCCCCGGCTGCGGCGCGGCGCGGCGCGGCGCCCATCAACACGCACATCCCCCCGTTCAGCGGCCCGCACTCGGCCTCGGCAGGCTCGCCCCCGTCGCCGCACCCGGGCCTGAACACGGCAGCAACCTTCCCCGCGGCGTTTGGGCACCAGGACCCCGTGCTGGCGCCGCGCAAGCGCAGCGCGACCACCACCTTTGCCCGGCAGGCGTCTCTCTCGCAGACCATCGAGACGTTCGCCGGCCGGGCGGCCGCCGCCTTCCGCCAGGGCAGCGCCCGGTCTGCGCCGTCACGGTCCCCGACCGGCCTGTCCAGCCGCGGCCCCTCCGAGACCGCGCGCTCGCCCGTCGAGCTCGTCTTTGACCCGTACGACCCGACCAACCACCACACGTGGCTCATGCGCCAGCAGGGCATCGACGACCACAGCGTCGGCGTCGACCCGTCCTTCTTCGAGGTCAACCTGGACAACCTGACGGGCGCCTCGGCCGAATACTACTCGGGCGCGCCCTTGTCTCCGCCCACCGACCCCAGCTCGCACCTCATGTCTCCCGTGTCCTACGCGCCCGAGCCGCCCAGCATGATCGCGACGAGCCTGGCGTCGATGGCGTCTGCGGCCGCCGTGACGGGCGTTGCGTCTGGCTCGCAGAAGCCCGCCAAGCCCACCATTGCGCGCACCGACAGCCTCCGCACCGCCGGCACGGCGCGCACGGCAGACGACTTTTCGCCGCTGCCGCTCAGCCCGACGTCGCCTCTTCCCACGGTGCACGAAGGCGGCCAAGGCGACCAGGGCGACCGGGGCGACCGCAGCATCCAGGAAGGCCCCCACCAGAGCGTCGAGCGCGGCGTCTCGTCGTCTCCTCCCGGCCCTGGCTCGGTCAAGACGGAGCTGACACCCGAGCCGGTCGAGTTCATGGCACGGTCGCCCTCGTATCGCCCGCTTGTGCCCAGCCCGCAGCTCCCCGCACCGGGCACCGTGAACCCCCGCGACGTCTGGGCGCCTGCGACCGACGACGAGCGCTTTGTGCACAAGACGGCCGAGCTCGACCGCATCGAGCTTTCACCGCCCCCCGCTGTGCCTGACAGCACGGCTGACTCTGCCTCCATGCCGTCGAACCCGCCGTCCCCAGAGCTCGGGGTCAAGGTCGAGGCAGAGGACGAGGAGGCCTCCGAGACCGGCGAGGCCGCCTCTGCAACGGCACAGCCCCTTTCACCCGCCAAGGCCTCTCCATCGCCCTCCCCCGGTGTCTTTATCCCCACGCCCGCGGCAGCAGCCTCGTCTGCCGCGCAAGCTGTGCCGACACCCGCCGATGCCTTTATTGCTGCGTCGACACCCCCTGCTCCCACCGCTGATAAGAGGGCCTATCAACCCCAGACGCCCGAGGCGCCGGCGCAGGCCGAGGTGCATGAGGCACAACAGGCACAGGTACAAGCAGTCCCGTCCAATGCCCTCCCACAAACAAATTTCGGCCAAGGCCAGCTTGACCCAGCCGATTTTGACGAGCTCATGCTCGGTCTCGACGACCAAGGCGGCTACAACTTTGCCTTTGAAGACGGCCACCAAGTTGGCTACCTGCCGGAGATCAACAACAACAACTTTAACATGACCAACCCCAACACGGCGAACAACAACAACATTCTCAACAACGTCGACATGACCGACTATCACACCATCAACAACACGGCTGCCATGAGCGCAAATACCGCTCAACACCCTCTCGGCAACGGCCACGCCCACGCCCACAACGTCCACAACGGCCTCCACAGCCACAACAACCTCCACGGCCACAACGGCCACGACCACGGCAACATGGGCATGGGCGGCTACTCGATGAACGGGGTCGAACCAAACGGCGTGTACCAGCCCGTTCCCCAGCAGGGCGCGCCCATGTACTGGAACATGCCCGCCAACGTCCCGACGATTAGCGGACCGTTCATGACGCCCGTCACACAAGCCGACTACTCAAACGGCATGCTCCTGGCGGAGCCCTTTTCAATGCCACCAAACGGCCCGAACGGCACAACCGGCGCCACCGGCGCCACCGGCGTTCACACCGTCGGCTACGGCAAGGACAGCGTTCCGCCCCAGTTTGCCCTGCAGACGCCGCAAAGCAGCCCCGGCCAGGTCTCCATGGACGCGGCCAACGGCAGCCTGCCGCCATGCATAATGCCGCTGACGCCGACGCCGCACAAACTCATCTCCAACTTCAACTCGCCCCTCTCTGTTCCCGGCTCCAGCATCCCAAGCCGGCCCGTCTCGCCCGCCTCCAACCAGGGCTCTACCCCAGGCCACTCGTCTGCTTCCCCGCGGACATTTACGTGCGACGACTGCGGCCGCATCTTTGACCAGATCCACAAGCTGAAGTAGGTTTTTTGTTTTTCTCTTTTTTTCTTTTTTTCTCTTTTTCCCTCCCTAGTATGTATTGGCCTGCCTTCACGCCGCTAACATCTCAGCCATCACAAACGCTACCACGAGCGGCCGCACGAATGCATGGTGGCGGGCTGCGGCAAGCGCTTCGGCACGCGGACGCATCTCGACCGCCATGTCAACGACAAGCACAGCAAGAGCCGCAAGTACCACTGCACAGAAGAGGGCTGCCCCTACTCGGTTCCCGGCGGCAAGTCGTTTCCGCGCAAGGACAACTGGCGACGGCACATGGTCAACAAGCACAACGTCCACCCGAAGCACGAGCCGATCGAAGTCATTGGCCAGCCAATGCAGTGCACATAGTGCAGGTGTGCGCACCATTTTTTTTTTTTTTTTCAATAGCAATGGACACGTTACGGGCGTCCAGGACAGGTGGCATGTACGACTATCTGTGTAATTGGTATTTTTGCTATTTCGGGGTTCAAACTTGGGGGGCATCTGTCGATCGTCTCTCGATCCGTTTTTTTTCTATATATTTTCTGGAGGTTTTCTTTTCATGTTTCTGCTGGCTGCTCTGCAGAAAGGACGCGGTCCCCAAAGGGAAGCACACATATACCACACAGCGATTGGAATGCGTTACCAAAAGAATCAAGCGGCGCTGCTTTATTTTACAATGCTTTTTTTTTTCTTCTTTTTGCTCTTGCAGTGCGTCTGTGTGCGTGCGCCTGTGTGCAAGTGTTGTCAATTCCCTGAGCATTGCATGTCGGGCACGACGTTGCCGAGCACGACCAACACAAGCGCAGGTAGTATGCCTGCGTATGCAAGGCCCCCCGTCCAGTGGCCGTGGCTCGTAGAGCTCCCGCCGCTGCCTTTTTGCTCGGAGCTGTAGATGAGACGTGTCGTCCTCAAAGCAAGGCGCCCACGCACGTGCTGACGGCCATCCAAGATGCCGCCAGAGCCTGCTGCTGCTGCTGCTGCTGCTGCTGCAGACGCAAAACTGTGCACCTGCTGGCTCGGCGATGGCTCGCTTCCGCTGTCTTGCTGGCCTGTGGCCTTGCATGCTGGGCAGCATGGCTCGGCGTTTTCGTATCTGTCCGCCCCTTTGCGCCCTTCCCCCACCTCCCCCCCCTCAGCCTCCCTTGACGAGCTTCTTCACCAGCGCGCGCTGCTGCTGGACATTTAGGTTCTGCTCGTCGGTCGCCGCAACGGCGCGGCCCACGAGCACGATCGTGCGCGTGTCCGCGCTGTTGACCCACAGACGGCCGTTGCGGCCGACGGCCGTCTCAAACGACAGGCCCTCTTCGCCCAGCGCCGCCAGCACGGCCACGCCCGCCTTGTCGGCCGACGCCATCAGCAGGCGGCGCGCCATGAGCTGGCTCACGGAAAAGATCATGCCGCCGACGAGCGGGCCCAGCCCGTCCGACTTGCCCGTGTTGGCGTCGACGCACTCGAGCTCCGTGTCCAGGTGCTTGGCCGCCAGGGCCACGCGCGCGTACACGAGCGTTCCGGCGTGCAGGTCGGGGCGGTTCTTGCGCGTGGCGCCGGCAAACGACAGGACCGGCAGCACCGCCCGCAGGGGCGGCGCGTCGTGGGGAGCCAGCGCCACGACGGCCGCGTCGGCCGTCGTGTGCAGCACCTGGCCAATAACGAGATCGCCCGTCGTGGGGCAGTACTGCAGGCTGTCAGGAACGATGCAAGAGGCGTGGGAAAAAAAGAAGAAAAAAAGAAAAAAAGAAAGAAAGAGAGAGAGAGGCTCACCCTTCCGCCCTCGCTCTCCACCCAGAGCAGGTTCTTGCGGCGGTCCGCCACCAGCTCGCCGCTGACCGTGGGCACGACCTGACCCGACGGCAGCAGCAGCCGCAGGCCGGGGCCGAGACGCAGCGGCGGCGGGTTCTTGAATTTCTTGTCCGCGCCCGCGGCCGGGCGAGGCGGCAGCAGCGCGGTCGGGTCGATGTCGTCGCCCGGGAGGACGATCTGGGCACGGGAAGCCATGGCCAACGGTCGACGACAAGCAGGCTGTAGCGTTGCGCGTGCAATGGGATGTGGGCGGCGTGTGGTAAGCAGTCTGCTGCGGCGATCACGATGTCGTTGAAGCTCCTAAAAAACTTTACAGCGATGCGTCGCAAGTGGGGCGCCTTTTCCTAGTGGGCGGACGGTACTGCAGAGGTACAGGATCTTGGGCACAGAGCTGCGCCTGGGCAAAGTACCGATTCGTTTCTAATTTAAGCTCGAAAAAGGCAACGATCCCCGCTTTTTGTTTGCTGTCTGCTGCTAGCCGCCGGACCCCACGAAGGGAATCGTGCCCAAGGCCTAAGCCCGCCCCAAAGGCCCTGCCCGAAGGCTCTGCCCGCTGTGGTTGGGCGTTGGTGGATGCTGGGCCAATCAGCCGAAGGAAGGAACGGGGCAGGTGCGCCTGCCTCTTTCCTGACTGCTGTCCCCTCATCTAGTGGGTTCGGTGCTGGCGGTGCAGTGGTTGCGCCTGCCGTTTGCGTGTGCGTGTGCCGGCCAGTTTCCTGCAGTTTCGTTTGCTCCTTCCGTGTCGACAGCGACCTCTTGGGCCCGATCTCGCCATTTCCCGCTTCCATTTTTGCCTCCATTTTTGCTTCCATTTTTTTCTTCGTTTCTTTTCGTTTCTGTTGTTTTCGCCATCCTGCCCTCGTCGTCTGCGTTGAGCCAGCGCCCCCCCGATTCCCGCCTGTTTTTCGACGGCGGCACAGCTGCACGCAGACTGCCCTCTCACGACTGCCAGGCATTCATCCCACTGCATCCTGCCGGCTCTGTCTCGGCCGCACGTTTCTCCCGCTTTGTGCTTCGTTTTCTGTCGACTTTGCTTTCTCCGGCATCTCGCCTCGACCGCCTCTCGGCGCCGTCTCCGCCCCCATGCTTCTCCTCTGCGTCTGAGCAGAGTCGACTCTCGAACCGACCGCCGTCTCCGCCCAACTCACCGCTTCACAACCGAGGCGGATCAGAAAGAAAAAAGAAAAAAGAAAAAAAAGAAAAAAGGAAAAAAGGAAAAAAGGAAAATAAAAATAAAGAAACAAAAAAGGACAGAAATCACACAGGACAGACGCCCCTCGGGCAGCGCCCAACTCGAGTGGCCCAGCTTCCAACGACCATACACTTTCCGCCGCCTCACCTCATGGCACCGGAACTCCGCGATGCCACCAGCGTCACCCCCGGCGACGCCGACGCCGACGAGCGGCCCCTCAAGGAGAAGCGCCGTGTGAGCTCCAGCACCAAGGACAAGCCTGAGCGCCGCGAACGAGACCGGGACCGTGACCGGGACCGGGACCGAGACCGAGACCGAGACCGAGACCGCGGCCGCGACAGCAGGGAACACCGCAACAGCATGCCCTCGCCGTCGACGCTGTCGTCGCTGCTGTCCCACCACCGCAAGTCGTCCTCGGCCTCGGCCACCCGGTCCTCCAAGCCTCGCGCGGCCGAGAGCGACCTCGTCTACCCCTCCTCGTCGTCCCTGTCCCGCAGCCACCGTCGCAAGCCGTCCGACGGCGGCGAGTCCAGGGACAAGGCCCACCGGCAGTCCTCCGTGCACAAGTCGAGCAGCACGCGGTCGCGACGGACCAAGGACAAGGACAAGGACGGCGGTGGAGGCGCGTCCGCGGACCGGCGTGACAAACGCTCCTCGCCCGCGGCCGGCGGCGGCACGTCCTCACCTCTGCCGGACGTCGACGAACACGCCAAGCCGCGCCCTGGCTCGCCGTCGCGCTCTTCGTCGACCGTCGACCTGGTCCCGGAAATGGGCCGCAGCCGCGAACGACTGCCCTATCCGTCGGTCAACAAGGCCTTCAGCCGCGAGTCGGTCTTGAGCCGCGAGGACCTGTCGGCTCCGTCGCGCGCCGCCTCGGCACGGTCGGCAACACGGCGCGCCGGCGGCGCCGGCAGCGACCCGCTGACGCCGGACGCGACAGACCTGAGTGCCGGCGCCGCCGGCATGCAGCGGTCCAAGTCAACGAGCGCAAACGACGCGCGGCCGAGCTCGAGGACGGCCGCGCGCGACAAGCACCTGTCCTACGGCTCTGTCCCGTCGTCGCGCAAGAACAGCCGCAGCCGCAACAGCAACAGCAGCCGCCACCACGACCGGCCGCCGAGCCCGCCCGACACGAACCTGTCGAGCCCCAAGGACAAGGATGCAGTGCCAAGGCGCGGAGACGCGCCCAGGGGGGAGGACGACGACGAAGACAAGCGCAGGGCAAACGACGGTGCCGGCCCCGACGACGAGCTGAGCGAGCTGCGGAGCGACCTCAACTCCAACACACACAAGACCGAGGCGAGCAGCCGAGTGCGCGTCCGCAAGAGCCGTACGCCCTCCGCGCTGGGCGGCAGCGTCACCACCGCCCAAGACCTGGCCAAGTCGGCGCCCTCGGACAACTCCTTGGTGTCCAGCCAGGCGACATACACGGCAGCGTCGCGGGGCAAGCAGACGCCCGACTCCGTGCTCAAGCCCGGCGAGCGCCGTCGGTCGCTCGCAGAGGCGAGCGACGTCGACTTCTCGCCCGAGTCTGCCCAGGAATCGTCGTCGCCCAAGACGCCCAATCCCGAGGCCTCCCCGAGCTTCTTTGCTGCCGCCGGCGCCGACTGGAAGCAGCCACCACCGCCGCCGCCGCCGCCGCAGCACCTCCACCACCTGCAAGACCGCCCGGCCCGTGGCGGCCCTGGCGGCCCTGGCGCTGCCGCTGCCGTTGTCGTCGTTGACGACCATGCGCCGTCGCCTGCACCGGGCAGCGCCCATGACGGATCGGAGCTGTCCACGGCGACGAGCACCGAGGACGACCAGACCACGGCGTCCATGGCGTCTGCCGTGCCGCCCGCGCCGCCGCCGCCGCCGCCGCTTCAGATCCTCGAAGTCCCGCGCATCGACTACCTCATGCAGAACGGCGGCCTGCCCAACGCCGTGCCCAGGAGCTTCTTGGCTGTCCTCCCCCGGCAGAACTTTATGCGGCCGGCCAACCCGCCGCTGCAGGGCGCAGAGACACTCTTTTTGCCCTTTTTCAACCTCCTGAGCCAGTACGAGACGGTGCTCTCCGGCCACGGATCCGTTGCCGTCGCCACGGGCCACCGCACGGTCGCCCGCCGCCTGCTCGACCGTCTCGAGAACGTCTTTTCCCGAGAGCTGCCCGCTGATGGCTGCTCGTGCATTGTGTGTGAATCAAAAAACGACGTCCATCGCGGTCTTGGCTGGGGCGAGGTGCTCGAGCGGGTCAGCGGCCGCGTCGACTTGCCGTCTTGGCCGCCGCTCAACATTGCAGCGCTGGAGAAGCGCCTGGACGCCGCGGCCGTCGCTGCTGCGGCCGTCGGAGGCGGCACCGGCGCGGCGGCCGGCCTGCCCGTGCGGCCGGCCTCTCCCGTCAAGATCGACCCGGACATTGCGGAAGAGTTCCGCGAGCACTACCTCCGCCAGAACAAAAAGGTGCGCGCCAGCGTCGACCGCTGGATGCGCGACTGCGCCTCGGCGCCGGCGTCCGCGCCGCAGGAGATTGACGACGAGACGCTCGCGTTTGCCATCCTCACCAACCTCGGCCAGGACGACCGCCCGCTGTTCAACGCCCTGCTGTCTGGCTCGCGGGACCTGGTGCCGACCGTGCGCGCCCCGACGCCCATGCGGAAGCCCCGCCAAAACTTTATCATCAAGACGGGCCTGGCCATTCAGCGCCTCTACCGGCTGGGCACCGCACCGCGCGACGCCGAGACCGCGCTGTACCTTGTCAAGAACCCGGGCGTGCACGACCTGCTGCACACCATTGCCGACATCCACCCGTCCGAGTGGGAGATTCTGACGTCGGGCCGCTTCGACGGCTTCCTGTGGTCTGGCGCCGACAGCAACGAAGACGACGTGACGACGCCCATTGCCGCCGAGCCCTCGGGCTTCTTCCCCACCATGTCCATTCCGCCGGCATCGCGCGGCCCGACGCCCGCCATGCGCGGCGCCACGCCCATGTCGATGTCGCGCGGAGCGACGCCCGCCCACGCGTTCGGCCTCGCGAGCAACCCAGTGTCGCGCAACACGACGCCGGCCTCCTTTGCGAGCGGCTATTCTGCGGCCCCGTCCAACGCCTCGACCAACGCCACGCGGCAGGCCGTGTCGACGGACGAAGAGGCCGAGGTCGCGGCGCTTGCCGAGATTGAGCGCGAAATCTACATGGGCATGGAGGCCCTCGAGGATGCCTTTGAGGTGCTCCACCGCCGCGCCGAGGCCGTGCGCACGGCTCTGCGGCAGCGCAGCGCCGGCCTGTCCATGCGGCTCCAGCAGCGGCGTGTCGGCGGCCTGGGCGGCGCGGCGGCCCACATTGACGTGCTGCCGCAGTCGGGCGGCGGCGGGCCGTCGGGCAACGATTTTGAGCGGCCCGGCTGGGCCGCGGGCACGCCGGCCCCGGGCGGCCATCCCGGCGGTCATCCCGGCGGCCTGCCTAGCGGACTGCCTCTGTCCATGCACCCGCACGAGTTCGCCATGCACCCGCACGACGGCGGCGGCGCAGCGAGCGAAGCCGACTGGGACGCAGGCGACGACTTTTTCGAGCTCAAGCCCGAAGACTCGGCCAGCAACATTAGCAGCTCGCAGCACCGACGGCCCAAGCGGCGAAGCGAGCGCCGGACGCCCGCTCCGATCGAAGAAGAAGACGAGTAGGGGGAGGAAGCACGGCCCGCTCCCCAAACGGGGGAGCTGTCTGATCCATCTCGTGGTCATGTACTTGCATTGTAGCGGAGTTTGTCCAATTTGCATTTGCTTCCATCTCTCACATTTGCCGTTTTCGTGGTCTTTTTTTTTATTTCCTTGCTCTGATTCCCCAGATATAGCAGACTCAATATTCAGTAGTGGAGTGGCTTCTAGAATTCTTTACCAATATTCAGTTTCATGTTCTTCAGCAGATGATGCCTTTTTTTTTTTTTTTTTTTTTTTTTTTTTCACTAGATCAGTGCCTTGTATTACGCCCCTTCAGCATGCCCCAGTTTCTCTCGTCTTCTTGTCTCAGACGGACCTGGCGTCTTTTTCTCTTTTTCTCACCCCAGACTTGAAAAGAACGAGCCGGCTCAACACCATGGCGTCTGGCGGCTTTCAGCCGTCGTCAAGGACGACGGGTCGTTGTGGATCTACTTGTCAGCACACGTGACGCATCTCTGTGGCTTTGCTGCGCCACGATTTAATACTTGGTATCTCCTGTGACGTGACGGCAGGAGCGACTGCTACAGCGCCCAGCGCCTTCCTATTCGACCGGGCTATTGACGAACCCGAAACTGCTCCATCCTCAGAACTCTCCAACCGCCTCTTCTGCCGACACCTTCATCCTCGACGCATCTCAGGCACCGCCGTCCTTATCCTAGAACCTCATCTTTCCTCGCTGATCCGCCTCACCGTCCTCCTCCGGCATCCCCACGACGCCTGCCATGGCCGACACTCGCCAGAAAGCCATGGACGTCAACCGGTCGCTCCGGGCCATCAAAACGGTGAGTGAGAGGAAGAGAGAGAGAAAGAGGAAGAGACAGGGCCCAGGCAGGGAGAGAAACACGGACGTGGCTGACGACAGATGCTCTAGGAGCTGGAGAACCTGCTCGAAAAGGGCGCCATCTCCGACGACGACTTCAACGCGTTCCACGACCTGCTGCCGCAGGAATGGAGCCTGAGAGGAGGCCCGCCGGCGCCGGCGCCGAAGCAGACGCAGACGCAGACGCAGCCGGGGCCGTCGGCCGTGGCAAACCAGGCGTCGTCGTCGGCGCTGCCCCTCCAGTCGGCGCAGGCCGTGCTGGCCGCGAAGATGGCGCAAACGCACCTCCAGCCGACGCAGCACGGCCCGCCGCTGCCCGTGCGCAACGCCGCGCACCAGCCGGCGCCGGCGAGCCCGGCGAGCCCGGCGAGCGCGGCACGCTCGGCCTCGCGGAATCCGTCGCCTGCGCCCTCGGCTGCGCCTTCAGCCCCTCCCGCCGACAGCGACGGCCGCGTGGCGGTCGGCTTTGCCTCGGCAAAGTACACGTACGACGCGCCCAGCGACGGCGACCTCGCGTTTGACCGCGGCGACACCGTCGGCGTCTACAGTAAGGTCAACGACGACTGGTGGCTCGGCCGCAACGTGCGCACGGGCCAGGTCGGCATCTTCCCACGCCAGTACGTCAAGCCCGAGGCCGCCCTGGCCGAGCTCGAGCGCGCGAACCAGCTGCCGGGGCCCAACGACGCGCCCCCGCCGCCGGCCCCCTCGCCGGCAAGCAGAGGCCCGTCGACGGCGCCCCCGTCCTATTACGACCAGTACGGCAACCCGCCGCCCCAGCAGCAGTACGGCGGCGACGCCAAGACCGGGCAGTACGAGCAGTACGGCCAGTATGGCCAGGCCCCGTATGGCCAGGCCGCGTATGGGCAGCCTCCGTACGGGCAGCCTCCGTACGGGCAGCCAGCATACGGCCAGCAGCAGCCGCCGTATGGCCAGCAGCAGTACGGCCAGCCACCGCAGCAGTACGACCAGCAGCAGCAGCAGCCGCCGCCGCCGCAGGACCAGCAGGGCGGCAAAGTCTCGAGCGCCGGCAAGAAGATTGGCGGCAAGCTAGGCAACGCGTTTGTGACGGGCGTCGGGTTTGCGGCCGGCGCCGAGCTCGTCGGGGCGATCCTGTAGTTCTTTGTCATCCCGGGGCTGTTGGTCCTCCTGTTCCGCCACGTGCTGTGAGTGGTTGGCCGTCTATCGCGATTTTTCTCTTTTTTTCCTTTCCCTCTTTTTCTTTTCCTGGCCTCTTTCCCGCATCAGCATACCTAGCATAGCACCTGACCCAGCACAGCTTATAGAGTACCGAAACTACCTTGTACGATTCTAAAACGGCCGCCGCAAATAATGCAACGGAGATGGCATGCACGTACCGGGAGCGTTCACCAGGACAGCCTGCCATACACTCGTATGCAAACACGAGAATGCGGCCCCTTTCTGCTGTGATGGCCAGCTTGGGCTGCTTTGTTTCACAGCGTCTGCGCTCGTTCCTTCCTCATCTGGTGAATGCCAACCGCTGCGGAAGGCGCCTCGGCGCCTCCCGCTCTGCTCCTTCCGCGAGATGCTGCCCGACGGGGAATAGAGCTGCACCACAGGGCAACACACAATGATTTATTGCTTGAAGCTGAGCAGCATGAGATTACAGACTAGCGGGCGAGTGGCCCAACACGGAGCTGGCAACAGCTGGCAACGACGAGAGAACAGAAACAAAGCCAAGAAAGCTTCGTCCATGTGCAGCACGACACAAAGCACGCTTTTTGCGTGCCCCCCCTCCCGCCCACGGCAGCAGTGCCCTCACAGCACGGTGCCCTTGTTCTGCTTGCGGTCGACGCTGTAGTTCTTCCACAGCAGGATGGCCGGGATGCCGAGCGCGAGAAAGGCGGTGGACGAGATGCAGTTGACGCGCTGGCTCTGGCCCCAGGCGTAGTTGATGGCGTCGCGGGCGGGCGAGCCGACGGGGTAGGTGAGCTGCAGAGTGGCGCCGCCGTTGACAATGGTCTCGGTCTGGTTCTTGAGGCTGTCGGGCAGGCGGCTGCGCAGGGCGTCGGGGAAGGTGTTGACGTAGATGGCCTGGGCGACGGCGTAGCCGATGGAGCCGCCGACGTTGTTGAAGAGGTAGAGCAGGGCGAGCATCATGGGCACGCCGTCGCGGTCGGCGGCGGCCATGACGGCCATGCTCTGGCCGATGACGAGGGTGCCGCCGCCAAAGGCGATGAAGATTTGGCACATGACAATGAGGCCAATGTTGGCGTCCTGGCCGCGGAAGCGGATCATGAGGCCGGAGCCGAGCAGCATCATGGTGAGGCCGAAGCAGAGGCAGGCCCACTTGAAGTGCTTGGTCTGGCGCACGTAGACGCCAAAGACGGCGCCCCAGAAGCACGAGCCGACGTTGTAGATCTGCGTCATGTAGCCCGTCTTGGAGATGTCGAGGTCGTAGACGACCTCGACAAAGTAGTAGTAGTACAGGTCCCAGGCGTAGAAGCTGTAGTACAGCACGCTGGCCAGCATGCAGGCGCCGACGACGGTGCGCTTGCGGAAGAGCTCGTAGCGGATAAAGTGCGTGCGCGCCACGTAGCGCTCCCACAGGTAAAAGACGGGGAACAGCAGCACGCCGACGACGACCATGGCGATAAAGGTGGCCGAGCCGTAGCCGGCGCGGCCGTTGGTCTGCAGGCTAAAGGGCAGCAAAAAGAGCACCCATGCGGCCATGAGGATCAGCGCGCCGACGAGGTCAAACTCGTGCACGTAGTGCACGACAGACTGCACGGCGGTGCGGCCGGACCGCGGGCGCACAAAGAGGCCCAGGCGCTCGGCCTTGCGCTGGAAGAACTTGAAGACGACGACGAGCGGCGCAAAGACAAAGAACATGATAATGGCAAACGAGCCGACGGCCCAGCGCCACGTCGAGTGCGTCAGGTACGACTGCGCCGCCAGCGGGCCCGTGAAGGCGGTGCAGATAAAGGGCGTCGACACAAAGGCAAAGGCAAAGGCGCGGTTGCGCAGGCCCGACGTGTCGGCCACAAAGACGTCCATGATAAAGTAGAGCGCGTCGTAGCCGATCCAGTACAGCACGTAGCCGGCGGCGTAGCCGCTCGGGCCCGAGCACGACGCGATGACGACCATGCCCAGCTCGTAGACGGCGATGAAGATGATGAAGCCCTCGGCGCGGCCCCAGACGTTGAGCACCTTGGCAATGGGCAGCTTGAGCACGCCGCCCACCACCGACGCCAGGATGCTCGCCGTGCCGATCTGCGGCGCCTCCTGGAAGTCGGCGTACGCATAGTACGTGACGTTGCTGAGGATCGACTGCTGCAGCGCCAGCATGAAGAAGCACACCCACACCCACACGTACGTCGCCAGCACCTGCCGCCGCGACCACACCAGCGCCGCCGCCTCGGCCTTTTGCACGCCCAGCTGCGCGCTGCTTGTCACCTCCTGGCCGTGCCGCTGCACCTCGAGCTCGTTCTGCGCCTCCAGGCTCAGCCGCGACGCCGCGTCGCTCGCGCTGCCGTCTTCGGCGGCGCCGCGCGGCAGCCCGGCCTTTTCTGCGTCGCCGTCCGACGTCGTGGCCGGAACGACCTCGGGCGCCACGACGAGGTCGTCTGTGGCCTTGCTGCGGCCGCGAGCATTGAAAAGAACGCTCATGGCGGGGACAAGGGGGAGGGGGAGGACAAGACCGTGGATGGAAAAGAAAAAAGAGGTCGTAGGTACAAAATAAGTTAAAATAAGAGGAGGGGGCCACCAGAGATTGATAAGAAAGAGGACGAAGAAACGAAACAGACGAGTGCCGATCACGCAACGGGAAACGGCAGGCTTTTGTATCTGTATCTTACTACGTATGATTACCGTGCAGACTGCCCGGGCATCAGTTGTAGGAAAGCACAGCAGTCCGCCGTCGGAGAAGGACCACAACCAGACGTCCCCCACTGTATTGACAAGAACGCCGGACGCGTACCATGTATGGGCTCTTGCGGAGACAGACGACAGCGAGTGCAAAAGATGCAGTAAGAGACATGCCTCCTCTGAGACACGCACGCCCAGGGTGGGGGTACGATTATGCCTTCTTTTTACCAAAGCTTGCTACGACGTCCCAAGAGGCTGCGAGGAAGGAGACGGCCCGTCGGTCGCCAAGAAACAGAGAGGGCAGGAGCAGGGGACCCGGTCTCGCCGATTGGAGGGAAGGCGCAGAGCAGCGCCAGAGAAGAGGGAAGGCGCGCTCGAGAAACCGGCCAGGGCCTTGGTCCTGGGGTGACAGAGCCCGCGCGAGAACGACGGGATGCAGAGGACCTCAGGACGGGTAGGTGTGGGCAGCGTGGGCAGGATCGGCGGGCAGAAGAAAAGAACCAGCTTCCTGGTTGAGCGTAGTGCGAGAGAGCAGCGGGTGCTGCGCGTCGCAAAGGCTGTACGAGTACGAGTAAGACGAACGATCTCGGTCAAGACGGCAAGAACAAAGACTATAAGACTGTAGATTGGCAAGTGCAATCGGAGCCAATGCATTCCACACGTCATGTAAGAGAGCCAAGAGATATAGTCCTCGGCCAGAGATAGCCAAGACAGAAGCTCTTTCGGAAAGGAGCATTGCCAAGAGAGCAGCCATAACAGCAGGTAGCATCCAGCACGGCAGAGACGACGCGGGAACGCAGAACTAATACAAAGTATTCCTCGAGACCAGGATGCTGCAATGTGCCTGTGGGGCACCTACAACACTAAACACAGCGCTAGGCCGAAAAGAACCATGGCGCCACCACAACCGCATCTGATTACGGAGTGCAGCTTGATCTTGGAATCCTGTCATCCTTTGGCGACTGTCCAGCATTGCGCTTGTGTTCGTGTGCGCATCCTGCGGCAAAGAAGAACCGAACAGGCGACGAGAAGCCAGTCAGCCGGAAATCGGACAACTCGAACAAAATAAGGGACGTGACCGGCTATAATGCGGAGAGAGAAAGGTGAGGATGTACTCGTGCTAGACGCAAGGACAGCGCAAAGAGAGACAAGCGAAGAGAGCAGCGGAAACAGACAATGCAGGCAGGTGTAGAATTGCGCGATAAGATTATCTCCCTGCTCATCGTATCTGATCCGGCTCTGGCACGGCCCAAGCCCCCTGTTTACGAGTTAGTACAAAATACTTGTGATGCCATGGGCAGCCTCTTCCTCATTGTTCGTCTCTCTGCCTGGGCGTTTGTGCCGCTTGTCTCATTTATAGTGTTTTTCTGGCAGTCGGCTAACTGCTTTGGTGAGTGTGTCTGTTTGGCGGCCCGACGGAAGAGAGAACCAGAAAGTCAATTCTGGCCGTCCATCCGGGAAAAGGGCAAAGCTGCAGATGGAGGTGCCTGTACGCAGACAGGTGCAACTCAATCTTTTTGATTCTTTCGTTTTCCCAGCCAATCCGTACATACATATACTCTTTTTGCACATTTTCAACCCCGTAAAGCTTTGCGCGCAGATACTTTTTTACTCGGCTGTTGGCGCAGCTGCCTTGGTCTTTTTCCATTTTTCTCTCTTTTTCTCCGTTCTCCATCTTCTATTCCCATGGCATATTCCGGGGCCGTGCCAGTTAGTTCTTGGCCGCATCGCTACGCGTGTTCCCGCTTGCGCACCACCATCGTAGTGACTGTTTGGTGTTTGCTTGGCGTAGCTGTCATTAAGTGGCCGGGGCACCAGCGAGTCTATCCCCGAGGTTCATCAATGTCTGTGCCTTACTGCCCTGATACTTGGCCATCCTTGCGATAATGCGTGCCAATATGGACTGTCCAGCGACGGGCCGCACTGAGCCAACTCGCCGGCGGCACTCGAGGCATGCGAGGCACCGTTGATGCACAGATTCCGGCCATTTCGGTGTCTGGAAATTATGTGCAGGGCAATGGCCACTCCGATAAACCTTTGCTGCTGTCTTTGCTATCAAGTGTGTTCTGGCTGTTTTCTTTTGTGTTTCTTGCCTCCTGCGCTGCCATTTTCGTGGGTTGTCGCTCACTGCGCGGCAGGACTTGCGCGTTGCATGATGGCAGTCTCCTCTCAACACATCCATCGAGTCTGACAGGCACTTTTCGGACTAGAAGCCCTGCTGTGGACCTCGTGGCTGTCGAGGACAAAAAACTGCTGTGCAGGAAACAGGTCCTTCTCTCTCGTCCTTTCCGAAAGTTCGAAAAAAAAATCACCTGAAAGAATTTTGTCAATCAGGAGAAAAAAAATGGCAAAACGTACAACAGCGGGTATTCGCTGGTCGTCACCGACCCAACTACTAATCCGCCGATCATCGGTTTGACTAGGGGAGAGCGGACGGGATCCCGTATTTTCCGATGTCTATGGTCGTACGTGGAAGAAAGAGTCGACTGTTTCGTATATATTGCCATTGTAAGCAGTTTTTCCTATTGTTGTGTACGAGTGCTCGTAGTATCGTACTACATCAACTCCCCAAACTTGCAGATCTACGAGTAAGACAAATGCACGGGAGACACGTCGCGATGTGATCTCGCCGTTACGAATGACCCGTCTGACCTGGCCTTTACTAAAGCTAGTGGCCTCTTGGACGAGGCTTCTGGGTCATCCCGGCGTCGAAATATAGCGTCCAAATACGCTTTGTCGGCGAGGGTCAGTGTTTCGGTGCCTTGGTCGTGAATATTTCGGTTTTTGTGAAAAGACCAAAAAAAGGGAAGACAAGAACAGAACGGACTTGTACGCGTTTGTGGCCCTACCAATCTAACCAGGCCGGCAGTGCCCTGCGTTCAAGCAAGATACGAGTACTTTTCGGACAGAACGCCATTGAGCTTTCAAGCCACCGGTAGCAAGCTCCAAGAGCAAGCCAATACGAGCACCGTCTCGTGAGTGCGAGTGAGATCTCACAGATGTGCTGGTAGCAGCGGTTCCTGCATAAACGGTGCCTGCCATGACCGCAGTGCGGGGCCAGGGACAGGAAAGGACGAGTCCGTAGTCTCGTATCCGGGCCGTACGAGCACTCGTATCTTGAACAGACGCGATACGAGGAAGAAACGAGCAAGACACTTTACAGCCATGAGCGTCGTGTTTCAGAGAGAGGCTGGCGAGGGCGAGGAGACGGCTTTCGGCAGCTTTCGTCTCTTCCCAACGAGGAAAGAACACCAACTGGACGAGCCAGCTCTCCAGATTATTGTCGGGCAGACTCGTGGTATGTACGACGTAGTGACGGAAGGATTCTGAATGTGAGGCTGTCGCGCTGGTTCCTGCCTGGTTCCTGCCCCCATCCTTGTCATATTGACTGCCCTAGTCTCTGTTGGGACTAGCCTGTGACCGCACAGAGGGCACGGCCCAGTAAAGTGCGGGTGCTGCCAGCGCTGCGTGCTCGGCAACTGCGGGCGCTGTGCACGCACTGCATGCAATGAAGGACCGTGAGAAGCCCGGGCGCACCTACCCTGTCGCTGCTGCTGTGGTCGCTTCCGGGCAAGCACGAGCGAGAATAAGATTGCCGCCTTCCGTCCTGGAGCGTTTGTTGACGCCTTTCTCGGCTCGCTCCTTCCTGACGCCGGCGCCCTCTCCTCCTGGAGACGACATCTCCATTCTTTTTCTCTCTTCTCCTTTTCCGTTCCTCTCCTTTTGCCCATCTCTGTCTTCTCGACGGCGCAGCGACACGCAGCATCGACTGCCCTCCGACGCCGGCTGGGCCCGCCCTCGCCCTGCGTCTTGGAGCAGCGGTTCGCTGGCTCGCACACGCCGGCCCTGAATAAGCCAGCCGCCTGGCACTTCTCAGCGCCTGCAAACCGCCAAAACCTGGTCAACGTCGCCACCGACACGAGAACAGTCCTCGCTCTCGTCGCCTTTGTCGTCTCGTCGCTCCCGTCGCTCCCGTCGCCATTTCCACCGTCTTTCCTCTTGCCCTGTCTCTCATCGTTTCCATCACCAACTGGCTGCCAGCTCGCTTCCGATCCTGGCCTCGACGCCCTCTCGGCGCTTCTCGTTTCATCTTCTCTCTCTCGCCTAATCGGCCTCCACGTGAGCGCCACTGCGACCTCTGCATTCCTCCTCCGCACAAAGGGCATGGCCAGCTCGTCCAGCGATCGGCGCTTCTGTCTTACTCGTACAGCTTGAGTACCGTGTATCTTTCCGCAACGCACGCTCTTTTTTTTCTCGATTATTTTTCTTCTCTCGTTCCTTTTCCGACGTCTCGCCCCGTTCCTCGACGACAATCGACACACTGCGTTTCTTACATCTTGTCTCCCACCGCGTCTCCCCGGCACGCCATCTCTGAATGCGCCAATAAACGCCTCCGCTCGACACCCCCATCCGAGGACCAGCCGCTGGCTGCCCGCTTCCTCGTCTCTCTCCTTTCTCGCCTTTCTGCTCGCCGCGTTCCCGCGCAATGACGACGGTCGAGATGGACAAGGCAGACGCCGTGGCCGCCGAGGCCGAGTCAAGACCAGCCGTCACGCCCGCGCCATCGGAAGGCGAGCCCAGCGAAGCGAAAGCGGCCGAGGACGAAGCATCACAGACACCACACGACGGGTCCGCCCTCGCCCGGCCATCCGCCCACGCACATGCTCTCTCCTGCCCGGCAACGCCGCTGGCTACAGAGGACGAGGCGGCCGCAACGCTCGCCACGCCAATACGGCGCCTGCCCTCGTCGCTCTCGTCGAGCTCCATCGAAGACCAGGACATCAGCACCATCCCCGACCCCCGGCTGCGCGCCACGCGGCTGGCCTCGGGCGGCAAGGAGGCGGACCCCGAAGACGAGATCACGGCGCTGAGCACGAAGCTGATCGACGCCATCAACCACCAGAGCACGCTCGACGACACGCTGTCGCGGACGCGCATGGAGCTCGACGAGTCCCGCGAGCAGGTGCGCCGGCTGGAGGAGCTCTCGGCGCGCCAGAAGGAGTTTCTCGCCGGCGGCCTGTGGGTGCGCAAGTCGGCCGTGGAGGAGGAAAAGGCTGCGCTGCTGGCCAAGGCCCGCGAGGAGAAGCGCCTGCGCCTCGAGGCCGAGGCCGCCAAGGCCAAGATGGAGCTCGAGCTTGAGACGCTGACGGCCGAGCTCTTTGAGCAGGCCAACATCATGGTGGCGGCCGCCAAGGAAGAGGCCCGCGCCGAGCAGCTGGCGGCCAACCGCCGCCACGAGAACCTCAAGGGCCAGCTGGCCGACACCGAGGCCCTGCTCAAGTCGCAGCAGGAGCAGCTGACGCAGCTCAAGCAGGTCATGGAGGAGATGATCCAGAACGAGGCCGCCGCCGGCGACGACCACACGACCGCCCTGACGACGCCCACGTCGCCGGGCTTTGGCCAGTTTGATTTCAAGGACAAGGACGCAGACGCGCAGTCCACGTCGGAACGGGCGGCGACAGAAACAACGACAACGACAACAGCAACAGAAAACGCCGAGACCGGAGACGACGCCGCGAACAAGACGGACGACGCCTCGTCGGCCCCCGTGTCGCTTGCGACGGAAGCGACGGCCGCGGCCGCGACTGCAACCGTTGTTCTCTCGCCCGCCGGCGCACCGCCGCCGCCCCCGCCGGCGGCGGCGTCCTCGCCGGCGATCCACGCGCCCGACGCGCTCCCCCTGTCGCCGTCGCAGCCGATGAGCTTCACGCACCTGCTGCGGCCCGTTCTGCGCTACGACACAGCCGCCTTTCACGAATTCGTCGATCTCATCCGCACGGCCCAGATCCAGCTCATGCTGCACCAGCAAAACGCGCCCCAGGCGCACGCGCGGTCGCCGTCGTCGACGTCGCTGCCCAAGACGCCGCCCATGAGCGCCAATAACCCCAGCTGGAGCGGCGGCGGCGGCCAGCTGGCCACGGCGGGCTCGGCGGGCTCGGCGGGCTCGGCGGGCGTTGCGACGCACGTCCAGACGTCGGCCGTGGCCATGTCGGCCGTCAGCGCGTTTGCCACGGTCACGTCGGGCCTTTCGGTGTCGTCGTCGAGCGCCAGCTCGCCGCAGAACCACACCAAGGAGCTCAAGGAGGCCAAGTTCTACAAGCGCGTCGTGGTGGAGGACATTGAGCCGACGCTGCGTCTGGACACGGCGCCGGGCATCTCGTGGCTGGTGCGCCGCAACATCATGACGGCCGTGCTCGAGGGCACGCTCGTGGCCGAGCCCGTACCCGGCAACACGGCGTCGGCGTCCACGGCGCTGCTGGTGCAGCAGCCGTGCTCCATGTGCGGCGAGAGCCGCCGCCAGGACAGCTTTCTGCGGCACCACCGGTTCCGCCTGACGGAGAGCGACAAGTCGACGCCGTACCCGCTGTGCAGCTACTGCCTCAGCCGCGTGCGGTCGGTCTGCGGGTTCCTCGTCTTCCTGCGCATGATCAAGGAGGGCCACTGGCGCGCCAGCGACGAAGAGGCCGAGCAGGCCGCCTGGGAAGAGTGCGTGCGCCTGCGCGAGCACATGTTTTGGGCGCGCATCGGCGGCGGCGTCCTGCCGGCCAGCGGCGGTGGCGGCAGCGGCAGCGGCAGCGGCGGCGGCGTGGGCTCGGCCCGCCACTCGCGCGTGGCCGGCGGCGGCAGCGCCAGCAGCGCACACAACTCGATGCTGAGCTTCTCGGTGGCGTCGGCGCCGGCGTCGGCCGCCGCCAGCCCGTCCTCGCCGCGAAAGATTGCCGTGAACAACAGCAGCAGCTCGCCCGTGCCGAGTCCGCTGGCCAGCCCGTCCGTCAAGGCGCCCGGCCTGGGGATCGAGAACAGCAGCGGTGCAGACCACGCCGGTGGTGCCAGTGCGGGCGGCAGTGGCAGCCCCGGCTACCCGAGCCGGCCGTCCAAGCTGTCGGCGTCGGTCGCCGCCTTGGTCAGCGGCCTGGGCGGACACGTCTCGTAGGGACGAAGACGTGCGCGGCGATGAGGGGGGTGCGTTGCGAGGGGGGGCCCTCCGAGGGAGGGCGAGCGGCGAAAAGGCCGCGTGTACCAACAAATACCTTGCGTTTGATTTTGTTTTGTCTTTCCCCTGTCTGCAATCTGCTTTCTTCTCAGCACAGCACGTTTTTTTCTTTTTTTCTCGTTTTGTTTTTTCCCGCCTCTGGCGCGTCTTGTTGCGCCATTTTATTCATAATGCCTTGGGATATGAATCTGTCTTCTTTTCTTTGTCTTCTTTCGTTTGTTGTCTTGTTGGGCGCTCGGCTGTTCCCAGCCTCTTCAGTGGGACAAACCTTGTGAATGTCGTCTCTTTTCCGCCCTGCAGACGAGCCGTGGGCAAATGCAATAGCTGGATGAGGCCGGTCTTGCAGCGTCTGGCCTGAATCGAGTCCGTTTGGCGAGACGCAAAGAAAGATCGTATTGAAAAAGTGACAAATGTATGCCAGCAACCGCCCACCCGAGAAGATCAAGGAAACCAACGGCGCTTGGCCGGCATCCGATCTATTTGTACATTTGTAATACCATGACGCCCGTGGCCGGGCTTCCGTTCCGTGACCGCGATGCCCAGTTCCTATTCCCGTATCCTTGTCCTATGACGCCAAAAAAAATAAAGATAAAAACAAATAGCCCTCCCAGAGACCCCGGCGCCCGGCCCTCCAGCAGCAAGAGGGAGGCGAATCACGAGGAAAGAAAACACAAAGCCGCCGTCAGCCGACAAAGCCCGACTGGTTCCGCGAGGGCCGGCGCGCGGCCGTGACGAGGCGCTCCCAGTCGCGGCCGGGGTGCTTCTGCTTGAGCTGCTCGTAGATTTGGAAAATGTACTGGCGGTGGTTGTCGGTCATGACGTTGCGGCACAGCGAGCAGACCTCGCCGACAATGGCCTCGTGGTAGCGGACGTGGCCGGCGGCGTCGCAGATCTTGCCGCGGGTCTTGACGTAGCGGGCGCAGAAGCTCGAGACGATGAGCTTCTCGTGGCCGCAGTCGTATTTTCGCTGCGGCAGTCAGCAAGCGCAAAGCAACGGCAGCAACGGGGAGAGACGGAGAGGAGAGACGCACCCGTATCCATTTGCACATTGTGAAGCGGAGGGGTCTCGGGACTGGTGGCAGAGGTTGCGAGGCTGCTCTTTGGAGTCAAAACAGGCTGTACGTGCAGTGTTGTGTGGTGTACAATGTGTATGATCTGTACAATGTTGTGTGGTGCTGATGATGCAGATGATGCAGCTTAATACTGCCCGGTGCTGATGATGCTATACTGTAGATATACTTGTCTCGAGGAACCAAGACGGTACCTTTATTAGTCCACTTGTGACTCCTCGTTTACTCCTACGGGTCGACTTTGCCCTCGCCCTGGGCCTGGCCCGGTTCGCTGGGATTCTACGAGGCCTCTGCCGTCCCCCTCCTGCATCTCGAGGCTACTCGTATTTCCAAAACACGAGCCGCCCTGTCGGTTTTTTGGGATCAGCCTGGGGCCCCGTCGTTGGCACGCTCTGCGGACCCGTTCCGCCGCCTCTGCAGGGGTGTCTGGAGGCCTGGGTGGCGGCCAGGTGGGGGAGGGGGGCCGACCTCTGGGCCGGGACAGGTCTGCGGAGTCGAGGTGACGAGTACGATACGGGCATACGAGTACGTCTACAATACTCGTATGTACTCCGTATGTGTACAAAGGAGAAACACACGGCCAGGAATGCTGGCTCAGCTGTCCACGCACGGACGGGATGCTGGGCGATCCGGGGAAAGAACAGACAGACGGGCAGGGAGGAATGCGATGCCGTCCAGACGCTGTTTCGGTCCGACAGAGAGGACAAGACGGCAGATCAGCGGCCGTGGTTGAGTCCTTGTATATGTATGTACACTGTCCGTATCTGATACGGCGTATTGTCACTCGTTCTGCACAGAGCGCCGTGTTCTCGCAAGAAACAGACAGATCACATCCACTAGCCGGCCAGCTCCCAGCGCACTCCCCTGCCTTTTTCGGACATGCCCCTCGTCAGCTCGGCCGTCCCACTGCTGTCGTTTTGGGCTGTCTCTTTCTGATTTTCGTTGTGTCGTTCGTCGTTGTTGTATGTCGTCTCGTTTGTCGTCTGTCGTTTCTTGTGTTCGGTTCTCCCTGCGGCTGATCACCCAGGGCATGCACGTTAAGCGTGTGGCCCAGCGCATGCAGCACCGGATGCAGTGTTGCCCGTGCTGAATTCTCCGACGCAGGCGGCTTGGGCGGTGCAGAGCCCACACCACCTCTACGAGTACGATAGTCGCTGCGCGTATCGAAAGCTGGGACAAGCGAGGGTGGGTTTTCGATCGCAGCAGCCGACAGGGGCTGCTGGAGATCGTTGTCATTGGTGAGTATCTCGTGTTTCTCTTTTATTCTTCCTTTACTATTCTTCTTTTATACGACGTGAGCGAATACTCGTACACTCACCGTATATTGTGCATCAACACGCCTCTCCGCTTCACCGCCAAAGCAAACACCGTCTAGCCCAACGGGACGGAACGAAAGCACGAGTACAAAGCGTTGAAGCTTCCTCGGTCTGACAGGCCTATCCCTGCCCAACCCGCGCGTACTTTCACACTGGGCCCGGCTCGGTGCCAACGACGGCCTCCCGAGCATGCCAGACAACCGTCAAGCACTGCCCGTTAGCCTCTTGTAATGAGCGAGTAAGATGTCCTGAATAGGGATGTGGCCCGAAGGGGATGTGTTCTTCCACAAGGCTGTCTATCCAACTGCGCTATTTGGCGGCGAAAAGTCCAAGCACTGCAGTCCCCGCTGTCCCGGCAGATGCCGTATCGATACCTGTATGCAGCTATCGCAGAGATCACTCTAGCGGTGTTTCCAGATTAGTCAGCACATCTCGTCCCTTGAAGAGTAGAAATTTTCACGCTGCAATTTCCCACCGCAACCTGCCACCGGCAACGACCACCGGGCGACGCGTCGACACCGCCGCCGCGCATCGCGCAGGAGCAGGTGCTCCGTCTGTCTCTCCTGTCCCGTCTGTCCCGTCTGTCCCGTGTCCCTCTGGACGCCCCGCCCCCACGACAATGCCAGCTGAGCTGACGCCCGGCCGCGAGGCGCGGGGACGGGCGGAAGAGAAGACAAGGCGGCCGCGTCCAAATGCGAAAGAGCTTTGCGAGCGGCGGGGGCGGCGTCAGACGGCCTCGTTTGTGACAGGTCTTCCATTGTACGTGTATGTCGCACTTTTTGTTTTGCCGCTGGCCCTTTGCCCCTTTGCTCCTGTGCTCTGCCCGAGACAGTCTCTCGAGGCGCAGCACGGCGTCTCTATGATGACTTCCGAAATATACAATGCTTGACTGCCGAGAAGAGGCACGCCTCATCTGCGGACAACATGGAAAGACTGAGAGACGGCTTCTGGCGCTTTATGAGTGTTGCGTTGCGTGAGACTTGCTAACAAGCCCAGGTGGTAAACGCGAGTTGAGTATGTGATGTGTTTCTGATCGTTTTTAAATTGCACGCTTTAATTTGTTGGAGATGATGAAAAGTAAATGATAAATATACCAACAATTTTTGGTTGTCACAAAATAAACGTCACGTCTTCCATGCAACGTATTCATTCTTTCCAGCGCATCCTGCTCCAGCCACGCTGCTTGACCTCGTTCTCCATCCAATACAAGCTGAGGCTGTCACTGCGTCCAGGGATCTCCCTGAAAGGACACCGTCGACGGACGCCCCCGCGCACTACCGCCTCCAAAACGGCGTCCATCCGAATTGCGGGAGACGCAGCTGAACGACCAACGTCCCAATGTCTCACCCGGCCAGAGGCAGCCTGGCCTGTGGGCCAGCGAGAAGCACGAAATATCCCGAGTGTCTGGGCCGTGAGATGAGCGCACTTGCAGCATTACCAGACATTCGGATTGCAGGGGCGAGAGGAGAAGAAAAGAAAAGAAGAAATCCCCACGCACAACGCCACGCCTCGCTGGAAGAGCATGCGCAGTACTTTCACAGCCTCCGCCTGCCACCTGTCCGAAGCGAGCACGCGTCTGTCCTTGCGTGATTCGGCCAGCGTGTCGAGTACTTTTGTCTTTTAATCAAACGTGTTCTGGTACCGAAGCAGTACTGCTGCAACACACCATCGCGGGTGCAGCGACGTTTGGGACACGACGGCGTCGCCGGCATCATTGAAGGCAGACCCACCTTATCAAGGACTGGAGAAACGCAACTGTCGAGAAACGAGTACAACGCACTCGGTACGTGATTCTACGTTGGGACTCGGGAGTCATTGGATAAAAGGCGTGGGGGCTCTGCAAGAGAAGGACAGAAACCGAAAGACAAGAAGACAGACAGACAGAACCGAAAAAGAAAAGGTAACAAAAATGACAAACGACCGCGCAAATGCGTCAAAGTGGCGAGATCAAGTGAGACAAGGGCAACAAGAAGAGGGGAACAGCCTTTTTCCCTGTCACCTCCAGCCGTGATTGGATGCCGTGGAGGCCGGTTGAAATGGGTGCCAAGTAGACAGGGGCCGGGAGAGGAAGCCGGTGACTAGTGGCTTTCGCAAAGAGGACAAAAGACGGGGAAACAAGGGTAAAACAGAGGGGAGATCACAGACAGCACCAACAGCAAGACCAACAGCAAAAGAAAAAAAGGATGTGGAGAGGGCGGCTGTGCACTCTGTTTGGCTGGAACGAGGGAGGAGCTGTGATGGGATACAATGGTGATACCAGCTGAGAAGGGCAGCGTGTGAGATATGATAGAAAGGGCATATAAAATGATATGTCGATACGGCGGATGAGTGAACGAAGCACCTGCAACGCATAGCACGTCGAGCGCATGGGACAAATAACATGTGCTCGTATGAGAGGAGATGAAAAGAAGGGGGTGAAGGAAGACGAGAAAGACAGCAATATGAGAAAGGACAGAAAAAGAAAGTGAAAAGAGAGAGAGAATAAAATGAAATGAAAAAGGATGACAGGATATTACAGGATTGTGATGATAGCTCTTGCGAGTGCGAGACAGCAACAGAAACCGGCGGAAGCGAAAGGCAGGCCAGATCATCCGAGAGACAGCCCCAAGACACAAAAAGAAAGCATATCTGACAGAATCGGCCGCCAGCGTCGGCATGCTTCCTGGCGCCGCCGGCCTCCCTGGGTCGTGCATCTGTCCATTTTGGGATGATTTCCGTCATCCCTTGCTGTGCTGTTCTGGCCAGCCGTGTTGTTTGTTTTCTCTTTCTTTTTCTTTCTTTCCTTTCTTTTTCTATCCTTTTTTTCTTTCTTTTTTCTTTTTCTTCTTTTCTCACCTACGACGTCTAGTATGATTGCTTCCCTCGCCATCTCATCTTACACACATCCCTCTCTCGTATGTGACAAAATCATGAGATATCGTAAACAGAGGCTGGACCACCTCCTTGCATTCCTCCTGCCGCCTGCTGAGAACATGCCGTCGCGTTTGTCTCATTTGCGTGCTGGCCTGCCCTGGGACATTGCATGCCGCGTCGCATCCGTCGCCGTACTTTGTCAGTGCTCGCATTGTCGTGTTTGTTGTTGTCCATCTGCTTCCTTAGGGCCTCCTGCATGCTCCTGGGCCGCTCCTGCCTCTCCTGCTCGACGTGCCCTCGCGCCTTCCCGGCCCTCCCGCGCCTCCCCGCCGCCCGACTCCCCTTTCTTTACGCTTTCTTTGCTGCACGCATCTCGTAGGGCATACGGCTTCTGCGCACTTATCCACGCCAACACACTCAGCATCAACATGATCTCTCTGATATACTTCTTGCGAGTACATATACGCATACGACGTATGGCATCCCCGCGCCATCGCCGGCCCCATTCCCCCCATCGAGCCGCGCCTCTCCTCATTGTCTGATGTCTGACAGTGCTTTCAGCTTGACGCTCCTCTGCGGCGCATCTGTCTGCTCCGCGCTCCACCTCCCTTCTCTCGCGCAAGACCCAGGATCTGCGAGCTGTGGGGCCCGCGTCCTAGGAAGCGATCCGCGTCCCGCAGTGTCTGCTTAGACCAGCCCTGTCCGGAACCCACAACTGGTCTCGGCCTTTGCTTCTGGCTCCTGATGCGGCCTCCGCCGTCTTCTTGATATTGGACTGACTGCCCGTGTCGTCCTGTGGGAGGCCCTCTTCGTGTCCTATTTATCAACGCCTTCTCCCAGTCCAGTCTCGACCATTCAAGTCCTCACAGCATCATGTCTTTTGATTTATATAACATATTTTGATTTATATAACATAACACTGCCATCACCAAGCACATCAAACATCAAACACACACTCACCACACCATGGCCGCCATTGCACCGGCAGCCGTCCGGCCGAGCCGGGCTGCGGCCAGCCAGCCGACGCTCCCCGCCACCCTGACTGCCTTTACCTCTCGACGCGGTCTCAAGAGCGCGGGCACCGTCATCCCAGAAACCACTATAGCGACACCCACAGGGCAAAGCAGTGGCTGTGCCATTGAGGACGACGGCGACGACGAAGATGACGACGAGAGCGACAGCGACGAGTACGACTCCAGCGTCCTGGACTCGGACTCGGAGTGGGAAGACGACCACGGCAGCGTGCCGTGCACCGACAGCGCGGCGGTCGCCAAGGCCACCGTCTCTGCACGCTGTCAGCAGCAGCAGCAGCGGCGGCAGCAGCGGCAATGGCGACCACGCGACGATCTCTACGACGCACAGGGCCGCATCATTGTCGGCCGCCGAGTTCAGCCGGCCCGCCACCCCGACGGCTCGCTCGTGTCCAACCTCAGCGAGCAGCTGCGACGGGAACGGGAGCAAGACGCTGCTGCCGCCTCGCGCTGCAGCTCGAGCGCGTCCCGCGAGAATACCACCGGCGCCGACACGCTGCCCAACCCGCTGCGCTGCCACCCCCACGTCGTGACGCCGCCGCGCACGCCCCCCTCCGGCGGTGCGCAGGCGCCGCGCACGCTGCCGCCTGCGCCGCCGTCGACGCCCTCGGTGCCCTCGACGACGCCGCCCCTGTCGCCCACCACGGCCGTAGCCTACATGTCCACGGCCGTCGCCTGCATTCTCTCGAACGACACGGCGACAGACACGGCGACAGACACGGCAACAGACACGGCAACAGACACGGCGACAGACACGGCGACGGCGACGGCCACGACCACAACCTCGACGGCCACCGCCTCCTCCACCACGGCATCCACGCCTGACGGCTCCGTCATGCGCATCAACCAGATCATGAGCTCCTACGAGCCGCTGAGCCACAGCACCGTTCACACCGTCGTCGACGCCAACGGCCACCCGCAGGTGCTCATCCCGTTCAACGGCGGCTTCGGGCCGCGCGCAGAGCCCGTGTTCGCGCTGGGGGCCCAGGTGGGGTCGTCGGCCGCGGCGCCCGCGTCGTCGTCGTCCTCCTCCTCCTCCTCGTCTTCTGCCGCTGCGGCTGCGGCGTCCCGCCGCCCGCTGATCCGCTCGCCAAGCAGCCACCTGCTGCCCGGCGAGATGTGCAGCTCGCTGCAGGCACACATTCTCGAGGAGAACAAATCGCGGTACATTTTCGGCTACTATGGCACGCGCCGGTTTGTCGACGAGGTGCCCGAGGCGGAGGCGGGCGCTGCCGGCGAGGACGAGGACGAAGACGCGGACGCGGAGGGCGCAGAGGACGACCCGGCAGCCGGCGGCGCGGCGCGGCCGCTGTTCCTCCGCACGCAGTCGACGCCCAACATACAGGGCAAGGCCGTAATGCGCAGCGGCGCCAACGGGCAGCGCCCGGCGGCGCGGCAGGTCTACTTTGTCGACGACTACGAAGACCCGCAGTGCTGGAGCTTTGGCCGCGGATACCACTCCAAGGGGTGGTAGGCGCAGCGAGACACGACAACCAAATAATGTACAACAAAGCAAAACGGCGCAATGCAAAAACGGTGCATGAAAGCGGGCGGCAGCGATTTTTTTGGTATTATTTCTCTGGCTTTTTCTTTTTGTGGTTTCTCTTTCTTTCTTGGTTTCTTTCTCTCGGACTTGTACGATTGGCTGTTTTCTGTTTCTTTTTTTTCTTTTCTTTTTTCTGTCTTTTTCTTTTTTGTGTTTTTTCTTTCTCTCGTACTATACCCTTCAGCTTTTGGCCTGAACCTTTTCTATACCAGGCCTACAGGCTTATACGATGTGCTTTATGCTATCGTCAAACTCGCAAATACAATCAGCCTCTTGCCCAATCTTCTACCGGCGTCTTTGCTACTCGCTAACCCGAACCAGCGGCGGATCCTTTGTGGGACGGGCCGCTTGAAGCAGCGATCGCCTGTTTGCGCGCGCCGCTTGCTTTTGGCCGGCTGGAAGACGCGGCTGGCATGGCCGCTATTTTAGCCTTGAGGGATTGGGACTTGATAGCCGTTGCAGCACAAAGAAAGCAGTTATCTTGGCTGATGCCAATATCATTAGACTAGGATTATCGTCGAGACCACGAGGGCCTCTGGCAGAGAACAGCAAGCCAACGCAATTAAAAGGTCAAAAGCAGGAGCCTGGCCTCGCAAAAGCCCATGTCTTCGAGAAGCTTTTCAAAAGACACGAGTTGAGAATCAAGACAACAAAAAGAAAACCAAAACAACGCGGAAAACGAAAAAGGAACCCGCCAACCCGTTTTGTGGGCGTCCTGCCCGTGTCCCCAGACAAAACCAGACAAGCAATCCTCCGCCGTCGTCGTCCCTCCATGCCATGTGGGAATCGTTGTGCGCAAAGGGAAAAACCAAAAGACAAAAAGCAGGGCCAAAAAAAGAGTATATCACAAAAGAAAAGCAACGGCAAGTGCCGGTCCGCCACAAGACATGGAAACGGTGCCGTCACCGACTCGCAGGGAAAGTGACAGATCACGTCGCAGTGGCCAAATGCAAAGACTCGCCGCCACGGCCGCGCTCGAAAAAGACGGCGTCTCGGGGTTTGCGTGGGTCTGCGCACAAAAAGAAAAAAAAAGAAAGAAAAAGAAAAAGAAAAAAACAGAGACCACGGGCGCCATCGGATGCCGGGAAACGGCGGATCTTGGCAAGACGGGCCGCCAGGACGACTCGGGTCCTCTCAGTTCTTGCCGGACGACGACGTGTGCGCGACCGAGGGCGACTTTTCGGAAAAGGTCGTGCCGGTGCCGCTGCTGGCGGCGCTGGCGCTGGCGCTGGCGGCGGATGTGGATGTGGATGTGCTGCTGCTTGCGGAGCCCGCGGCCGACTGGCCTTTTTTTGCCGCATTGTCCACGATGCTCTGCGCCGAGACCTGGTAGAATGCGTGGAATTGAGACTCCATGGCTGTCGATATTCGGGCAGACGAGTCTCTTGTCTGGGGGGATTGCGAGTGACGCGGTGGGGGTGCGTCTCTGTTTTTTTTTCTTTTCTTTTCGTTCTTGTTTTCGTTCTTACTTTCGGGCCGGGATCGAAGCGCAGAGAGCTTGCAGCAGCAAAGCAGTGCAGCAGTGAGGAGAAGAAGGAGGGCAATGCAGCCGGCCGAGCTGGAGAATTCCGCTTCAAAGGCCTCCTCGAAGCCTCTCGTCGACAAGAAACGAGAAACAGCTGTGGCAAGAAATGGGGAAACGGGGATGCGTCCGGATGCAGGAGAATGACGATTGTGATGGAACAGGAACAAAAAGGAGGAGAGGGAAGAAAGGAAACAAAGAGATGTCAATTTTAGGTTTTAGAGTTTGCAATCAGAGAAGAAAGGGAAGGAGCAGAGGACAAAATATAAAAAGAGGAAGGAGAGAGAGAGATGCTATGTAAGACAGGAAAGAGCAATGGGCGTGCGGCTGGCTGGGTCGACGCACCGTTAAGCTCTGCTGCTCTCGAGCTTTCTCAGATCGCGCTCACCGGCGGTTCCATCCCACCGGGCTGCTGTCGATGCATCCAGCCCCGAGGCAGCAGGCGAGCGTGTGCCGGCTTGCGTTTGTGCGTTGTGCGCTGTACCTTGTATCCATGTGCCTTCTGGAACAAGCTCGCGGATGCAAGAGAAGGCAACGACAGGAGCGTCTGTCTCACGGCACGCAAGGAGACAGGATTCTTCAAGGCATGCAGGCGGGACAGCGTGCGAGCGTTCAGAGGGAGGACGCGCTGCAACACTTCATATGCATGTGCGCATCCACTACCACTCGCCCTACCCCACCCTGCCGGTCCAGCTGTTCTTCTTCTTCTTCTTCTTTTCAATGGAGACTTGGCCGGCTCCTGCTGCTCGTACGGCGCGCTGCACGTCGGGGTCTGGACATGTTGGGCCTGGCCCGGGCAGCTACAGAACAGGATCGAACAATCTCAATCGTGCCAGAGCTGGACGTACATATATTCAGAGTACGGGGAACGGCCTGTCATTGTCATAATTAGAAGAGCGGTTGCCCATTTGGGCGCTTAGACCGACGACGGACGTGTGGGGGGCGGCAGGGGTGACAAGGGGGAGGCCGAGAAATGAACAGTCAAACGGCGTCGACGGCCTGTTGACGGATTGTCAACGGCCTGCTCCGAGACGATAGGAGGGGCTGTCTTGGCCACAGTACTCGTCGACAACGATGATTGGGAAGGCTGGAGAAGAGGAGACGAGGACGAGAGGGAGGAGCAGTGCTGCAAGGCTGATGTGAGAGGGACGTGAGGGGGAGAAACAAAAACAAAAACGGGGCTTGAAGAAACGGGAGGAGCTGACCGGCTGCCGGCACGGCCACGCCAGCTGCCAGCAAAGCAGCAGAGCAGCAAGGCAACCTCTTCCAGAAAGGCTGCCGTTGTTCTTCCGTGCCTGGGGAAAATTCCCGGCTGCACTCCGTACTATGGTATCATCAGCCTTGGTGCACAAGCACGCAAGCCCGCGTCGCTGGTGAAGAGGCAGGAATCGTCCTTGCCGCTATCAAGTCGCCAGCAAGACGATGTCATACTACGACGTGCAGAGGCACAAATCAAAGGCCAAAAAAAAAGCCTTGGTAAGGGCCGCCGCACCTCTCAGCTCATGCACCCGGCTGGATTTGGCCACGTCTCGTGTAGGATCGCTTCGTCGACGCCGTGCGAAAGAGAGGTCGTGAAACCGTGGCTGCCGTCTGCTGTCGTCTGGCTGCCGTGTGGCTACCGTATGGCTGCCGTCTGGCCGCAACGCAATGCCGGTCATGGTGCGGAGTAAGTGTGTTTGTGTTTGTGATTTATGATTGTTTTATTATATTTTATCACTCCTTTTCAAACAAAAACACTTTCGATGACAACACAGTGCTTTGCCTGTCAACGTAGCGCCATCTCGCATGTTGCATCGCGTTTCCAGAATCATTGAATTGTCTCCTACAAAGCATCACGTGAGACCGAGGGTCTGCTGCCGCTGCGTGGAATACGGAGCATACGAAGGGGAGGCTAGAAGATGATGGCGTTTTCCTCGACAAGGCCACTCCACAGCAATTTGAGACGCAAGGTGAGGATAAAAGGCGCGAGACAAAAATAGCCAGCCGCGATGCCGGTGCATGTCGTAGTTTGATTGCGATGAGGCTAACCCGCAAACGTCCCGAGATCAACTCCGGGCCAAATACCTACGGAGTACATATGTGTACCTCTCGCGTTCTCGGTGCCCGCCGGCCTCGACATATTCCGTCTGACGGATGTGTACAGAGTACTGATCCAAAGCATCGACCGGAAGCATTAGATACAGGCTGGGGACAACAGCCAGCAAAGCCCGGCCGGCCAGACCCTTGTCATGCATATTCAACAATTCCAGGTGCAGAATTACGTCGCAGCATGTGGGGAGAAGGCCCTTGGTCTGACTGCTGCGCCCAGTTCTAATCTTAATCTCTTTTTTCTCTTGGCCGGGGCATGCAGAACGGCCTCGTAAATTCCGGAGAGCCGCAGAGGAAGAGAATGAAAAAAGAGGAAAAAAGCAAGAAAAGGGCAAGACAAGAAAAGGGAAGAAAAAGTAAGAATAGAAAAGAAAAGAAAACCAAGAAAAAGGGGGAGGTAAAAAAAGAACAGACACTGGATATTACCGGCCGCGATTTGAGCCTCATGTGCTGCTCCGTCTGAATGGGACGTCGCCGGCATAACCGTCGACAACACGACTGCGTCGCAATGGACATATTTAGACGGAGTGTTTCCGGCATTTCCTCCCTTGACGAGGCCGCAAGGTCGACAACAGGACGACAAGCTGGGCGTGCCGGAGCAACAGGCTCGGGGGCCTCTCAGGGACAGAATCATCGACACAGTGATTCGTTGTTTCGCATACTGCAAAAGGGGAAGAAAAGAAAGGGGCAACACGAGACCAACTGACCGCTATACACACAGAATTTACGTGCACTTTTGTGTGCTGGGAGATGTGCATTTAGTGCACACATGTATGACGTATAGTATTACGCCGGCTCGCGTAGTACTCGTATATGCAATTTGCTCTGCTACTGCTTGCAGAATGGGGATGCAAAGTCGAGAGGCTGAAAGGAGCCCGGCCAAGAAGAACATCGAGAACTGCCACCGTCCGTCTACAGTCGTAATATCAGATACGCGCAGTGCGTCAAAGGGAAGCCGCGGAAAAAACACTGGGCCTTTTACAACTTACAACGGAAAAAGGGAAGGCGCACTTGCTGCGTTGCAAAGAATCCAATCATCTCCCAACGGACACATACTCGTACTGCAAGAGTCATGCCGCATCGATCAGCGCCGCAATGGCCTCCAACAGACACTCTCCCTGGCTCATCTGGCGCAAGTCCTTTCTCGCCGTGGCGTCTCTGCGCTCTCGACGCGCCCTGGCACATTCCACGTGAAAATGGCAGCGCCGGCAAGGGACAGCCTCGCTTACGAGAAGACTGCTGGATGAGTTAAGCCAGCGCCGCCGTCCGAGATGCGTCCGCGTTTCCAAGCCTAGCAAAGTACGGTGTACGATACTATGCAGTTATTTGCCATTGACGGCTGACTCGTCTCCGCCCCAAGATGCCATGGAGCTCTGTTTCGCCGTTGCTTGCTCTGCTCCTTCCCACCCTTAACCTTTTTTTAGGTACCAGACCCACTGAAGGGATCCGCCTCCGCCCACAGCTGCCCCCCAGTTTCCCTTGCCCTTTCCTTTCTTTTTTGCTGCGCTCTTGTCAAAGGGGGGAAAGAGACGCGTCCGCCTGGGCACAGAAGGAGCCAACCGCCAACGAGGGCCATTTTCCCTGTGACGCCAAACCCGCTGGCTTTTTCTCTCCTTTCACACAGTCCTTCTCCTTTCTTTCCCATCAGCTCTCGCACACCTCCCTCTGCTTTCGAATCGAGTCCCGCCCTCCGCCATTCAACCGCCTTGTTCTCCGTGTTCATTCTGCGACCAAACGCTCTGCTCGGACGCGTTTGTCTTTTCTTTTTGCGGCAGCCCGGTGCAGATTTGCGGCTTTGCTCGTCTTTTGCTTCCTGTGTCGTGTCCATCGACGCCGGATCGCCCACCTGACGCAACAGCCCCCGACGCCCTGCAACACGACACTCCACACGACACGCCGCGACCCTCGGGCGCACACCGGCCAGGCTTCGACGTGTTTTGCTTGCCAAAAACCCCAAGTCCACGCCAAAATCGTCCACATCCGCCGAATCGCCATCGCGAAACCTTCCACCGTTCCAACCCAACCAGACAGGAGGCGTCTGCTCTTGACAGTCGACTGCTGCGTCCCTTGTCCCCTGCGTCGTTTTTCTGACCTCGGCCGAACCACTGCACGGCGCCCCCCCCTCCCCCTGACTCGATCCCAACACCCTTTTCCTTTCCAGCAAAACATGCCTTCTCTTCACAGCTCCTTGGGCCACCGCCCATCACGAGCATCAACACGGTCCCGCCGCGCCCTTGCTCTTGCCATCCTTCCTCTGCTCGCGGCGCCAACCCTCGCGGCTGCTGTCGGTGCTGGCGCCGGCGTGGCCGTTCCGGCAGACGTGCCTGCAGCAAAGGTGGCTGGCTCGGCAGCAGACGCCGTTGCGGCAGCAGATGCGGTGGTCGGCGGTCTGGCCGCGTCGGGCGCGGTGGCGGCTGCCGAGGCGGCCGTGACGGCCGGTGCGGCCGCGGCAGCCGGCGCTGCTGCCGTCGCCCCGGTTGCTGGGGCTGCCGCGGCGGCCGGCACCAAAAAGGAGGTGCCTTTTGACGGCAAGGACGGCCGGCCGCACGAGGGCCCCTTTGTCGAGATCGAAAACACACGCAAGGCCGACACCGAAAAGACGTCTGTCTACATTGACGGCAAGAAGGTGCCCGAGAGCAACGACGGCGTCATGGACGACAAGAACCGCGTCGCGCCCAAGCACGGCACCACGGGCATGACGGGCGGCGTCTCGGAAAAGGACAAGCAGCGCAAGGCCAAGGAGGGCCAGACCGGCGAGCGCGTCGAGAACACCCCCGAGACCCCCAAGGAAGTCCCGGCGCTCCCCCACCACGAAGAGGAGAAGATTCTCGGCCAGGGCGTTGCCAAGGACGCCAAGGACGCCGCCAACGATGCGTCTGGATTCGGGGTGTGTTTTCTTTTTATCTTTTTTATCTTTTTCGGCTCCCAACTGACATCTCCAGAAACCTCTGGATCTCCCAGACAAAACACACGACAAGGCCATCCCGGTCCCCGGCTCGGCCCAGAAGGACCACCTCGATATCCCCAAGACGCCCGCCGACAAGTCCAAGCTCCCCGCGCGGCCCGCCGGCGAGGACAGCGACGCGGGCCTGATCCAGCCGATGCACTCCTTCTTCCTGTCCCTGACAATGATTCTCTTCTCCGAGATTGGCGACAAGACGTTCCTGGTCGCCGCGCTCATGGCCATGAAGCACGACCGCATCGTCGTCTTCACCGCCGCCTTTAGCGCCCTGTTCACCATGACCGTGCTCTCGGCGATTCTCGGCCACGCCGTACCCGTGCTCGTCCCCAAAAAGCTGACAAACTTCCTCGCTGCTGGCCTCTTCCTCGCCTTTGGCGCCAAGCTGCTGCGCGAGGGCATGGCCATGGGCGCCGACGAGGGCGTCGGTGCCGAGATGCAGGAGGTCGAGATGGAGCTTGCCGAGAAGGAGCATCTGGCCCGCGAGAGCGGTCGCCGCCACAGCCGCGCCGCTGGCGGCGGTGTGCTGTCGCCCGAGACGCTCGAGATGGGCATGGGCGGCGGTGCCGGCGCCGGCGGCAGCGCTGCTGGCGGCCGTCTGCCGCGCTCGCAGTCGCGCTTCTCGACCCCGAACCGCAGCGCCTCCTCGTCGCTGTCTCCGCCGCGCGGCCGCGGCGGCTGGGCCGGCGACGGCGGCCTGGCTTCGTCGCTCAAGAGCGTCGGCAGTGGGCTGTCGAACCTGGCGTCGCTGCTGCTGAGCCCGGCCTGGGTCCAGACCTTTGTCATGACCTTTTTGGGCGAGTGGGGCGACCGCAGCCAGATCGCGACGCTCGCCATGGCCGCCGGCCAGGACTACTGGTGGGTCACGCTCGGCGCCGTCACCGGCCATGCCTGCTGCACGGGCGTCGCCGTCGTCGGCGGCCGCGCGCTTGCCGGCCGTGTCAGCCTCAAGGTCGTCACCGTGGGCGGCGCTGTATCCTTTTTGGTCTTTGGCGTCATCTATCTTTTCGAGGCGTTTTATGCTGCATGAAGAGATGCGTTTTGCTCTCTGCTCTCTCGGTGTGTCTCGTCTTTGCTTTATCTTTCCCTTTTTTTTGTGTGGGCTCTCTCTATGTGTGCATGGATGGAGTTTTGCGTTGTCGGACAATAAAAGAAGCAAACGGGCTGTCGTTTCTGTGTTCCCTCCTCCTCTTCGTCCTTTTCACCTCTACCCTTGCACCTTGCAACCTCTGTCTCTTTCCGTTTTTAAAACAGTCTTTTCTTCTTTTTTTTTTCTCCCCCCATATTCTCTTCACGTCTCTCCTTCTATGCCTTATATCGTTGTAATGTTTTGATGGATACACTTCCTTCCCCTCCCCATCTCTAGTCCTTCTCTTACAATGTCCGTCTCTGTGTTTGTGTTTTGTGTTTCTCTGTAGATGGATTCGGTACTGGTCAACGGTTTTGGAATATCACTTTTATATAATGAACGGCCCTTGTTCTGGTTTCAGAGTCATGTTCTTCTTTTCTGTGTCTTTTATTTGCACAATCCACATGTCATGTATCGGTATATACAGTCTTCACGCCGGCCACATGCAGAGGGTTGCAGACAAATCACGACCGGCCAGTCCCATCAAAGCCTACCAGTGCCTCTCGCTAATGTCCACGGTGTTGACGTCCACGCCGTCGCGGAACCAGCGCTCGCTGTCGGCAATGGCGACGTCGTTACCGCTCATCATGCGCTTCCGCATGCGCCCGTCGGCCGCGAACGTCCAGTCCTCGAGGCCGTAGCAGCGGTACCATTGCTTCGCGGACGCGTCGCTCTGGTCCGTCTGCACAAAGTACTCGTACCAGAACTGCACGGCGATGCGGTTGTCCGTAAAGGCAAACAGCTCCTTGCGCAGCCGGTAGCCGTCCTCGCGCGCCCACTTTGCCTTGAGAAAGGCCGTCATCTCGGCGTGGCCCTGCAGGAAGCTGTCGCGGTTGCGCCAGATGCAGTCGTCGGTGTACGCCGGGACGACAATCGCGGGGTCTCTGGGCCGCGGTCAGTGTTTTCTTTTTTATTAAGAATGAGACGTGCCAGCGGCTTGCCTTGAGTTCCAGGAGTCCTGGGCGGCCTTGACCTTTTTCTGGGCCGTCTCCAGCGTAAAGGGCGGCAGGGGAGGCCGCGGTGCTGTCGTGGACGATGCCATTTCGTGGAAATCGTATTGCTGTTTGGAACGTTTGGTGAGACGACCGTATGGCAAGACGTCTGTATCCAGAAAATTTAAAAGAGAGACGAGACATGATTGCGCTTTTATATAGACGGATGTCAGGCCGTTCCTTCCAATTTGATGCACTCTCCGTATGCGATGACTGAGCTACGCGCCCCACATATTACCTGATTAGGTAAATTTGGTCGACATCGAGAGCAGACACCGACATACGGCCTACTGTCGGTGTTTGTGATGCCGTTGGCCGCGCTGACCTGTCCCTCTGACATCATTGTTCCCTGAGCCATCTTGCTGTGCGTCGCAGCTTGTCACATGGCCGCAAGAGCCAGGGTTGAGCGCCTGTCTGTGCATACGCCTGTCTGTGCATATTCAGCGCACAGAAGACTCTTTGAACGAATTTGCGGCTCTTGGCGCGAGCATTGTCGGATCTTATCTTGTCGTCCGCAGTTTAGAACAGGCGATTTCAGTACGAGCTGGGTAGACGAGAGACGAGCGAGAGCCATTCTTCCACAATGAGCGAGAACCATTCTTCCCTGGCCAAGTCGACACTCGTAGAAATTGACAGGCTTTTCCTGCAGCTTCCCTCTCCGTGCAAGACCGGCGAGGCACTGGCTGGTCTTTGCAGCGGCACAGAGTGTCTGGGCCGCTTGTTGATATCAGTTCAGCGCCTGAGAACAGTCATATCGTATGCATCTTGATGTGCTTCGTAAGATACGATTAAGATTTTGGCCACGCAAGGAAAGGGCAGCTTTCTTCAAAGTACTCTGTAATACCCCAAGAGAAAAGGTTCTACGCACAGTCCAACCCGGAATTTGACCGAGCACTTGCTCCATTTAGGCTTGTGCATGCATCTGCATACGATTCATACGCCCAACGCGAGCCGTTGCGCTTGGGCAATTTTTCTTGTGGGCAGTTTTTCTTGTTTCTTTGATCCTTTTTCAGCTCGACTCCATACGACCGCTGCAGAATCGATTCCGATCGGCTAGCCTCCATCGCGTTAGGTGCAGAAACGTCGTAGGAAATCCGTGTCTGGCGCGACGCGGTCCTTGTCGCCGCGTGTCCATCGTGTCGACAGGGCCAAGCCGCCCCGGCTCTGCAGAAGAAGAGACGAAGCTGTTGGCCAGTGCATGGCTCGTCTGTCCTCTCGGCAGTGTCCTGCACCCCACGGATCCTGTCCAGTTTCAAGTACGAGTATCTTACATTACAAATACTGGATGAGAGGCCGGCGTAAAAGAATTTTCCTGATCTCAAGGCCCGTTGCGCCCGGTGCCCGAGACATTGGGTAACAAGGACACGGCGTATTACAATGTCGTAAGAAATATCTGTATCTTACAATGGCTGAACGGACGCTGGATGAGAAACAAGAAACAAACAGCTGCCTCATCCCAGCCTGACCCTTGTTCTATCCCCATAGGGAGAAACACGACGTCTTATTACAGTACTTGTTTCTTGTAGCGCGCCAACAGCAATCTCCAGCGGGTAGGTGCAGTTGGTGGAACGCTGGCCCGGGTACTGAGGACGGCGGGCGTTTTGTGAGACGCAGACGAGATAATGATGGGACAAGCTCTGTCAGATCAGGTTGAAGAGAAAAAAGAGAGAGAAATGGAAAAGAAAAGAAGAAAACACATTCCTTACACCACGAAAAGACACGAAAAATACGAGTAGCTCCCACATACGACGCACAAAGTACATGTAGTCGCAGGTGCTCGTAGAAAGTCTTTTACGCCGTACGCCGGGCAGGGGAAGCCGTTGTCTGATGCTGATGCCGTCCATCGTGCCTTTGGCGATGTTAGTGTCCCTTTGCGCGAGCGTAAATTACCCTTGGTACCACCGAGCCCGCTAACGCCTAGCGCTGGCACAGCACGCTCGCCATGCAGACCAGTGCCCACCCCTCCTTCCTCTTGGAATTGCCAGGTCTGTTTCCCCATAATGATGCGACTCCACTTGGTTTCAAAGTAAAGGAAACAGCGCCGCCGTTTGCTTTCCACTTTGCGGTACCTGGCAGGGACGGTAGCTGCAAAGTATCAGTACGGGAGTACTGCAGTACTTTGTACTACGGAAAAAGTAGCTGGACAACTGCGGCCGGGACGGGCACGCCCCAGCCATAGTCGCACCCGAAACGGGACTAGCGCCGTGTCACTGTCCAATAAGCACCGCCAATCTCCTGCTTCCCCTATTTTTTCTAGACGTTCCCCTTTTTCATGCCTCGTGCGGTGCCTTGAACGTCCAGCGTCTGCTCACTGCGACTTTTGTCGCCCAGCCGTCGCGAGCAGACGAGTCTGTCGCAAGAAGCAGAGCAATGGGACGCAGCCACGCTCCTGCCAGTCTGAGCTCGTCTCTCTCGCAGTTGCCGCGCGGAAGGTGCAAACAGATCTGCACGTCGGCTCTTTTCTTGTCCCTCACCTGTTGAACCAGCTCCTGCCGTATTACGAATATATACGAGCATCTTCCAAGCCCAAGGAAGCTGCGACCGGTGCTTCTGCCGCGCCTCGTGTGAGATCCGGCTGCCCCTTTTCCAAGCGTCCAAGCTTGCCGCCCTGCCTCGTACTTGTACTCGTAGAAATAGAACCACTGCATCTTGCCGTTTGGTATTCCGTACTCGCACACCTCCTTTCGTGCTACACCCTCCTCTTTGCACTGGAGTCTTGCACTTCAAACGCCTATGTACTTGCTCCACCCTCCGCGTCGCTCCTTCCCTCTTTTTGCCTCTTGCTCCTGCCTGTTTCTCATTTTCATCAGTGGCGCCGTTGTCTTCTTGATCGCTCTTTCTCTCCTTCTGCTTCTCGCGCGCTCCTGCCTCCCCTCCTTTCCATCCACCCCCCCCTTTATTTTGAAGCCATTTCTGGTCTCGTCTGCTGCCTTTCGTTTTTCCCTTTTATTCCCCCCCTTCTCTTAAAACCGACCACTTGTGCCCGCCGCCTCGCTCTGGCATCGACCTTTGTTTTGTTTTGGTTTTGTTTGGCTCTCGCCGTCCTCTCTCTCCTGCCGCGGTTTTGGGCGTCCTCTGCGAACGCCGCATCGCACTCTCGTCCGAACGAGATCGAGAAATCGACCGGCTTTCGTGAAAGTCTTCTGAAAAAGGTCAGTGAATGTGAATATCTAGACAGGCACCGGATCCGGTGGCCCAGCCGTCCAGGCACAACACCAGACCGTCCAGAGCAGCGACAAAGACCTCCTTTCTCGGCTGCGCATCTTCGCCCGCCTGGACTTCCATCGACGCGGCTTGCACCAACGGGGACATCGCGATGCCGGCGCTTGGGTGCAGAAACGCGGCCCTGGGAAATCGACCAGATGCAGCAGAGACAAGAACGGCGAAATCGCAATTCTGGGCAGACAGCAGGCAACGCGGGTCGACGTGTCCCGGCTCTCGACGCGATTTTCTGCTTCTCGCAGATTCTTTGACTCCCAACCTTGGCCCCTTTCTTTCACTCTCTCTTAATGAACGGCCGGCTTTGGCCTATCATCCTATTTTCGGGGAAAGGGGCGTTCCACTGACACAGCCGCAGTCAGGCCTCCGTCTTATACGCTTGAAAGCGACTGGCCACTGTTTCTCAACACGCGCCACACGCCCGTCCAACACTGTCCTGTGCGGCGTGTCTTACAAGACGACGCAGCGATCTCCGCTCTTGGGATAAAAGCGACACTCTCGATCGCCTGGAGACTGCTATCCTGTTTTGCGATTTTGCACATTACTCACAGCCGCTCAGAGTCACGATTGCTGGGCCCAAGACCCATTCAACCTGCTCAGCCGCTCAGCCCTACCGGATATCTCTTTGACCGTTCATTTCGACCGCCCGCCTCGAGCGCTTCGCCCTTTTGTCGCGACCACGGATTCTGTCCATCGACAACCCACCAGAGAATGAGCTCGACCGACCGTCGTTCAAGTTTCGGAATGTTGCTACGACGAAGCAAATCTGGCGAGCTGAAGGGCAAAAAGGCCCAGGCTCTGCGCGAGCAGGAACTCCAGCGTCAGCGCGAAGCTGCAATCCCTAAGTCTCCGCCCCGTCTGCCCGTTCTCTACAATGGCGCCCCAGCGCCCAACCTGGGCAGCTCGTTTGGCGAGCCCGCGCCCGACGTGGCCGCCTCGGCGTCGCCCACCGAATACTACAACACCAGCTACACACCGCGCCCGTCCATGGAGCCGAGCCGCTCTGTCGCCCACGTGCCTATGCCCCCCGTCCCCACGGGCGCCTGGGTCGACCCCTACGCCCGCACCGAGAGCATGACCCATCGCGGCCGCTACAGCTATGCCAGCAGCGCCATCAGCACCATCAACAGCCCTCGTCGCGTCCGCCGGAGGAAGGACCCGACGCCGTTCAAGTGAGTTTTTTTAATTTTAATTTTTATTTTTTTCCAAGCTGCCAAGCGCAAACGCCTGCTGACACCCGCGCCTCCAGCATCTTGATCATTGGCACCCGGGGCGCCGGCAAGACGTCTTTCCTCGAGTTCCTCAAGACGTCTCTGGCCCTGCCCGCAAAGAAACGGACAAAGACCTTTGATGCCGACGAGTTTGTGCCCGCGGCCCCGCCGTCGGGCAACTTCATCCCGCACTTTTTGGAGACGGAGATTGACGGCGAGCGCATTGGCCTGACGCTGTGGGACTCGGAGGGCCTCGAGAAGAACGTGGTTGATCTGCAGCTGCGCGAAATGTCTGCTTTCCTCGAGAGCAAGTTTGAAGACACGTTCAACGAGGAGATGAAGGTCGTCCGCTCGCCCGGCGTCCAGGACACGCACATCCATGCCGTCTTTCTGATCCTCGATCCCTCGCGCCTCGACCGCAACATTGCGGCGTCCAAGAACGAGCACGGCGCCAACGGCATCGGCAATGGCGTGGACCGGAATGGCGGCCCTGTCAAGTACGTGCCGCACACACGTGTGCTCGGTGCGCTGGACGAAGACCTGGACCTGCAGGTGCTGCGCACACTGCAGGGCAAGACGACGGTGATCCCGGTGATTTCCAAGGCCGACACAATCACGACAAAGCACATGAGCGTGCTCAAAAAGTCGGTGGCCGACAGTCTCAAACGGTCCAACCTGGACCCGCTCGAGTCGCTTGGCCTGGACGACATGGACGACGGCGAGAGCACCGTCGACTCCAACTGCATTGAGGAGGAGACGGACGAGGAGACGGCGGCGGCCGAGGCCGGCCGTGCGTTCACGCCGGCCAACGGCGACGCGGGCGACGCGGACGCTGCGGCGTATTCCGACAACGAGAGCGGTCTGCCGATCCAGGGCCCTGTGCGCGATTCGTACACGCCGCCGTCGCAAACGTCGAGATCGTCTAAGAGGGTGTCGACGACACCGGGCCGGCGCAACCGCGAGCGCGACACGGAGCACCTGGACAAGGAGGACGAGGAGCCGCCGTTTATCCCCCTGTCGATCATCAGCCCCGACATTTACGAGCCGGGCGTGGTGGGCCGCCAGTTCCCGTGGGGCTTTGCAGACCCGAACAACGCCGACCACTGCGACTTTTTGCGGCTCAAGGAGGCCGTGTTCACCGAGTGGCGGGGCGAGCTGCGCGAGGCCAGCCGCGAGCAGTGGTATGAGGGATGGCGGACAAGCCGTCTGAAGCAGCGCGACGGCGGCCGCAAGTCGTCGGTCCGGCGGTGAGGATGAAGGTGTTTGGCTCCGACTTTGTTTTCTTATTCTTTTCCTTTTTTTCCTTTTTGTGTGTTTTTCTCGCTTTTCACTACGTCTATTTCTTTCCATTCTCTGAGGGGCTTGCAAAGGGGACCGCTCATGGCAAGCCCTTGAGTGTGCCGCGAGCTTGCAGGCGTGGTCCTTCCCCTACCCCTCCCAAGCCTTTCTATTTGATGTCTGTGCTATGCATTCTTTTTCTTCACACGAGCCTTTGATTCCCCTGCTGCTCTTTGTCTCTTTTGTTTTCCAATCTGCTCTTTCCAAGCTGTGCTGCCGCTATACCTGCTATACAGTTCCTTTGTTGATCTTGCCATTTCTGTATTTTGATTTCACAATGTCATCTCGTTTTTCATTGTATGCATGATTCGCTTCTACTGCGCTTGACGCCGAGTTTTGGTTGGCTGCTCATGACACAGCGTGGAACGGAACGAGCAAAAACAGCCGTCATGCTCCCTCAACCAGAAAAGAGACAGGAAACGTGGAAGATAGCTTCTGTTTACGCGGGCCCACGTTGATGTTTGAAAAGCTTCTTGTTCTTATTCTTATGTCAACATTAGATAGCTTTTGCCTGACTTGACCAATTGAAGCAAATTGCGCTCTGATTTGTGAAGATAACTGTCTAACCGAACCATGCTGTCTCCGGACCATGCTGTCTATTATGTTGTTGCTTTGTTCCTGTTCTTTTTGGTTTCCTGTTTCTTTCTGGGCGTGTAGTGGCCCACCACTCATTCCGCCTGTGCCTGCTGCTGCTGCTGCTGCTGCTCCTCCCGCAGACGCTCGGTCATGCGCATCTCCAGGCCGCCCTCGAAGCTGCCGCGACGGCCCCAGTTGCGCGGCTGGCGCTTGAGAAAGGCGCCGACGGCGCCGAGGTAGCCCTCGTGGCGCAAAAAGTAGGCCTGCTTGGTGCCCTTGCTCCAGAACTTGATGGCGTAGCTCAGGGTGTTCATGGTCTGGGGGTGGCCCTGGATAAAGGAGCCGCCAAAGTAGATGCTGTCGAGGCTGTGGATCTGCGACTGCAGGTAGGCGATTTGGCCAATGTTGTTGCTGATGGCGTAGAGCAGCGAGCGCGAGATGTCGGCAGCGGAAAAGTGGGTGTTGTAGGCGGCGCCGCGGTACGTGGCCGAGGCCGAGGCCGGGGCCGAGGCCGAGGGGCCGGCATCGTCGTCCTGGAGCACGCCGTCCTCGGCCTCGGACTCGGCCAGGTGCTTCATGCGAAAGACCTTGCCAAAGGAGCTGGCAATGGCGGTGGACTTGAGGCCGATCTTGGCGTAGTCGGTGCCGTAGATGTCGCCGACGAGCATGTCGACGCGCGAGTTGTCGCCGCGCGAGGCCAGCTCGAGCATCTCGTCAAAGGAGCGCGCGCCGGTCAGCAGCGACAGCAGCCCCCACAGCGTGCCGCCGCCGAGCGAGGTGCCGCCGACGCGCTCGTACTTGTGCGGCCCCGAGACCTTGAGCATGCTGACGCCGGAGCCGATGTTGACGAGCATGTAGGGGTAGAGGTCGTCGGTGGGGGCGGCAAAGTGCATGGGGTCGGTCTCGGAGTAGGTAAAGACCTCGCGGGGGATCTCGGCGATGAAAAAGTCGAGGCCTGCAGGGGAACATGGTAGCAACTACGTTAGCAGGCCGGCCTGGTCTGTTCGCAGCGGCAGGCGGAACAACTCACCCATGATGAGGCACTCCATCTCGTCCTCGCTCAGCACGTCGGTGCCCATGCGCGCGCGGATGCGCTCGTAGTACTTGTACGCGCCGCCGCCCGTGGCCATGACGCACAGCTCGCTGGGCCGGGCGCTGCTGCCGCTGCCGCCGCTGCTGCCGTTGGCCGCGAGGTGGCGCCGCTTGAGCTCGAGCAGAAAGTCGATGCAGTCGTCGATCTTGTCCGTCTCAAAGCTCAGAAAGTTGAGGCGGCCGCCGGGCTCCGTCGACTCGGCCTCGCGCGAAAAGTAGACGACCTTGGCCAGCGTGCCGCCAATGTCGACGGCAATGTGCGACACGACGGCGTGGTGGTTGGGCAGGCGGATGTCAAACGTGGCGTGGTGCTCCGGGGGGCTGTGCGCGCGGCCGCCGCCGCTGCTGCTTGCTGCCGCTGCCGGCGCCTCCCGGGGCGCGCGCGACGGCTGTGCGTCGCCGGCCTTGCCCGCCGTCGGCGAGCCGTTGCCGCCGGCCGGCTCTTCCTCGACGATAAAGGCGCCCTTGACGTTGATGCGCACGGGCCCCGGCCGGGCAATCGTGCTGCCGATCTCGGCCGTGGACGTGGACGTGCGCGGCCGCGTCAGCGTGGACGTGTCGATGTTGCTGCGGAGCGGTTGTGACGGTTGAGGCGGTTGTGGCGGTTGTGGCGGTTGTGACGACGGCCGTGGCTGTGGCTGTGGCTGTGGCTGCCGCTCCGATCCTCCCTCGTTCTCGGCCGGGCTCCGGGCGCCCCCCGGAGACGGGCCGGTGTGCAGCTCGGCCGTGGCGGCCGCGAGCGCCGCCAGGTCGCGCGTCAGGTCGGCCATGGTCGGCCGCGTCGTTTGGCTGTGCGCGTGTCTGCGGAGGATGTCTGGCCGGGAGTTCTGGATGCCGGGTTTGCGCCGGGGTCGGCAGAGCTCGTTGCGAGCCAATTGGCGTTTCTGGAGTTGTGTCGACCTTGTTTCTTCTCCTCCCTTTTTTCCTCTCTTTTTTGTGCTCTTTTGCAATTGTCCGCGTGCACTTAGCTTGGCCGGCCAGTAAGAAGTAAGCAGACCGGCGGTTCGGCCTCGGTGAGCGCCGGCTGCAGCTGACGTCGTCGGTTGTAACCTTTTTTTCTTTTTTCTTTATCTCTTTCTTTTCCTTTGATTTTCTTTATTGGCTTCCCCTCTTGTCCGCCCGCTCGCCCGGATTCTGCTGAGCTGTTGGGGTCTGCCCCTTTTCCTCTCCTTTCTTTGGCTTTCTGCTCTCCTTTCTTTCGTCGTACTGACAAGTACCGTGTAGTTGTCCTCATGGTCTTATTTCAGCAAATCTTGCAGTTTCCCTTTCCAGACACTCCGCTGTAGCAAATGCAGCCGAGCTAGCGTCCCCAGGTTCTTACGACTCAGCATTTCAACGCCTAGCGTAAGCGCTCTACAGCACTAACCGCTGCGCCGGCTCCCTGTAGCCGAGCTCTCGCGGGGACCCAACGCCTGTATTACTCGTAAGCTTACAAAGCACAGTCACGTGAGTACTCACGTGTCAGAGCTGGTGCTTACATATACTCTTTCCTCTTCTCTCACTGCCAAGGATACAACCAGTCGAGAACTCAAACTGCTGAGACGTCTCCTCGTGCATCTGTCTCGTACTGTCGATTGTCGCGTTGAATCTCTCGGCGGTACAGACATGAACAGTACGTGCCCACCCACTCAGTCCGACCAGCTGTGCTGCACCTCCCATGTCCCACGGCGTGCCGTTGGACGGCCCAGACGATCGAGCCTCCCGGTTGCTGCCATCACTGTTGTCTGTCGTTTGATCTGTCGAGCACGTCCGGATAGACTACCGCTTTACGTGCGGCCTGTGATTGGCTGCTTTAGATGACAGACCCACTCATGCGGTCCAGCACGTATTAATAAACATTTAAACGCCTACAGCGCCGACAGCGCTGATCTTCTGCATCGTCAGGGCGTTGAACAGCCCCGGTCTCCTCAGCTCCCCCGCTGCGACGCGCTGTTTATTTCCTTCAGCCTCATCTGTCTGCGAGGTGTCGTCGAGTGCAGACTGTGCCTCCATGTGAATGTGCAGTGGAGGTGCGGTGAATGTGTACTCGTAATTGTTTATACTCGTACTGTCTATTATTTTTATTTTCTCTTCTTTTCTTTTTTCCTTTCTTTTTCTTTTTCTTTTCCTTTTTCTCTGGATTTCCCTTTTCACTTCTTTTCATTTAGTTTGTTTCCTAGCCTCATCTTATCTATACATATACGGGCAATACGATTTTGCTCTGCGTTGATCAATCTGACGAGCTCGAAGCTAAGCTAAGAATAAACGAAGAAAGGCCCCCAAAACAACATCGACGCCGCAATAACATCCCATTCCAACAGCGCTGCCACTGCCACAAACCGCAGTCGACGCACGAAGGAACAGTGGACCCACCCTCATTTCGCACCAAACTCGAGGACCCTGTCTTACAGGGCTGTCACCCCGTTCCGGGCCCCTCGTTCCTGCCCGTTTCTCTTCTTTCCCTGGCGCCGTCGATGCTTCTTGCCTTGTCAGCCTGCGGCTTGGCGGCTCCTTCCTCGCAACGATCACGACCCCTTCTTTCCTATTTCCTAATATTTCCCAGCCCAAGACAGGCTGGAGAGATTCTCACGCTCTCTTTGCCATCTCAAACGACCGTCTCTTTGTTTTTGTCTTCTCCAGCTCCCGCCACACCACATGCGCGCCGCGCGCATGTCAGACCGTTGACCCAGGCTCTCTTTCAGCGCGGTGCCCTTTGATCCTCTTCTCTGAATTCCCAGCCGCTGCGACGTGGCGTAAGCAAAGGGAGAAGAAGAAGAAGAAGTGAAAACGACGAAACAGAAAGAAAGAAAAAAGGAAAGAAATAAACAGTCAACGCTCGTCTGCCGCATTTCGTCTTATCCGCACGAGACACTTCAGCCCCAAGTCCAACGGCGGCCAAAGCAGCCAGCCCCCCTGCTCTCGCTTCTGTCCCGTTCGCTGCGCCTCGATCTCGTCTCTTCTTTTAGACTCGCATCCTTCCAGCGTTCTTCGTCGTTGGGCGTTTTGCTTTCTTCTTCTCTTTCTTCTTTCCTTGCGCACGCATCTCATCCTCGTCTGCCGCGTCCTCGACTCGACCTCCGACTTCTCCGCTTTTTGGCATTGGACCTTGACAGCTCGTCGCAACCTTGACGGCGCTGCCAATCGCCAGCCTCAACAGTCGCTAAAGCCGCGCTCCCGCAGGCATGTTTTCTCGACCGCGCCAGCAGAGCATTGCCGGCGCAACCGGCCCCGGGCCCAATGGAGCTGGAGCGGGAGCTGGGGCCGGAGCTGGCGGCTACGGCGTCGTCGCGCAGACCGGCGACGGCCAGGTCCTCTACCAGCAACCACAGCAGTTACAACAGCAGCTCCAGCAGCAGCCTCAACAGCAACACGTCAACGCCAACGCGTTGCCAAATGGAAACTACGGCTATGCTCAGCTAAATCAGCAGCAGCTGTACCAGCTGAACCCGCAGCAGTTTCAATACAACCAGCAGGCCCAGCAGCAGGTCCAGCACCCCCCGGGCGGACAGCCGCCCGTCCAGCGCCAGTCCTCCTTTACAGGCCTGCCGCCCGTCCGCCGCGCCTCGACGCTGCACTTTGACATGGCCTTGCTGACCGGCGACGACAAGGGCAAGCTGCTGGATGATCATTCAGTCCAAGAGCAGGCATCGAACGACGACCAGCAGCAGCCGCAGCAACAACAGCCGCAACAGGCCCTTGGCCAACCTGCCGAGGCCCAGCAAGGAGGTGGTGAGCGAGAATCCTGACCCATGGTCCATTCGTGGCAACGTTTGCGTCTCGTGTGATTTGCTGACCAAGGATTTCCAACAGGCTTCTTCCCGACTCAGCAGTTGCAACCCCTGCAGCAGCCGCCAAACTACGGACAGCCGGCGCTAGGCCACCAGCCTGGACAGACAGTGCCCGGCGCAGTGCCCGGGGCGGCGACGCCGGACCAGCCGGCAGCATCGGCGTCATGGGCTTTCCGGCCCCAGCAGCCGCTGCAAAGCGGTTTCCAGAACCCGCTCCAGAGCCACCCGGTGACAGCACAGCAGACCCTGCCGTCGCAACAACAGCAGGCATTGGCGCAGGGGCAAGGCTTTGGCCAGTATCAGAACCAGGCCCCGCCGCCGCCGCCACAGCAGCAGCAGCAGCAACAGCATTTTTTGCCAAAAGCCGGCTGGAACCTGCAGGAGTCGCACCTTCAAGAACCTCTGGCGTCCACACGCCACCGCACCTCACCCGACCTGCAGCAGCAGCAGCAGTCCTACTCCTTTGACAAGGAGACCGGCCTACCCTCGGCCGAGGCGCAGCTCACCCGCCAGGGGACCTTGGGCGCTACACTGGGCTCCATCGATACCTGGGGGGCCTCGTCGTCGGGTACGGTGCAGCTGGCCCAGCAGGCCGCCCAGCTGTCCGCAGCCCAGCGGCTTCAGCTCCAGCAGCAGCAGCAGGCAGTCCAACAGGCCGCCCAGCAGCAGCAGCAGGCAGCCCAGCAGGCCGCCCAACAGCAGTTCCAGCAGCAGCTTCAGCAGCAGCGGCAGCTCCAGCAGCAGCAGCCGCCCATGCAGTCTGGCCCGGCCGCGCCCGGCCAGTTCTGGACCCAAGGCCCGTCCCAGTCTCAGCCCCAGCCCCTGCCCCAAGCTTCCCAGCAGCAACCGCCAGCGCAGGCCCGGCCCGTGCCGGCTGGCACTGCGTCCGACGATAAGGGGTGGCGCCTATCCAAGATCTCGTCGTGGCGCACGTCGACCCCGCCCGCCTCGCCGCACTTGGCCAAGGGACCACAGCCGGCGCCGCCGCAGCAGCAGCAAGACCAGGTGCCACCCGGCAGCAGCGCCAGCGGTCTGTCGCACTCCCAGTCTGTGCCCGTTCTGCCGCAACAGCAGCAACAGCAACAGCCGCACCAAGGTCAGCTGCAAGGCCCGTCCGGCCCGCAAGGACAGCTCTCGTTCAATCCGCAGTTTATGGCGCAGGTCCAGCCTCAGGTCTATCAAAATGTGCAGCAGCAGCAGCAGCAGCAGCAACGTCCTCCTCAGCAAATCGCCCAACAGCAGCAGTTCCCGCCGATTCAGCACCAAAACACACTCCAGTCCATTCAGCAGCAGGGCCCTAGCACCGGAAAGAGGATCCGGAATCTGCTGCCGTTTGGAAAGAGCAGCAAGGGGCAGCAGGCCCAGGAGCGGCCTCAGGCGCAACAGCAGCAGGTGCTCCAACACCAGCAGCAACCCCAGCAGTTCCAGGGACAGGGCACGCCGCTGCCGGCCATCTACCAGTATCAGCAGCAAGACCCCCAGCAGCTCCAGCAGTTCCAGCAGCCTCGACAGGGCTTCCCAAGCCTGCAGGGACCTCAAGGCCCCCCCCAAAACGCCCACGCCCTCAAACAGCAGTTCCCGGCTCCGGCGCAAACTCCCCAGCCCTTCCAGGGCGCTCCCGCCGCAGCTGCTTCTTACCAGGTGTCGCCCCAAAGCCGCCACGGCACGCCCCTGAACTTCCCTACGGCCCAACAGGGCTTCCAGCAGCCCCCGGCACAGGTGCCTGCTCCTGCTGCTGCTCCTGCGGCTGCTTCTGCGGCAGCCGACCTGCCCATTCCGCAGACCACCTCGCCTGCTCCTCAAGTGTCCCAGGCAAACACAGCTAGCCAGCAGCAGCAGGTCCAGCCGTCGCCGCCGCCGCCGGCACACACGCCCGCCGACAGCACCGTCGCAACGCCGGTCACGTCGCACCCGCCTCCGCATTCTTTCACCCCCGTGAACAGCATCACCCAGAGCCCAGTGCTGACGACCGCCCCGGCGCCGGTCCCTGTCCAGGGCCCACGTGCGTCGGCCGTCTCACCGGTGCTGTCGACTGCCTCGCCGGCGCCCCAGGGCAACACTCCTCAGCCGCAGACGGCACAAGAAGATGCTCCCAGTGCCGGCGAGGAGCCCGGTCACCGCCGGTCATTCTCATACGACTCTCAGGACGCGACCTCAGTTCAGACGCAGGCTCGACCTCAGGCTACGGGCCAGGCCACGGCGGCCCAGCCAAGCCAAGCTGCCCCGCCAAACGGCCTCCAGCCGCCTACGTCCGTGCAGCCCTCTGGTCTCCCCGGCTCGTCAGAGGGCTTTCGTCCTCAGCAGCAGCAGCAACAGCAATTCCGCCCTCAGCAGCTTCAGCAGCAGCAGCTCCAGCAGCAGCAGCTCCAGCAGCAGCAGTTCCAGCAGCAGCAGCTCCAGCAGCAGCAGTTCCAGCAGCAGCAGCTCCAACAGCAGCAGTTCAACCAGCAGGGCCACCCCATCCCTCCGTTTCAGCGGCAGCTGCCCAACTTGCAGCAGCAGGCCCGACTGCAACAACAGCAACAACAGCTGCCAGGCGTGCCGTCAGCAAAGTATGAGACCCAGGGCAGGCTGCCGCCGCCCGACAGCTTTTTCAGCCGCACAAACACGTTTGGGAGCATCGTGCCCAGCGAGACCAATGCTTCCCGTCGGTCGTCGGGTCTGCTGTCGGGCATCATGGGCAAGGTGCGCGGCAAAGACAAGGACAAGACCAAGACAGACGCCGCCCCGGTCTCGGCCGCGGGCTCACAAGGCCTGCAAGGCCTACAAGGCCAAGGCCAATACCCGCAGGGCAGCGTCGGGCGCGCCGGCGTCGCGCCACCCAACGTGCCCGGCCCTGGCCCGCTGCAGCACGCCCAGACGGGCCTCGGACAGCCCGGCCGTCACAACCTACCGTCCCAGCAGCCCCATTTCCAAGGCCAGCTCCAGGGCCAGGCCGCTCAGTCTCGGCCGTCGCTGAGCGGCCCGTCGACGCCCGTCGGTGCTGCACTTTTTGGACCTTTTGGTCGGCCGCGCGCGTCGTCCAATGCTCCGTCCTTGAGCGCTCAGCAGCCGCCTCAGCCCCAGCCCCCATCTCTGCCCGGCCAAGCCCCCGCGCCGTCGCCGTCGCCGCTGTCCGTCAACATGGCTGACCGCTCGCAGACGCAGCCTCTTGGGGCACCGAGCCAGACACCAACCCAGCTCGGCGGACCGGCTGGTCCCGCAAGCTCCCAAGCGTCCTCGTCTGCCGTCAGCGCCGGTGCCGGCAACCCGCTGGCCCGGCAGATCAGTGCGCAGTCGACCTTTTCGGCGGCATCGGGCCCTGGCGTTGGGATGGGCGCTGCCTCGCAGAGCACCGTCGTCTCGGGCGCTCGGCCCAGTTTGGATGTCCCGTCGCCTGGCTTGGTGGGCCCTGTGCCTACTGCGCGTGGCCGTCTTCCGTCTGCTTCCTCGGCCCCGTCTGCACCGAGCCCGCTGTCCCGCAAGCCCGTCAACGCCAAGGCGCCAACGCCGTCACCCCTGCAAGGGTCGACCGCCGCGCAGCCGACGCCGTCGCAGACGCCGTCAGACCGCACCTCTCCCGGTCCTGTCCCTGCTCCTGCTCCTACCCCTACTCCTGCCCCTGGCGCTCAAGGCAGCCAGGGCCAGGGCGATGTGGCACAGCTCCGCCGCTCATCGAACCTGAGCTCTGCCGGCGAACGGCCGTCGTCGACTGTGTCTGTTCTGACCGTTAACGCCAACGCTGGCGAAAACGGCCCCAAGCCGCCGCCGACAGAGACCGCGCCAGCCGCTGCCAATGCTCCTCCTCGCAGCGGGTCGCCTGCCGTCTCCGTAGCGAGCATGCAGCCGCCCGTCAGCTCCTCAGGCGCGTCCATCTCGCCGACACCGCCGCCCCAGGGCCAAGGCGGGTTCCGCACCCCGCAGTCGCGCGACCAAGATGGCCAGCTGCTGTTCCACAGTCCCTACCCGGGCCAGGTTCCTCACGGTGCGCAAGGCGCCCAAGGCCCGCTCGGCCAACCCGGCCAGCATTTTGCTGGTGCCGGCACGGCCGTGGCCTTCTCCAACCAAGTCCCGCAAGGGCTGCCCAGCGGTGGTACTGGTGGCAGTGCGCCCGGCCGCCCCGAAAAAGAAAAAGAAGGGTTCCGCGCCAAAAAGCTCCTAGGCCGCTTGCTTCGCGGCAGCGGGGGCAACGGAGCCAATGGCTCCGCTGTGGGTGACAACGGCGGCTCCAAGGACAAGGGCAGCGGAGGCGGCGGCGCCGACCCCGGAGGCCCACCGCCCGGCGGGCCGCGATACCCGCCGGGCCAGGCACCGCCGGACTTGCGTTCTAGCATGCAGATGGAGCGCCCAGCGCAGGGCCAGTTTGGACCCCCGGGCCAGCCCGGCCAGTTTGGTCGGCAAGGTGGCATCCAGGGCCCTCAAGGACTGCCTGTCCAGCCTGGCCTACCCGGCCAGCGTGGCCCCGCTGGTTATCCCCAGGGACAGTTGGGACAGGGCTCTCAAGGGCCCCAAGGTTTGCAAGGACCCCGGCCTGGCCATTTTGGCCAGCAAGGACCGAAGCCCGGGCAGGTGCTTAACGGCGCAGAGGGCGGCCCTGCAGGTGCTCCTACAACAGGCCCTTTTCAACCAACTCCCGGCGGTGGCGGTTCTCCTCCTCCTCCTCCTCAGCAGCAGCAGCAGCAGCCCGGCGGCTCTCAACAACAGCGACCTGCCGGTGGTCTCCAGGGCCCCCACCGCATGTACCAGGACCAGCGCCTGTCTCAGTTCCCCGCCAAGATCCTGCCCGACAACGTGCCAGAATCGGGCAGTGCCAATGCTGATGTGCTTGCGTCCCGGGATGAGAGGAAGCAGGCTCTGCAGCAGCAGATTTCGCCGACGGAAACGCGCCTGCAGCAGCAGGTACCTTTGACGCAGCAGCAACCCCGGCAGCAACCCCAGCAGCAACCCCAGGGGCCTGCGCAGCAACAGCAGCCAGTGCAACAGAAAAAGGTCCCTCAGGTCCCTCAGGCCCTTCAGGTCCCTCAGCAAGGCCCGCCGCAGCAGCAGGGCGTACCTCAGCTTCAGCCGGGACAGACTCTGCAACAATTCCAGCAACAGGTACCTCAGCAGCGGCCCCAACAGCCACCGCCACAACTTCAGCAGCAACCGCAACCGCAGCTGCAACAACAGACACAGCCGCAGCCTCCCCAGCAGAAGCCTGCTCAGCACATCACGTTTGGCTCGCTGTTCCGTTCCTCCAAGCAGACCCAGCCTCAGCCTCAGCCTCAGCCTCAAAAGCAACCGCAGCAGCAGCAGCAGCAGGTGCTGGCACAGCAGCAGGCACAGGCGCAGCAACGACAGCAGCAGCCGTACGCGGAGCGTCAATACGGTTCGGTGCCCATCCCGCCGGGCTATGCTGTTGTGCACGGCGAAGGCTCCGTTGCTCCGTCGCCGTACAACCTAGGCCGGCAGCAGCAAGCTCACGGCCAATTTCAGCAGCAGAATCTATACCAGCAGCAGCAGTACCAGCAGTACCAGCAGCACCAGCAGTACCTGCAGTACCAGCAGTACCATCAGCACCAGCAGTACCAACAATACCAGGCGGTCCAGCCACAGCAGCAGCAGCTTCCGGGACAGCTCCAGCAGCAACAGAGCCAGCTCTCCGGTCAGCTCCCTGGCCAACTCCCTGGCCAGTTCCAAGGGCAGCAGCTCGGGCAGCTGCAGCAGTCCCAGCCCGGCGCGCTTGGCCAAGCCGGCACTGGCTTGGCTCCTAATGGTGCGCAGCCAACGACTCAGCCAACCGCTCAGCCAACCGCTCAGCCAACCGCTCAGCCAACCGCTCAGCCAACCGCTCAGCCAGCTGCCCAGCCAGCCTCCCAGCAAGCACAGGCTCTGCCCCGCAGCTCGCCTGGTCCTGCTAGCCAGGACGACGGTGCAGCTCACCCTCTGCAGAAGCATCCTGTCGCGTTTGTCGTTCCACCGCCGCCGCCTGCCACTTCCAACTTTTCCCTCGGGGACGAGGAGATTGTGGCTGATGCGGTGCCGGCGCCCCTGCAGCCCACGCCCCCGCTTTCGCCGCCAGCCCAGCAGCAGCCGGAAGAAGGAGAGCCGGAGCATGGTCGGGAGCAGGCCGCCAGTGATGCTGCCACGCAGCAGGACGGCAGTGTGACCGGCCCTACCAAGTCGGAAACGCCCATTTCGTCGGTCCACGCGTCCCCGCAGCCAGGCCAGGTGCAGCTGAGCGAGGGCTTTGCCATTATCGACCACGATCGTCACGACATCAGCCAGGAAGTGAGCCAAGAGGTGAGCCAGGAAGCTAGCCAGGAGGCCAGTCAGGCGACAAGCAAGGCGCCCAGCGAGATAGGATGGACGCCATCGGCTGCATCCGTCATTGTTGCAGACGCTCTGCCGGCGCCTCTTGTTGTGCACAGCCCCGTGGTCCAGAGCCCGGTGCACCAGCAAGTGTTTATCCAGGCGGCCGAGCCCATCTACACGAATGCCCCGGCCCCGGCGCTTGCCAACGGTGCGGCAACGGCCTCCTCCAAAGCAGCCCAGCTGGCGCCGATTGCCACGGTCGCGGCCAACCAGCACGTGCCGGCCGAAGACGAGGACATTTACAACGCGACACCGATGCACCCCAACAAGGCCTCTGAAGATCAGACGATCCTAGACAACCCGCCGGCCTCACCTATCGAGCGACCGCCGGTCGTTGTCGCTCCGCTTGTTGTGCAGTCTCCGAATGTCGAGCCTGCAGCCCCTGCAGCACCTGCGGCGACAATGGCTCCTGTGACAGTCGAGAGCAAGCCGGCGAGCAAGCCTGTGAGCCCGCCTGTCCCCGACGCCACTCTGTCAACGTCTGTCTCGGCCGGCGGCGTTACGTCACCCGTTGCCCGGAGCCGCTCGGCCGAGCCGGACATGAGCAACATCACGCCGCCGTCGCCCGTGGACGATATGGACTATGGCGACTACGGCTTCCCCGCCGGCAAGGAGGGCGCGTTGTCGGCGACGGGCGGCCTGAGCCTGCCGTACGCGTCGAGCGGCGGATCGAGTGCCGATGGCGCGGCCAGCGGAAGCGATGGCCAGGGCGGCGTGTCGCGGCAAAAGACGATCCGGCAGACGTCGGCGCAGCAGTTTGAGGACTACAAGCGGCGGCAGATGCTCAAGGACCTGGAAGAAAAGATTCCCGTGTTTGTGCCGGAGCCGGACACGGAGCTTGTGGCACGAAAGAAAAAGGAGCAGGAAGAGCCGACAATGTCGGCCACCAGCTACCCCGGGCAGGAGTGGAATCCCTACGACGAGTTTGCCTATGTGGAAGATGAGTAGGGGGTGTCTTTTTTTACTTTTTTTTGTATGCCATTTTTGATTATTTTTGGATATTTTCTTTTTGCTTATCTCGTATTGTCTTGCTATGAAGAAGCACCTGACAATTCTATATTTACGTACTCGTATTGTCGTTCCTCTACTCCGTATTAATACTTCGTACGCGTTGGTTTAGCGCTTCGCACAGCTCTGGCCGCTGACGGCTATCCGGGCTGGACCGCGCCCGAGTTGCCAGCTAGCCGATGTAGCGGTACGTCAGCCGGCACGCAAAGCACAGCTATTGCAGAGTACAGCTACCTCTAGGCGGCGACGTCCAGCGATGCCTCAGGCACTCCACACTGCGCGGCTGCTGCTTCCTTGAAACGTTCTTGCTCCACGTAATACAGTTGCCTCTCATTGGCCTGATGCGGCGCGCCCGTTCCCTGGCCGAGTCAAAACCAAAAGGGGCACAGTCATTGCAGAAGCGAACTCAAACAGGCCCAGCGCATGTCATCGGCGCTACTGTGTCTTTTGGCTGGGTCGCACATGCCGTTTGTGAGTCCTCTGCTCTTCCTCTTTCCGCAATCCAAGATTTGCATCCTTCCTCCGGTCGCTCCTTCCCTGTGTATCTTTCTTTCTGGTTCTTAGCATTTTTAATATTTCGAATATTTCATCTTTGGTGGTTTTCCTCCCGACTTGCCTCTCTTCCCTCCCTCGACCCGCACACCCTCCAGCGTCGCGTTGAGGACACGCTGACGGACCGACGGCCGAAAACGAAATTGGCTCCCCCTTTCCCGTTATCCGAGAAGCGCGATCGCAAACGGACAGCAGCGGCAAAAGCGTCGAACTCGGCGGCAGCGACGACAGCGACGACAGCGACGCCAGCAACGATAAGAGAAGAAGAAGCGACGACAGACGCATCGACGCATCGACGCACCGGCGACGCTGACGCACGACGGAGCAGGACGGCCGCGCAGCAACGTGACACGACAGCGAGGCTGCCATTGCCGAACCTCGTCCCGGGCTAGCCGTTTTTTTTTTTTTTTTTTTTTTTTTTTTTTTTTTAAATTTTTTCAGTCTTTTTTGGAATCCATCGCTCTCCTCGACCACAATGGCCGTCTCGCGGATCCAGGACCGCACGGTCGAGTTCCAGGCCGTGGTGCAGCAGGCGGCGCGGCGACAGGCGCAGGCCAAGGGCGGCGCGGGCACGACGGCGCAGAAGAAGCGGGCGATGATGCTGCTGGGGAGTGGCAGCGACGCACAGCGGCAGCAACAGCAGCAGCAGCAGCCGCTGCTGGGGCAGGGGGCGGACGGTTACCGGGACGCGTCGCCTGCGGGCCGGCCGTCGCGGTCCGAGTTTGCGCGGCGTGCGGCCGAGATTGGCCGGGGCATCTCGGCGACCATGGCCAAGCTGGAGCGGCTGGCGCTGCGTATGTTTTCTTTTCCGGGGGTCTCTGGGCGGCCGTGGAGCGGATGCGTGCTAACGGGTGCAGTGGCCAAGCGCAAGAGCATGTTTGACGACAAGTCGACCGAGGTCAACGAGCTCACGTTTGTCGTGAAGCAGAATCTAGGTGCGTGGGGGGGAGAAGAAGAAGAGAAAGAAGAGAAAAGAGAGGAAAGAAAAAAGACTGACTTTGCAGCCTCGCTCAACCAGCAGATCTCGGGCCTGCAGGCGCTCACGCGGCAGCAGCAGGGCAAGAACGAGGAGGGCGAGCACCGCAAGAACGTTGTCTTTCTGCTGCAGGACCGGCTCACGGGCGTGTCGGCCAGCTTCAAGGAGGTGCTCGAGGTGCGCACCAAGAACCTGCAGTCGACGCGCGCGCGCACCGACAACTTTATCTCGCAGGTCTCGGCCAGCGTGCAGCAGCAGCAGCAGCACCAGGGCGCCGCGCTGCACCAGCAGTCGGCCTCGCCGCTGTACACGGCGGCGTCGGCGTCGGGAGGGCGCAACACGCCGACGCTGCGCAACAGCGCGGGCGGACCGCCCGACCTGCTGACGGGCGGCGGCAGCGGCGGCGGCGGCGGCGGCGGCGGCCTGCTGTCGCTCAACCCCGTCGTCAGCGACCAGCAGCTGATGCTCATGGAGGAGGCGCAGCCCAGCAACATGTACATCCAGCAGCGCGGCGAGGCGATCGAGGCGATCGAGTCGACTATTGCGGAGCTGGGGTCCATCTTCGGGCAGCTGGCGTCCATGGTGTCGGAGCAGTCTGAGATGATTGAGCGCATCGACGCGAACGTGAGTGTTTCCGGGGCAGGGCGTGTGCTGTCTGGGGTGTTTTTTTGTTCGGGCGCTAACGCAAGCAGACGGAGGCGGTGGTCGACAACGTGGAGGGCGCGCAGAAGGAGCTGCTCAAGTACTGGGGCCGCGTGTCGGGAAACCGGTGGCTGATAGCCAGTAAGTGCTGAAGACGGGAGCATGCTTTTGACAGGACGCTGACCTTTTTTAGAAATGTTTGGTGTATTGATGATCTTCTTTTTGCTCTGGGTGTTGATTGCCGGATAGACGAGGGCGGCGAGACGCACCCGGGCCGGACACGGCGCACCGGGAGGGCCGGTGATGCGGGCGAGGGCAGGCCGTGGCTGGGCTTTGTATTACTGGCAGCGCGGTTCTGCTTCTGTTTTCGTTTTTCTTTCTGCTTTTTGATTTCGTTCTCGGTTGCCTCGAGGATGTGTAACTTTTACGTTTCTTTTCTTCTCCCCCTTTACCAGGCATACCGGATACCGGAGTACAGGCTACACCATGGTCCACGATAATACCATAATAGACATTAAACATGGATATCTTCTTTTCTTCTTTCTTCTTTTTTCTTTCTTCTTTCTTCTTTCTTCTTTCTTCTTTCTTCTTTCTTCTTTCTTCTTTCCTCTTTCTTCTTTCTTCTTTCCTCTTTCTTCTTTTTTTCTTCTTTCCTCTTTCTTCTTTTTTTCTTCTTTTCTTTTCTTCTTTTCTTCTTTTCTTCTTTTCTTCTTTTCTTCTTCTTTTTTTTCTTCTACTTTCTCCTCTCTTCTCTCTCCGGTGGAGCTGTTTCGTCCTTTAGGCAACGTCCGTCCGCGCCTTTATTACATTCTTCCTCGTCCGATAACCGCTGGCGGGGTTAGTGCTCGTGCATTTTGACGCTTTTAGACGTCATCGGGGTGTTTTTGTCCGTCGCTCCTTGTTGCCGCGCCGTGCCTGGCTGCCGTTTCCTTAAATTGTGTCTTTTCGTCCCTCGCTCCTTCCGTTGTCCTTCCTAGCCAACACTCAACACAACACCCCCCATCGCTCCTTCCTGGTTTGCATGTCCCGGCCCGCGGCTGCCCGTGTCTCGCGCATCGCATCACGACCTCTCTTTTTGCTCTCTTCTTGGCACGCGGCCCCCCCTGCAACACGCTGTGCCTCCCCCGCCCGTGCGCCCTCTCGCCGTTTCTTTGCCTCCCGCACATCCAGCACGATGACGGACCGCACGTTCACCCTCAACACTGGTGCCAAGATTCCCGCTCTGGGTCTGGGTAGGTGTCCCAGCGTCTTTTCTTTCTCTTCTTCTTTCTGTTTTCTTCTTTTTCTCGTCTTCGCTCGTCGTCGCTGACCGGCAGGCACCTGGCAGTCGGCGCCCGGCGAGGTCGCGGCGGCCGTCGAGTACGCGGTGACGCACGGCTACCGGCTCGTTGACGGGGCGTACTGCTACGGCAACGAGGAGGAGGTGGGCCAGGGCCTCAAGGCGGCGTTTGCGCAGGGCGTCAAGCGCGAGGACGTGTTTGTGGTGAGCAAGGTGTGGGCGACGTACACGTCGCGCGTCGAGCTGGGCCTGGACAAGTCGCTGGCGGCGCTGGGCCTCGACTACGTCGACCTGTACCTGGTGCACTGGCCGCTGCTGATGAACCCCGACGGCAACGACGACCGCTTCCCCACGCTGCCCGGCGGCGGGCGCGACATTATCCGCGACCACAGCCACATTGCCATCTGGCGCCAGATGGAGGCCGTGCTGGCCACGGGCAAGACGCGCGCCGTGGGCGTGTGCAACTACAGCAAAAAGTACCTCGACGAGCTGCTGCCCGTCGCGCGCGTCGTGCCCGCCGTCAACCAGATCGAGAACCACCCGGCGCTGCCGCAGCAGGAGATTGTCGACCTGTGCCGCGCGCGCGGCATCCACATCATGGCCTACAGCCCCTTTGGCAGCACCGGCGGCCCGCTCTTTTCCGCGCCGCCCGTCGTGGCCCTCGCCGCGAAGCACGCCGTCGCGCCGGCCGCCATCCTGCTGTCCTACCACCTTGCGCGCGGCAGCACCGTGCTGGCCAAGTCCGTGACGCCCGCCCGCATCGAGGCCAACAAGACGGTGGTCGACCTCGACGCCGACGACCTCGCGCTGCTCGCCGCCTACTCGGACGAGCTGGCCAAGGCCGGCAAGCTGCAGCGCTTTGTCTACCCGCCGTTTGGCGTGGCGTTTGGCTTCCCAGACAAGCCGTAGGGGAGGGACGGGGGTATCGGAAAAGAGGAAAGCAAGAAAAATGATAGATAAAATAAAGAACTTGTAAAGTACCGCTCAGCGTGTCTTCGGCCTTTGCTACGCCGAGCCTGCCGGCGCTGCCTCGGCGCGAGCTCGAGCGGGATTTTTCCGTCCAATGAAGCGCCACGCCAACGCTCCTCACAGCCCCGCGACCAGCTGGTCCAGCGCCTTTTCGTAGCGCCCCGGGCTGTGGTCGGTAAACGCAGCCAGCGAGAACTGGATCTCGCGGAAGCGCGCCTCGACGTCGCCGACGTGCCGGAGCACGACGCGCTGCGCCGGCAGCACCATGAGCATCGTGTCCGTCCGCCCGGTGCCCGTGCCCGCGCCGTACGACGTGCGCTGCAGCACGCGCTGCGTCTCGACCGCGAGCACCTCGCCCGGCGGCAGCAGCTTGGGGCTCAGCATGCTCGCCCGCAGCGTCTTGAGCGCCGCGTAGGCCCAGGCGTCGTCGGCGGAGGCGCTGCCACCCGCACCGCCCGCACCGCCCGCCGCGGGCCGGCCGGCGGCGGCGCGCGCGGCCGCCTTGCCGAGCACCTTTTCCGCCACGGCCACGCGCACCGTCTCCCACAGCCGGCTCCACAGCTCGGCCGACGCGTGACTCTTGTCCGTCTTGAAGGCCAGCGCGACGGCCTGCAGGTCGTGCAGCACGCCGAGCGACAGGTACGGCACCAGGTCGTTTCCGTGCGCCATGCTGGTGATGAGGCCGCGCGTCATCCGGCACAGCGCCGGCGTCATCGTGCCGGGCGGGCCAAAGGCGAACACGTGCACTGGGCGGCCGGGGGGCAGGCTAGGCACCTCGCGGTCGGCTGTGCCGGTGCCGGTGCCGGTTCCGGTGCCGCTGCCCGCGAGCAGGCGCAGCGGCGCCGACTTGGTCTGGAAGCTGCAGTGGCCCAGCGGCGCCGGCGCCGCAGCAGCAGGCCCGCCGGCGCCGGAGACGGCCGCGCCGGCCGGCCGCGGCTCCGACAGCATGACGCCCAGCAGGGCCGTGACGGCGCCGCCGAGCGAATGGCCGCACAGGACGAGGCCGTAGTCGGCGTGCTTGAGCAGCGCGTCGCGCAGCGTGGCCAGTACGCGCCCGTCGCCGCCGTAGAGAATGCGGCGCGCCGACGCGTGCACGCCCTTGTGCACCTGGTAGGTGCGGCCCCGCCAGTAGAGGTCGTCGTACTCGCAGGCCATGTCGGCGAGAATGTCCTCAAAGCCCAGCGTGCCGCGGCACGCCAGCACCACCGCCTTGCTCGCGTGGTCCAGCGTAATGTAGTGCACGAGCGGCATGCGCGTGAGGCCCGACGAGTCCGGGCCGCCCTTGGCGTCGATGAACGACGCCAGGACAATGTCGGCCGGCGCGACGCCCGTGTGCCGCGCGTACGACACGAGCTCGCGGTGCATCTGCACGTCGCCTTGGCCCTGTTTGCTGCCGCCGCCGTCGCTGCTGTCGGCCGGGCCCAGCGCCGCCGAGGTGATGCTCATCGCCCGGAGAAAGTCCCGCCCGTAGGCCGCCGACGAGAACCGCATGTATCGCTGCAGGTTGTGCGCCAGCGGCGCCGCCGGAAACATGCCCGGCACGCGCCCCGTGCGCTGGACTTCGCTGGCCAGGTCAAACCGACGCCCCGGCCGGCCGCCCTTGTCGGCGCCGCTGCCCCCGTCTGCGGGCGCGGGCACTGCGCCGTCCGCCCACCCGTCCGCCCACGCCCTCCGTCCCGGGCCGTACGAAGACAGGATGAGCGACGCCTGCGAGTCGTTGGTGTGCAGTGTGTAGATGCTGCCGCGGTTGGCGCGCGACTTGTGGCCGAGCGGGCTGGCCGCTGCCCGCAGCGTGTCCTGACGCGGCGTGTGGTGCGGCGTGTGGATGGACGCGTTGTCAAACGACGACGCCAGAGATGCCAGCGACGCCAGCGACGCCAGCGATCGGAGATCGTCCGGCACCGTGCTCTTGGCCCGGGCTTGGTAGAAGCTGCTGTTGCCGTGGCCGTGGCCGTCGCCGTCTGTGGCCGGCGTGGGCGGCCGCAGGGCGGGCGTCTCGTGTCGAAAGAGGGCCCGCGACGTGAGCGGCGTGCGCACGAGCTGTGTCTTTTGGGCTGCCGCGCCGGCCGCATCGGCATCGCCGTCGCCGTCGCCGTCGCCGTCGGTGCCGGCCGTCTTGGTCTTTTTCGTGGGCGGAGCTGGCCGGCCGGCGCCCGCCTTGCGCGCCGAGGGGAGTGCGCTGGGTCCGTCCGGAGCCGGCGGGGCCGGCGGCTTGGCCTGCTGGCTCGACGACGGCGGGTCCTTGTGGAGCAAGTTGCCGAGGGCCGGCTTTTTAAACGCTGCCCGGATGCCGCCCGATGGCTTTCTGTCACTGGGCGCAGGCACGGGCCGTGCGGGCGCCGCAGCAGACGTCTGACTCGACGACGCGCGGCCGGGGATGAGCGGCGGCTTACCAGACGGCCGTGGCGGGCCGGGCGCTGCCGAGGCTGCGGCGGTCGACGCCGGCTGCCGCGCCTTCTTTTGGTTCGCGACAGACGGGGCCTGCAGCGGCCGGGGCGGTCGAGACGGCTCGGGCGACTTTGCCGGTGGCGGCGGCGGGGCCGGCAGGGGCTTGTTGCTGTCTGTGTTTGTGTCGACGGGCGGGGCCGCCGCCATCCGCACGTCCATCGACGCGTCGGACACCTCGTCGTCCAGCTGCTCGATGCGGGCCGCGCCTTCCGGGCCCGGCGACAGCGGGTGCTCGTCCACGTTGATCCGAAACACAATGCGGTAGGTTGTCTCGCCCGCGCCGGCGTGCTGCGGGGACGCCCGCACGGGACCGAGCTCGACGAGCTCGACGCCCTCGGGGGCGGCGATGGGCGGCGGCGGCTGGCTGCCGGTGATGTCGACCGTCACCGTCTTTGTTGTGGTGGTGGACACGGAGATGCGCGCGTCCGATGACATGGCGGCCAGCACCTGGCTGCGGATGAGAGACTCGGCGAGTTCGGTGCCGTCCGGGGTGTCGTCCGGGGTGCCGTCCGGGATGCCGTCCGGGGTGCCGCCCGTCCGGAGCCGGTACGCGCCGCTGTGCATGCCGTAGAGGCTGCTCTCGTGGACGTCGACGCGGCGGCCGTCGAGCACGACGACGTCCCAGACGACGGCCTCGCAGGCGTCCCGGGCGCGGGCCTGCTCGTCCTGGCGCCGGCACACGGACTGCAGGTACACCAAGCCGCACAGGCCCCACAGCAGGTCGCGCACGCCGACGCGCTCGCCCGGCAGGCCGGTGGCGGGGTTCTGGAACTCCTGCGACAGAAACCGGATGATGCTGCGCAGCGCGCGCGACGACTCGGTCGAGCCCAGCGTGTTGTTAAGCAGCATGAGCAGCACCTCGGACGCGTCCATGAGCGTGGCCACGCTGCTGCCCGTCAGCTCGAAGCCCGCCGCCGCCGCCACCTGCAGGTAGTCGAACCCGCGGTGCGCCGCCGCCGCCGTGCTCCTGACAGCGGCCTCCATGCGCGCCTGCTCGGCCCCGGCGCGGGCTTCGGCTCCGGCCCCGGCCGTCTCGCCGCCGGACGCCCCGCCCGCGCCGCGGGCCAGCGCCGCGCACTGCGCGCCCAGGCTGCGCCCCGTCTGGCCCAGCGTGGCGTCCAGCACGCGCCGGCTCAGCTCGATGCCCGCCGCCGTCGTGTACTGCGCCGCGTAAAAGGGCACGCGGCCCACCGTCCGGGCCGTGCGCACGGCGCCCCGAATCGTGCCCGTGCCGAGCGTGATGGAGCGCGCCAGCGGCGGCGGCAGCAGCGGGCTGCCCAGCTCCGGCGGCGGCGGGCCGTGCATGTCGACGAGGCTGTCGGGCGCGCCGGGCAGGTCGCCGGCGCTGTCCATATCGGAGGGGGGGAGGGAAAAGGGGGGGTTCGAGAGACGTCGACTGTTATTGGCGGCAGTCTGCTGCACGCTGTGCCATGGTCCGGAGCGGCGCTGCTGGTCGAGGCTGTGCGCAACGAGGTGAGCCGACGGAGGCGACGCAGAGGAGGGCGAAGAGGCTGGAACGAGCTTCTGTGCTGACGAGGGGGTTGATGCCGAGAGGCTGATCCGAGGAGGTGGACGTCAGAGATTCAACGCCAAAGGAGGGAGGTGAGGTCTGGCCGAGATGCTGCAAAGTCATGCACGGTCGACAGCAGCCGCGGCATCCAGCCGTCGACACGGCAGCTCGTATGGAAGCCCGTCTGGACGTGGTGGCGGCGCGACGAGATGGAAAAGGGCAAATTGTAAAAGGACTGGAGGAAAAGGACTGGCGTTGTTGACGGTCGACGGTCGCCCAACGCGGAAACTGCCACCCAGGTTTCGTGGCCTGGCAGGAGCGACCTGCCACAAGCATGTGACAGATAATAGCGGACGTCCAATGACGTCCAGGGCAAGAGCGCCGGCCAGTTCTTTCCCGTCGTGGACGCGGCTTACATGTCACGTGACTTTAACGAGCATTGTGAATCAAGCAGATACTCGTACTCGGGCAGCAATCCGTTTCTTCATCGAGGTCAAGCCTCCCGTCGGCATCACAGTCGCTATTGAGCCTGGTTGATTTTGGCTCGGGGCCACCCCACTGGCTGTCTTTGTTCCGTATTTCGTATTTCCCTGCGCTAGGCCAGGGGTCGAGGCTGTGCTGTGCTGGGTTGCACTTGCCAAACCTTGTTTGCCGTGGTAAATTTGGTAATCGCCTGCCCTACGCTAGCCAGCGGCTGCCCTGCCGTAGCGGACAGCAATACGAGCTGAACTGTCTGCCGTCTTTTCTTTCCACGATCGACCTCAAGCTCGCTCTTGCCGCCCGACCGTCAAGTCGCCGCCGAACCGCTGCCCGATTTGCAGCACCCCCTCGACGAATACACCGTTCCTTCCCAAAGAACGCACTGCGCTGTTCCAAGGGAAAGCGCGACCGACCTCCTCTCCCCTCCTCCTCTCCTCTCCTCTCCTCCACAATGGCATCGGAAGGGCTCTTTGGCGAGGACCTCGTCAGTCCCGAGGTCGCCGCCCAGCTGCCGGCGGGCTACCGCGTGCGCTCGCTGCGCGCGACCGACTTTGCCACGGGCTTCCTCGACTGCCTGCGCGTGCTGACGACGGTCGGCGACATCAGCGAGGCCGCCTTTGTCGAGCGCTACAACTTCTTTGCCCGCCAGCCCGGCACCTACTTTGTGCTCGTCATCGAGGACGCCGCCGGCAAGGTCGTCGGCACCGGCGCGCTCGTCGTCGAGCGCAAGTTGTACGTGGCCGAGGGCTGTCTTTTATCTCTTCTTGTTGGAGTCACCGGCTAACACGCGCAGCATCCACAACCTCGGCATCGTCGGCCACATTGAGGACATTGCGGTCGCCAAGGACCAGCAGGGCAAGAAGCTGGGCCTGCGCATCATCCAGGCGCTCGACTTTATTGCCGAAAAGGTCGGCTGCTATAAGACCATTCTCGACTGCAGCGAGGCCAACGAGGGCTTCTACGTCAAGTGCGGTTTCCGGCGGGCCGGCCTCGAGATGGCACACTACTACGGCGCCGGCGCGGCCAAGACGAGTACATAGCCCCTGTTTTGCGTTTTTTCACGTCGCTTCTCCCGCAGCTGCGCGCGGCTGACTGGGACTGTTTCTTCCCCACGCACTCTAGACAAGCTGTGACGGGACGGACGGTTCCGCAACAACAGCGCTGTCCCGGCCGCCCCGGCCGCCCGGACGCCCCTCGGGCCTGTCTTGGGGTGGCAGCGCCCCGGCGTCGCCGGTGGTCTGCTGGTCTGCTTTGCGTCGCGTTTCTCCGCTTTTGTCTTTCGGCGTGCAATGGTTTGGCGTACATTGAGCTTTTTTTATTTTTTTTTCTTTCTTTTTTCTTTTTGTAGAGCGTGCAAGTCAGAAGAGCCTGCACTGCAACGGCAATCTATTCGGCCATAGATATATACTGCAATCCCAATGTCCTTCTTGCGTACTTGCCAAGACCTGCCCTCAGCTCGAACAGCTAGCTGTCTGCAATGCCACCTTGTCGTCCCTAGCCCGAACCGGCGCATGCACGCCAAGGAGATGCATCGACCTAGCACTCTCGCGGGCCGCTTCGTAATGCGTACTCGTACAAGTGCCTCATTGCGCATCGGAACGGCTGCCAGTCAGGCTGCCAGTCCGTCAGCTGTTTTGATCACTTGTCCTGTCTCCAGCGTCCTGTCTTTCTGTCTTTTCTATCTGTCAAGTGTCGAGTTTTTCTTTATTGTTATTGTATATTTCAAGCCTTGCCCGTCCCTCCCGCCTCTTCTCCGTCAATAAGATCTCATTTACGTCTCTCGGACCTGGCAGTCGGAATTCCGACGTTCTCGTACGCGTCAGACAAACGGCACCAATGATGGACAGCAAAGACTGGCCAGAGACACAATCAGCTGAGAATCTGACCTGTCCACGCTTATAAGCGCCACCGTGCTCTTACCAGGCATGGTCCAACGTGTTCAACAGTGTTCAACGTTGGCCGATGTTGGTCAATAATGTCAGTCTTGTTTGGCATTGCTCCATTATCGTGACCACGCATCGCTCCTTCCTTTTCCCTGTTTCCAATGCGGCCCGCCGAGTGTGGATCTAGTATGTAGCACACGCGACTCGCCATGTACGCCCTGTGCCCTTAGCCGTCCTCGATTCGCCCATGCCTTTTACACGTCGCTCGCACTATGCGCACGATGCGCAGTTTTCACATGTCTGTCCACCGCTGGCGTGTCCTCGGAGCGCGGCGGGGGGTTCCTTCCCCTTTCGGGACGTGCTCCACCGGCTTACACCTGCCGCCAGAGTGAAACCACATGTCACCTGCCAACAAACAAAGGAAACCGCGCGTGCGACAAGACTCGCGGGAAGCGACGACCAGCAGGACGCCCAGAAAGGCAAGTACGTACGCTCGCTATAAATCCTCGCCGCACTCTCGCGGCTTTTCGTCGTCTTCTCCCGTCTTCTCCCTTCTCTCTCTCCTCTCTCCCCTCTCCTCTCTTGCTCGTCTTTTTTCTATCTCTTGTCCCCCCCCGTCCTGCCCATCCCATTCCGCACTCCACGCCCGATCGCCCGGTCTTGTCGACGCTCCTCGGACATCCCCATTGGACTTCCCCGTCAGACGTCGTGCAGAAATTGCCTCCTCTTTTCCGTTTCTTCTTCTTTTCTCTTCCTTTCCGAGCCTTCGTCTCGGTTCGCGCGCTTCGTTCCCGCTTGCTATAACACGATTCGTCCGCACCCATACTCGATCAGACGCCCTGCTGTACCAGCTGAACCATGGAGTCTTCTCGCTTGCGTACATATACCTCCGTGGGCATCTCGCCCTTCCCCAGCTCTCCCTCCCACAACCGGAGCGAGTCTGTCAAGTCGCTGGACGAGAACGAGAGGTTTACGGCCCACTGCAACAACGCGCTCGCCAAGATCCGCCTGACGTACATTCGTCTTCTGTGAGCATCCGCTTTTTCTTCTTCTTCTTCTTCTTCTTTTTTTTATTTTTATTTATTTGTTTATTTATTTCGTTTGTGACACACACTGACACGCGCAGCGCTCGTGACAAGCTCGAGGCCAGCCAGGCCAGCCGCGACGTCGTCCGCCGCCGCAACGCCAAGGTCACGTCCGTCCACCAGTTGGGCAAGCCTGCCCAGTTTGCCAAGCGGACCGTCACCCGCACGGTCTCTTTTTAGCAGCGAGGGCCGCGTCAGCAGCACGGAGGATGTGGAACAACACGTCGGCCGGGGTGGCCGGCGGCGGCAGCAGCGGCAGCGACGCGGGCCGGCCGTGGATGATGGGGAAAGAGGCGTTTGAGGCGCGCATGCCGCACCATACGGGCATCAAGGCGCTGTGGGAGACCAAGTGGAAGCTTCCGTGCTCGCAGGGCGTGTACCCGTTCCACGACGGCCGGTACGCGGACTTTGCGCCCATTTTTGCGCACCTCATTGCACACGACATCAACGACGGCACGTCGGCCGCCTACACGGACGCCTTTTTCCCCACGGCCGAGGCGCTAGCGGCGCAGGCTGACGCCCTGCTGGCGACGGACAAGCGGGCCGCGTCCGATCTGTACCTCCGCGCCTGTGCCGTCTACCGCATTGCGCGCTTCCCGTACATTACGGCGGCACCCCGGGTCAACGACGAGGTCAAGTGGCGGGCCTGGCAGGCGCAGAAAGCAGCATACCTCAAGGCAGCCAAGACGTGGGAGGCGCCGCTGGAGGAGGTGCTGGTGCCGCACATCCACCGGCGCAGGGACGGAGCGGGCGAGGGCGGCGAGGGCGACGTCATCCCGGTCTATGTGCGGCTGCCCCCGGCTGCACACACGCCGCAGCCCGTGCCGGTGGTCGTCTTGCTGACGGGCCTCGACGGGTACCGGCCGGACAACACGGGCCGCAGCGACGAGTTCCTGGCGCGCGGGTGGGCGAGCGTGGTGCTCGAGATCCCCGGCACGGCCGACTGCCCGGCGGACCCGGCGGACCCGCACAGCCCCGAGCGGCTGTGGGACAGCCTGCTGGCGTGGATGGTGGCGTTCCGGGGCGTGTTCGACATGCGGCGCGTGGTGGTCTGGGGCCTGAGCGCGGGCGGCTACTACGCCGTGCGCATGGCGCACACGCACCGCGAGCGGCTGGCCGGGGCGGTGGCGCAGGGCGCGGGCGTGCACCACTTTTTCGAGCCGGCGTGGCTGGCGCGCGCCGACGGGCACGAGTACCCGTTCCCGCTGACGCCGGCGCTTGCGCGCAAGCACGGGTACGCGACGGCGCGCGAGTACGTGCGCGGCGCGCTGGCCAAGTTCTCGCTGCTCGCCAACGGCATCTTGGACCAGCCGTCGACGCGGCTGCTGCTGGTCAACGGCACGCTGGACGGGCTGATGCCCATTGAGGACTCGCTGCTGCTGCTGGAGCACGGGTCGCCCAAGGAGGCGCGCTTCTTTCCGGGCAAGCTGCACATGGGCTATCCGGTTTCGAATGCCAGTGTGTACCCGTGGATCGAGGGTGTCATGGCGGCCGTTAAGGATTGAGTTTGGGAGTTGGTTTTTTCTTTCTTTCTTTTTTTTATTTATTTATTTACTTTTTTTTTTGGCTACTTTTCTTTTCAATTTTTTTATTTATTGGCTATTTTTCTCAATATTTTCGCTACACAGCCTACTGGAACCGAAAGTTGATGTACGAAAAGCCCGGCTCGACAACGTCCTCGCCCAGAACCTCGACGTCGGCGTCGCCGGCCGCGCCGGCCGCCACGAGCAGCGGCGTAAAGTGCTCGACCGTCGGGTGCGACCGCTTGAACTCGGGGAGCGGCTCGAGTGCCAGCAGCGCGGCGGCGCGCGCCTCGGCCGACCGCAGCGTTGTCGCGGCCCGGATGCGGTCGTCGAGCGCCCGCGACTCGGCCAGCACGCGCGCCGTGGCCGCCGCCCGGCCCGTAGCGGTCGTCTCGGCGGCAATCTCCGCCAGCGACGCAAACGAGTGCACGGCCATGCCGCTGCCGATGATCACAAAGCCCTCGCGGCGCAGCGCCTGCAGCGCCGCGCCGAGGCGCACCTGGCTCGCCAGGTCGTCGCCGTGGAACGTCGAGACCTGGACAATGGGAATGTCCAGTCCGTCGTCGACGTCGTCGCTGTCGTCGTGTTTTGAAAACATGACCTTGAACGGCACCCAGAGGCCGTGGTCGAGGCCGCGCTCGACGCGCTTGGCCGCGATGGGCGCGGTCGTCGCGGTGCCGGCGCGCAGGTGCTTCCACACGGCGGCGGCGAGGTCGGGCGCGTCGCGGTGCGGCCAGTCCTCGCGGTACAGCGCGGGATGCGTGTCGTGGAAGTCGTTGACAAAGTCGTGCAGCACGGGCGTCGCCGCCTTGACGTTGACCTCGACGACGCCCGGGCCGTGGATCGCGCCGGCCTCGAAATGGCCGCTGAGCGTCAGGAGCGCCCGCGGCCGCGGCGCGAGGCGCCGGATCTCGCGGCCGATGGCGCGCAGGTTGCGCCGGACGACGGCGTTGGCGGCGTCGGTGCGGAAGAGCAGGCCGGCACCGGCATGGCCGATAAAGTAGACGGGCAGCGGCCGCGGCGCGTCCTGTGCGGCTGGCTCGGCAGAGGGCATTGTGCGTGTTGAGGAGAGGATGATAGAGGACGGGTCTACATCAAAGTCTGCTTGCCTTTTTCTGCGACAGTTGCGTGATGGCGTCTGCGATTGTGTCATCGCTTAGCGGCGGCCAAGACGGCATTTCACGCCAGCGCTCTACCGCCCGGTCAGGCCGAGGACGCCTCCGGCGGCGCCTCCGGCTCCCCCACAATGTCGCCCGCTGCGTTGTAAAAGATCTCCTTGACCTTGACGGACCGCAGATGCGACACGCCGCCCGACCGCTGCGCGTCGTGGTAGAACAGGAACCAGCGGCCCTGGAAGGCGACGACGGAGTGGTGCGTGGTCCAGCCGACGACGGGCGCGAGCAGGCGGCCGCGGTACGTAAAGGGCCCGTAGGGGCTGGCGCCGGTGGCGTAGCAGAGGCAGTGCGTGTCGCCCGTCGAGTAGCTCAGGTAGTAGACGCCGCGGCGCTTGTGCACCCACGCGGCCTCGAAGAAGCGCCGGCCGTGGTCGTCGGCGGCCAGCGGCCGCCCCGTCTCGGGCGCCAGCACGGCCACGGTGCGCACCGCCTCGGCCAGCCGGCCCATGTCGGCCGCCGCCAGCCGCACGACGCGCGGGCCCAGCGCGGCGACGCCGGCGCCCGCCGGCTCGCGCGGCCCCAGCCAGGCCGCGTCGTAGCTGTCGGCGCCGCCGTCGCCGCGGCCCGCGCGGCCCTGATAGCACTGCAGCTGGCCGCCCCAGAGGCCACCAAAGTAGAGGTAGGCCGGCGCGCCGTCGCCGTCGACGGGCACGTCGTCGACGAGCACGGCCGGGTCGACGCTAAAGGTGCCCGCAATGCAGCCGGCGTCCGCCGCAAAGGGGCCCTCGGGCCGGCTGCTGCGCGCCACGCCGATCCGGAACACGCCCGCCTTGTCGCGCGCCGGGAAGAAGAGGTGGTAGACGCCGTCGCGCTCGGCCGCGTCCGGCGCCCACAGCTGCCGCGACGCCCACGGCACGTCCGCCAGGCGCAGCGCCACGCCGTGGTCCGTCACCGGCGCCGGCGGGTCGATGGACGCCGTGCTGAACACGTGGTAGTCGTCCATGTCGTACTGGTCGCCGTTGTCGTTGGGAGCGATCCCCGACTCGCGGTCGTGTGACGGGTAGACGTAGACGCGGCCGCCAAACACGTGCGCCGACGGGTCGGCCGTGTACAGATGCGTGATGAAATCCATGGTCTGACTTTTTTTTTTTTTTTGTAATCTTTCTTTTGTGGCAGTGATGCTCATGTCTCGTTTGCGGATGAACATGCACCACCGATGCGGCCGTCTCTCCTTTTTACTTGTTCTTCGTCATCCAACTCTTCTCATCCCGTCAGCCGTGCTTGTCGGAGACGGGCCGTGTTTCCGCAGTGAGGAGAAGGCAGTGGAGAAGGCGCTCAGTCGCCTGTATTTACCCATTTATCCAGAAGTGTGGTACGCAGCGTACGCAGGCGTATGTTGGAGGTGTACTTTTTGTTCTTTTGCTCTTCGATGCTTGGGTGTGTTTTTTATCTCTTCTTTTATTTTATTTTATTTTATTTTATTTTATTTTATTTTATTTTATTTTATTTTATTTTATTTTATTTTATTTTATTTTATTTTATTTTATTTTATTTTATTTTATTTTATTTTAT